>FYEV01001802.1:103520-113609 GCA_900188565.1 Geosmithia flava
GGGGGGAAAGGAGGGAAGGTGTCGAGTATCGTAGATAGAAAGGATCGTAGGTTGCTTTGAATATTTTTTTTTCTCAGCCGTTGGAGAAACGAGAGGGTGGTTTTTGGTGGTTTGCAAATGAGGGAGAGAGGGTGGCGTTGGGGGTGAACCGGAGATGAGGCGAGAGAGACAGCGCTTGGTGGTGACGAAGAGCGAGAGAGAATGAAGGTGGAGTTGGTTAAACGAGGGAAGGTTCTTGAAGCCTGAAAGACGAGGCAGTCACATCGGCTCGGGGGTGGGGTCGGCTTTTGGGATTCTCTGGGAGAGAGAGAGAGAGCGAAGGGGGGGCGTGTAGTATCGGGCAGACGACTGAAAAAGGTTCAGGCATTCTTGGCGTATGGAGCACTCCAGCTCCCTGTTGTTGCAAGCCGATGGGTACTGTAATGGTCCATTATAGGCACTGGACTGGACCATCCATACCTGTAGGGCCAGCTCTACAGTAGGCGTGACAATAGTAACCCAGTACGACTCTGACAGTCGTACAGAAGAGGGGGGCGTGTATCTATGACTCCGCCATTTTCTACATCTTCACTACGCATACTCGTACAGGGTATTCAGAAATGCAATTGACAGTGACGGTGACGGAGACCCGTATTAAAAAAGTACAGTGAGTCACGTGACTCAATCGAAAAGAGCATCAGCTCACAATTCCCCTTTTTAGGTACAAAATTTCTTCCTTCTCCTCCTCCTTCTTCTCTTTTTTTCTCTTTTCTCTCTTCAACATTTGATAAGACCATCACCACGGTCCCCAACTTTGGGGTTCCATTGGATATACAATATACCGGTTTCCTCCGCCAGTCTAGAATGCAAAATGTCTAGGCCTCGCTCTGGCGGTCGACTCATGTTGGAGTGGTCGAGAGAAAACAAGAACCTTGCCTAAAACCATCATCACGAGGGCCCCTCGTGCGGCTACCATGATGCGATGATGACCTGATGCAAGTAACATTTTATTTTTCAATTTTTTTTTTATCTTTCTTTTTCTTCTCTTTTCTTTTCTTTTCCTTTCTTCTATATACATGTAGTCCTATGAGTCCCTTTTTCCAGTACATGAAACTTCATCATCACACGTAGTTACACGTCCTGTGTATCTGAAATTGAGGTGTGCTTCTGTTGAGTGTGTCACCACCCATTCATTCGTCCACGCACAATGACTCCCCCAACACCCTTGCAGTAAGTTCAACATACCATCTCTTTTGTTTTTGGTCACTTCCTTTCACAGTGATGACACCCGTACATCTGGTAAACCTACCTTGCTGTCCCTGGTCGTTGTTGGCAGAGATGCGTCTTGTCTTGTTCCTTTTCGCTCCTCTTCGCTCCTCTTCGCTCTTCGTTGAGAGGGGAGAGAGGAGAGAGAACAGCCAAGACCGTCCTCCCTGCTAACCACTCGGGACACAATGAGGAAATCAGGCACAACATGTCTGAAACAGGAAAACGAAACAATTCCTTTTTCGAAGAGAGATGTTTATTGGAAATTTCTTTTGGTCAAGTTACTGACATTGCGTAGGCGGTCACTGCATGGTGGTATCACCACACATATATAGGTGTTTTGAAACCTTTCTTCCTCTCCTTTCTTCTTGTTTCTTCATTTCTCTTCGCATTTCTTCTTGTTTCCTCGTTTGTTCTTCTTCTTCCTCCTTCGGTTCTCATTTTTAGTACGATTATATACATACAAGACATGATGCAAAAGAAGTTGCGCAGAAAACAAAGACAGGGCATAAAAGACATGTGCAAAGTAAGGTATAATACTATATATATAAAGAGAGAAACAATAGAAAAAAGCAACAAGAGATAGACAAACAGAAAATCGTCATCACATTTCAAGAATCAAAAGCTCTACTCCTGGTAGAGAAGATGTAAAAACTATGTATATATACCCGTCCATCTAAGAAAGAAGGAGAAAAGAGAGAGATGTATATATCCAGAGAAGAAATACCCAGAAAAAGAATGCCCAAAGGGAGAAAAAAAATACCCAAAGAAGAATAGGGATACCCAGTGAAGAAAAGGAGATATGCCAAAGAATGAATGAAAAAGAACAAAACGTCTCTTCCTCTGACCCTAGCCCCCTAATACCTCCCATGTCTATTATCGCCAAAACTATCCGCTCGTCTAGGAGGCATAGGCGCATAAGCAGATCTAGGAAACTCGCTCGCTACAGCCGTAGCAGGATACTGCGTGCCAGGACCAGCAGCAGCAGCACCAGTATTATTTGGATATCCGGCCGGTATCATCCCCGCTGCATCACCGCCAACTTGGTGAGGGAACGTGCCGCCTGCGCTTGGAGCTGTGAGCGGTGCCGGTGGGTATGTAGCCGTGTGGTGGGGGTGGTGGTAGCCCGTCGGTCTGGGGTACTGGGCATGACCCTGTCCGAGGGGGCTGGGCTCATGTGAACTCATTCTATACTGATTATCCATGTTGAGTGGCATGGGAGGGAATCGTCTCGAGCCGGTCGAGTCGGGTGATGGGCGTTGTTGCTGGTGCACGTCCATCGATGGAGATTGCATTGGATCTTTTGGCCAGTTAGTTCAATGCTCATAGAGATAAAAGAAAGACCAACGGAAGGAGAAGAAAAGATTGCTTACCATGGTAGCTGCCCGAATCGTACACTCCTATACCGAGGTTCGGATGCGACGCAGTACGGTAGAGTGGTTGCGGTGCTGAACGGCCCTGGGGCGCTGTTGGGTAGCCCGGGTACTCGACCGTATCTGATCCGACTCTGCTGTTCCGCGCAAACGACTCGCTAGGGTGCATGGGCTGGGGCGACCCCGTCAGCTGCCGTCCTATCGATGTCGGGCTGTTGAACATGGGTCTGTTGGCGGGGAATGGACTCGCGCCGCCACCGCCCACGAGGGGAGACATTTGTCCTCCGTAGGAGTGGGCGTAGCCGACGTCAGTCGACGTCGTGTAATCAGCCGGCATCGTCGTGCTCCTCCCCGGAGGAACCCCAGGAGGTCCTCCTGGAGGAGGAGGGAAGTGGAAGCCGGAGCGCTCGTAGCCGGGGGTGGAGACCGAGACGGAGGATCTGTCGTCGCGATCTGATGCCAGAGGGTCGTGGTCTGCAAAGTTGCTGTGGCTCCCCGGTTCGCTTGTGTTTGGCATGTGTGGTCCTGGCCCTGGTCCTCCGAGCCCAGGAAAAGCGCCGTACGGGGAGTGCAGGGCCTGGATATTGTCGAAGCCGTCTGGGACGGTTCTCATCTTGAGAACCTGGTCGCGATCTTCGACGTTGAGTCTCTTGATCTTGGCTCGTCTAGACACATGAAGGCAAAACCAGTCAGCCTCTTGTACCTTCTTTCCTAGGAGAGGACTCCAAAATCCCAAAGCGCTTCTTACCTGTTCTGGAACCAAACTTGGACTTGTCGAGGGCTCAGGCCAGGAATCTCCATGGAAAGCCTGTCGCGATGGGCGGCATCGGGATGTGGTTGCTTGACAAATTCGCTCATGAGGAATCTTGTTTGTTGATGGGTGAGTCTGCATCTTTGTTTAGCTGTCGTTCTCTTTGATGTTCATTTGCTGCTCTCTTTGTTGTTCGAGTTGGTGAAAAAAGGGGGGAGGGAGGGGGTAGTGGCTACCTGAAGCGCTTCGTTTTTGAGCTAGAAGGACCGCCAGCCGATGCCATGGACTCGGACCCGTGGCCATATCCTCCATCGTCCACATCATCTATCCCATGGTCGTCCTCTAGGACACTGTTATCTGACCAGGATTCGGACATGTCGTCGGTTTTATGCAAAGAAGCAGGTAGGGACGACGATTCTTGCAGTCTGCCGACGGTTCCAGACGTAAACTGTCGGAGCCTTGGTAAGGAAAGATGCCGCTCCCCTGCGTCGTTCTCTTCGATACCGTCAAGTGTTTGACTTGAGACTTGTTTATGGAAGACCGAGGTACTTTCCCTTGTCTTCTGAAGGGTGACGTTCCTTATTGCGCTTCGAGGGTTGTGTAAGGCGAAGTTGTTCGTATAAGAGAGAATATGTGCGAAAGAAGGGTTCAAAACGAGTTATATCATGGTGAAGCCAAACGCCCACGTTTCTATGCTTGAACAAAGAAAAGCAGAGTGGATCTTGCGTTCGGAGAGGGTGGCCTCCTCAGCAGAAGCTGCGCGTGTGGAAAGTGGTTGGTTGTTCTCCGTGATGCCATGTGTCGTCGTCCAACGTCGAGGAAGAGAAAACGATGTGTGGTTGGTTTGCCTTCTTCTTTCGCGATGTTCCCGCACCCTTGTATAAACTATTTCCCTTCTTTTCCGGCCCGCTACCAGGGAATATCGCCAGCCAATAGTCAGGCGAGGCCGTTGGTTCCAAATCTATTCGCGACGGGGCTGTTTTCCCGGGTCTTGGAACAAAATGTGTCTGCCAAGTCCCCACTGCGTGTCCCAAGAAAGTTTCGAGGTTTCACAGTTTGCAAAAGGGCGAGATAGGGAGGGAGGGATAAGAGGGCCTCGGCTGGGAGGGCAAGGGGGTGTCGACGATGGATGCTCTCGTAAGAAACACCAGAGGCGTCGAAGGTTTGATGGGAAAAGTGATAGATGACCAGGCAAGAAGAGGAGGAGTTGTTCGAATCGAGGCCGTTGAAGGAGTAGTGCCAAACTTATTTGATGTAGTACAAGTCGCACTTATCCTGTCCAGTGTCGTATTCTCCGAGAAGTAGATCGGGAGCTGGCCGTCTGGTTCTCAAGTTGCGCGAGAGTAACAAAGAGTGATTCTCGCAGGCTCTGTAGGGATGAGAGAAGAGTAGAAAAGGAAGACGGATGGCAAGTCTCAGATCCTAAGCATGAAGTAGTTTCCGGGAAACAAACGTGAGGCAGGACGGGAATCGTATAAGGCCGTGATAGTTGCCTCTTGGACGAACCAGAATGCTGGGAGGGATGTTGGTGTAGGAGGGGTCTTGGCCAAACTAGCAGGGTGTCCCGTGATAAGAAGAAGACGGAGGGTTGTAACGTCCCGCGTGTCAACTGGGCCCCGGCGTACTGACGGAGGTAAAAAGAGGTAAAATGGAGAAGACCCCGGTAGGGAGTGGGGTTGGAATGCAAGTAGAAACAAGCAACGAAGGAAAGGATGGCACCCACGTCGTAACGGTCCGAGAAGGACGGCGAGGCTAAAGGGGGGTAGGTAGGCAGGCGGTCCAGTGACAGCCTACAGAAGACAATGAGGAAATGGCCGACGATGGAAACGTTGTTCTATGGGGGCCGGGTAATGGTACGGGTACTAATATAAGAATCGTACAAGTACTCGCAGTCCAGGGGGGGCAAAGACGATGTTGGAGGCCGACTCTGGTGTGGGAACAAGAAGAGGCTAGGAGGGGTCTAACCAGAACACGCCCAACACCATGTGGCAACGATGGCCCCGGCTCTCTGTCTGCCCACTTGTTCTGTCTGCTTTTTTTTTTTTGCCATGGTGAGCGCCATCCCAAGATTTTCTGCACTGCCTGTCATGGCGACAGGCATGACACTCATACGGGATGTGTTCACAACTTCACATTGGCACAGACTGTCGAGGTATCTATGCACCCAGTCTCCGTCTGAACGGGTTAATATCCACGGCACAGGCCATTGGAGGAGAACAGGTCAACCATGCGGCAGGCATGCCAAGCAGGGAAAGAAAAAGAGGAGGCAGCGGGTAATGGCATGGGTTGAGTGTATGAAGACGGCTGCATGCGCATACTATCCAACTCTTCTTTGTCACTCCTGGGACCTTGGTCATGGTAAAGATGGCTCGCGCATGCGCGTATCAGGGATATTGCAGATGGGAAGGCCGACGGGATAGCATGAAACCAAGCTGCTCAGTAATACCGCAGGTTCGGTTCCAAAGTCAGGGCAGCCCTTTGTTTGACATGGCTGAAGACAAGCGTGTTTCTGGCATCGCCGTGGGGCTGAGGCCAAGCGGAAGGATGAGTATCTGTACATACTACATGTACAGTACTCATAGTGTACTCCATCCTCGTAGTGTATTCGACTTCTCGTGGGCTGCGAGACTGTGAAGGGGGGGTGTTGGGTTCCGGCATATGCGTGTAAGTGAAGAGGGGCATGGCCCGAGCTTCATGGTCACTAATATTAGTAGGTATTTGCCTTAGTTGAGATGTGAGTTCCGGGGCTAGAAGAAGGAAAAAATCAGAGACGGGACAGACGGTCAAGAACAAAGGTGGAGGTGGTGGTGTCGGTGGAGCACAAAGGGGTCGTTGTGGTGGGGAGGGGGAAAGGAGGAACATACCGCAAACGGACATTCCGGCCTCTGTACTCAGCATCGTGGGGGGAGGAGACTCTCATTTTCAGGTTTCTTGGTAGTGGTAGCCTCGTGCTCCATGTACGAGTACTCGTACTTGGTAGCTCCATGTAGCACCATGTGGGAGAAGCCGTGTGGTTGAGGGACGCAGTCATGCTTTGATTCAAGGATGACAGGTTGGAGGTCGTCTCTCACTCGCTCGCTCTCGCTCTCTCCCCCATGGATATGCATGTACGTACTATCGCGCGTCAAAGTTGAGAAAAGGGTAACAACGGCGACCATGTTGATGGTGCATGTCGAGAAGATGACGATGCGCCAAGCAAGGGGGGATGCGGGGCGGTTCGGACACCAATGCACAAGGGGCAGCCGAGAAGCAGGGATGGTGTCCATGGTCCATGGTCCATTGCCCATGGATCCAGGATCCAGGATCCAGGATTCCAAGGATGGCTTTGCGGAAAGAAAAGAAGAAGGCTAAAGCATACTCGTACTCGTGCAGGTGCAGTGCTATTACATGTATGATGCAGGCAGGTTCAAGGTTATGAGAGCATTTTAAGTCATGCCTGATACGCAAGGCGCTACTGCTTGTACTGACCTTCCTCTGGGTCATCTACTGGGTCATCCACTGAGGCGTTGAGCTACTACTGGGCCAATGGGTCACTTTCTAAGCGAGCGACGTACGAGCGACGTGCTTCAGTTCATGCGAGGAAGGAACGACCGAACTAAGGAGGACGGAAGGTGCACTTGGTCTCCCCGCTCCTCTCGTTTTTCTTTGTCCGCGGTGTCTCTTCTTCTTCTCTCTCATCTCTCTGTCATCTCTCACACTCGCTGCCTTGTCACGGAGTATTTCTGCCGATTAAAAAAAAAGGAAAGCACGCATTTATCCTTTGTGCATTATCGTTCTGGTGATTTATGACATGCTCAATGTCCATTGACATGCCTGCCCTTATCCTGACCCTGTCAAGTGCACGGAGTACGGAGGCCAACTACAGATGATTACCAGCTAACGTTGAGCACTCATTCTAGAAATTTCTGGGAATGTGTACGAGCGAGACTGCTACTAATTGGTTCGACTATATATGTACAATGTACAAGTACCGTCGTACGACGAATTCATCAACAAGTGGTGGCATGCTACGACTCACGAGCAATACACTCGCACGCTGCTGCCAACGGTCTGGCTCCGAAAAAAACCGTTAGTCTGGTACGGAGTACGGAGTACAGGACGAGTATTCGGGACCTGCCGTAAGGCGAGACAACATGAGGTGACTTCAGGACGCCAAGACTAAACCCAAGACCCCGGGGGTTTCTACCGACAAAGTCTCGGCTCGGTAGTGGAAACAGGCTACCTGTATCCGTACAGTCTACAGAATACAGAGTACAGACCACGAGTGTACGGGCAGCAACAGGTATGTAGCACAAGGCAGTGGGAAGTGGGCACCGCGACCATGGCGACGGTGACGGTCTCCATTGGGCTCGGTTCTCTCGCGGAAGCTACCGTACTTGGCCTGTACCCCGTTTTCCTGTTGTCGCTGGCCGTATCTCGTGTACTATTACTACTGGTACTAGCTGTGACAGTACGGAGTAGTAATAGTACGTGTTATGATGTGCGGGTAAGCAATGGATACTACGGGTGCCGCTACAGGTACGAGTACTCGTACGAGTGCGTCGTCGTACGCGCGGTAATGGCAACAGCGCAAGAGACAGCCCAGCAGCAAACATCCAGGTGGCAGAGTGGTTGGTCTGGCCTGCCTGCCTGCCAAGAGGTTTCATCCTGCAACGACTATTGACAGAAGTAGCAAGGGTCTACCACGGCGCGAGACATGCGGGTGATTGCATCGTGCTGCTACTGCTGCACTGTTACTGCTGCGAACACTGTTACTGTTACTACTAATACATGAGGTGCTAGTGATAGTACTACTACCAGTACTCCGTACGGACTACTACTACATGTTATACCTGTATACTAACACCGTTACTAGCAGTAGTATCTTGACGTCTTCATGTCTTCATACTCGGAAACTTGTTCGAGGTCGAGTAGGATTGTTGAATTTACCTGCTGCAGCCACACCACCAACGCCAAAAGCTGCAAGTCTGCAACTCGACCATCCCGTGTAATTACAACGCTCGTTTGTTCAAGACGCCATTCAAACGCGGTGGGTTGCAAACTCTGTCTACTCCACCAGCACGTGCAGCAGGGGGGGGGGGGAAGGGGGGCGCTTGGGNCACCAGCACGTGCAGCAGGGGGGGGGGGTAAGGGTGGCGCTTGGGTGGATTGGTTTCCTCCAACAAGACTCTACGAAACCAGGAAACCAGGAAACCAGGAATACTCGTAATACTCGTACAGGTACTAGAGGTATTTCCCCCTTGGCCTCGAGCCCTGGAGGCCGAAGTTGTTCCCTTCGGCCCATTTCACACCGAACCTGTTGGTCGGCGTCCGCGGACCAGTACCACCAGTCTATTCTCTTCTGAATTTTTTTTCTCTTTCTTCTTCTCCCTCAGCCTGGTGTCCATCCGTCCCGCTAACCAGGCCCGGCATGCAGGTATGACCAGGACACCCTTTCACCGACTTGCTCCGCCCCCTTGGCTGGTGGATTTATTTCTACAAGACCTCCACGGAGTACAAGTATCGTCGGTGGGCAGTGGGCAGGGCATGGGTGACGGAGCCATGGGTGATGGGGGTCCTAGTCAGTGATGGCCATGATCCCATGTCCCAGGTCCCAGGTCCCAGGTCCCAGGTCAGTCGAGGACTTGAAATGCAGGGAATAGGTCACAGATATCAACGGTTTCCCACAGGCCAAGACCCCATGCCCAAGTGGCAAGGTTGAAAGGCATGAGAAACCGACGGCTCCCAGCTCCCGGCTGTTGGGACGCTAGTTGTTCTGTTTTCTGGAGAACAATGACACTCGTACCGCATAATAACTGACAGGCCGGGCTATAGCAGTAGTAGTACTCCGTACTCTGTACGAAGTAAGGTTATCAGTGTTGGAGATCAAGGCGCAAGACATCAGTGGTCTACGAAGTCTACGAGCACTCTGTCTACTCTTTACTTGATGCCATCGCCTAGTATGTTGTAACACGAGTATTACAAGTTGAGGGAGTAGGAGCACAGGTATTACAGGCGGTGATATCCGGTACAAGGTAAAGGAAAAGCAATAGATAGTAGGGAGTGCAAGTACATGGTACGGAATAATAGCAGAAACGAGTTGTCGGGCCCAATTGTCGGCCGCAAGATGAAGCCCACCTTTGTGCCCATCTCCGCATGTCCACCATCAAGATGACCAAGGGTAGGTTTACAGGGATAGAACAGGATCGATGCCCATTGCTCACCAAAGTGTTGATACTACTGCTAGTTTTATTATTATTACTAGTCTGTAGATATGACGTGCCTTCTGAGAGTATTCGTAGTCGTAATAAGCGAGGGTGGATAGTAGAATTATTCTCCCTCGATCATCATGATGGCTGATTCATCTTTTTTCTTTTTTTTTTTCTCTCTCTTTCTCTATATATATATATATATTCCACGACATTCGACGACACACATGTTGATGGGGATCGGATTTCAGTGTGTTACGACAAGTGTAGAGGGCGTAATACTACGGTAGTATATTCTCTATTTCTAGAAGCAATAGTCGATACTACTCTACATCTTTTTTTAGTACCAGCTGCAAGGTGCTTCCATGTAGAAAAAAACACTTGGCGTTTTTTTCTTTTTTAGAATCTTGTCTCTCTGTAATCATTGGAACTTTTTTTTTATCTCTTTTTCTGTTTTATAATCTGTCTTGGGAGTCTGTCTGTCTCTTTGTTCTTGTTCTTGTGACTCTACATGTGTTGAACCCCCCCCCCC
>FYEV01001802.1:113853-155823 GCA_900188565.1 Geosmithia flava
CCCCTCACAAGAAACTGAAATGAGGAGAAGGGAAAAGTCCTCAGAGGGTGTAGAAGAATATGCAGGTTTGAAACGGGATAGCTCTATCGCTGTCTAGCACCTACTCTTCTAGTAGTCTATTAATATATGTACTACACTGTCATCTGTACCTGTATGTCAACTGCCATTTTCGTCCCATGCCCGAGAAGCCCTTTTCTGTATCAACGGTGAGCCTGAATGTCTTGCAGGGCTCGCAGTACTTGAGAGGGTAAGTATATCCACATCTAAGTACTGAAGAGGGGGGGGGAACAAGAACAATGTAAGAATAGCAACAAATTGAGATTCACCAATCTCAAGATAGAAGAGAGAGAGAAATAAAATGGGAAAGCGTCATATTTTATGAGAGCCTTTTATAATCAAATCTGCAGGCTGATACTAATATTAGACATCACACGAGCAGGACAATATATGCAGGCAACAGGACTAGACTCTAGAGGTGAGCTGCACTACTAGTACTAGTAGTATGCATCCATGGGGAGTAGTGGCTATAGTATACATCAAGTTATTGTATTATTACTAGGACTTCCCGAGTTATGCTTCAATGAACAACGTGGTCCTTACCCGTAGCGTTGCATTTTACCCGTTCTCGTACCATACGGGTTGGGGGCGAAGAAGAAGAAGAAGAACCAGAAGAAAAGAAGAAGAAGAAAAAGAAAGGAAAGGACAAAAAAAAGATCGGCTCGGCTCGGATCTTTTTCCTTCTTCTTAATTGACTACCGACCGACACGCGCATAGTACGAGTACACGGAACAGTCCCCCTCTTTCCTTTTGACCTCTCCCCACTGAAGATCTTTTATTTTGTCTTATATTCGGCTATTGTTATAGTCTTATTGCGACGTAGTACACATTTTTAGATGAAATCACCGTAGCTGTAATAGTAGTAGGATCATCTGTTGGTGGTTTAGTTGATAGTCATTCCTATTACTGGCAACATGACGTTCATTATTTTTACAACATCCCCACCTCCCCTTCTTTTTATATAGATGAAAGTATACAAAGAGATCCATTATTCATGCTATATATAACCAAAAGAGAAGAAAAAGGATATTGGTGATATCCCTCTTCTAATACTCGTAGAATCCCTTACCACTCTTCTTGCCAAGCCATCCAGCATCAACCATCTTGGTGAGCAGCACGCTAGGACGGTACTTGGAGTCGCCCGTCTCCTCGTGCAGGACCCTCATGATGGCGAGGCACGTGTCGATGCCGATGAAGTCAGCCAGCTGGAGAGGGCCCATGGGGACGTTGGTGCCGTTCTTCATGATGGCGTCGATGGAGTCGCGGTCGCCCACCCCCGTCTCGAGACAGATGACGGCCTCGTTGATGTAGGGCATCAGGATGCGGTTGGCCAGGAACCCGGGCGAGTCGGCCGACACGCTCGTCACCTTGCCCATGCGCTTGCAGAACTCGACGGCCGTGTCGAGCGTCTCCCTGCTCGTCTGTAGGCCGCTGATGATCTCCACGCCCTTCTGCACGGGCACCGGGTTCATGAAGTGCGTCGAGACCACGCGCGACGACGCAGATGTGTCCCTCGGGTCCGACGTCGTCGATGCCGCAATCTTCGTGATGGAGATGGACGACGTGTTGGTGGCCAGGATCGCGTGCGCAGAGCATATCTTGGCTAGCTGCCCGAAGATGTCGAACTTGAGCTGGGAGATCTCCGGGACCGCCTCGATGACGAAGTCGACTGACGACAGGTCCTCGAGCTTGGTGCTCGGCTTCAGGAGCGTGCGCGCTGCGTCCGCCTCGTCCTGTGTGATCTTGGACTTGGAGACGTCTTTGCTCAGGAGCTTGTCTATTCATGAAGTTGGCGAGTTAGTAATCAAAGCAAAGAAGAAAAAAAGTGCATTACCACCAAGTATATGTGGAAGACCTTGTCATTCAAACTAACCTGCAAAGGCGAGACCCTTGGACAGCGACTTGTCCGACGTGTCAATCAGTGATACTGGCACCTTGGCCTGGCGAGCTGCCACCAGGGCAATGCCAAGACCCTTTTCCCCAGAATCTTATGTTAGCCACTTTCCAATTCATCACCATTGTCGAAATTCGAAGTGCATAGGAGGTAGAACTTGAGCTTCTTACCATCTGGCCAGCTCCAATCACACCCAGACTCTTGACCTCGGCGGCATACTGTCGAGGAGACGAGCTAAAGGCACGAGCTTGTCGCGCGGCGCCCAGCGCGCGCATTCGAAGGACTGATTTCACCATTGTGACGTTTCGTCTAGTAACGTGCCTGGTAGAAACAAAAAGTCTGCACTGAATAAAACAATGGAAAAAAGACGTAAGAAGTTGCAGCAGCAGAAAGAGGAGAAGCCGATAATCAATGACCACAATTGGAGAGATTGGAGACGACAATGAGATCACAGGCTACGACCGGCTAACCTCGGCTTCTGTGGGGCGTGGGGGAAAAACGGCCGAGATAAGCAATCGATAAGAGCAGTGAACTTATCGTTATCGGACACGCCCATTTACACGTCTCCGACCACTGCAAGACGCGTCTAGACGCGTTGCCGTTCGCCCTCCCACTACGGCATTTTGATCCCCACGCAGAAAGCAGGCACCCTTGACCTTTTTTTTTGCTTGCCGGCCTCCCCAAACATGTGAATTGGTTGAGAGGAAAAGGAAAAATAAATCAGTACATCACAGAAGCAATCCGATTCCACACAGCTGCAGAGCCCATATCCGGCCCTTTCAGGATGGAAGTGTCAGGAGCCTCCGCGGACATTGTCCATCCTGAAGTCCGCGCTCACATCAACAGTCTTGTGTCAGCGGTGAGTAACATGGCGTGGCATGGGAAGAGAAAAGGGAAAGGGGGAACAAAAATAAGAGGCGGCAGCTAACTGAGACTTTCTGCTTCTAGCTAGGAGGTGTGAGTGCCGACGACGATGGCCGATACCAGCTGGGAGACGACGCCCTCGAGGTGCTCCGCGATATCAAACGATGGATCCGATTCTACGACGAGAAGACGAACCGGATGGACGTGGCCCGGTGCCTCCACGAGGCCAACCTGATTGGGGGCGACCTGCTGCCCATCCTGGCGACGTGGCCCGAGAACGACATGGACAGCAAGTTCAAGGCCCGCATCGCCCTGGCCTGCTTCGAGGTCATGGTGCCCCTGACGTGGCCGATGGAGAGGGACAGGGAGCGCATGACGGTCAACCACCACCGACACATGCCCGTGCTGGAGCTGGCCCAGGTGGCCTACAAGCAGGCCGTCATCAACTACGACAGCGCGCGCATCCTGCATACGGCGGTGCGGGTGGCCCTGCCCTCCATGGCCCTGCCGATCGGCGACCGCACCCAGCGCGACCAGGGCATCATCAAGCTGGTGCTCTTCTTCCTGCGCAACATCGCGTCCGTGTCGCCCCCTCCTGGCGTCAAGTACGATGGCGACGAGACCCAGGTCTCCCGATCCGCCACCATCGACGCCTTCTCCTACCAGGACATCTTCCACGTGCTCCTCACCCTGGCCTCCAACATGGGCGACGAGTTCCGCAACGAGGACACCACCGTCATGGAGATTGTCTACCACCTCGTCAAGCGCGTCGACATTGAGAAGATGTTCATGAACGAGCAGCAGCTGCACCGCGCCAAGGCCGACGAGCTGTCCACCCTCATGAAGAAGGAGGATGCCATGCTCAGGTCGCACAACCGGCCCTCGCGCCACAACCGCTTCGGCACCATGATCTGGATGAAGCGGGACGACGGGCGCATGACCACCCTGACCGGTCAGGATGCCATCTCTAACTCGGCCACCAGGCAGCGTAAGATGGACAACACAAAAACCTACAAGCCCCCGCGCCGCGGCAAGAAGGAGGACAAGCTGGATCGCGAGATCGGTCCTGTCCCTAAGCTCAACTCGAGGGCCAATGACCAGCTCCGATCCTTTGTCGAGGACTTCCTCGACGCTGGCTTCAACCCCCTCTTCTCCCACGTGCGCAAGTCGATCGACCGTGAGGCGCCGTACCTGATGCAGTACCACCGTCGCCAGTTCTTCTACCTGGTTGCTTGGTTCCTCGAGGCGGAGCGCATGAGGCGCAAGGCCAAGAAGGAGTCGAGCCAGGCCTCTGGGGCCAAGGACCCCGAGGAGGTGACGAGCTTCAACCTCGTGGCCGGCGTGCTGAACCAGGAGATGTTCATCACGCTCAACAAGGCCATGCACGAGTCGTACGAGTACAAGGACTGGCACGAGCTCACGGCCGTCCTGCGGTGCTTCACGCAGATCCTCCTGACGGTCCAGGAGATGATGCAGTGTGGCAACGACGACGACGAGGAGATTGCCGAGAACACGCTCAGTCGCCTGTTCTACGAGGAGACGACGCACGACATGCTGGCCAACATCATCAGGACCTACAAGGACCAGGGGTTCGACTACCTCGACGCCGCCACCGAGCTGCTGCACCACTTCCTGCGCATCCTGGAGACGTACTCGAAGCAGAATGTCGACATGCAGGTGCGGTCGCGCAAGCGGACGCGCAGAAAGAAGAAGGCAGCCAACAAGAAGACAGCGTCGGGGGAGCCAGGGGCCGACGATGACGCCGCCGCCGAGGGAGCTGCCAACGATGAGGATGACGAAGAGTCCGAGGACGACACGGCAGCAGCAGAGAAAACGTCCAAGGAGCGCAAATTCGACTTCCACCGCTTCTCGATGCGCTTCACCCCTCAGGGCGTGGTGGACACGTTCATCGCCTACACGAAGTTCTACCGCGACCTGAACGAGACGCAACTCAAGCGGGCGCACCGCTTCTTCTACCGCCTCGCCTTCAAGCAGGACATGAGCGTGATGCTGTTCCGCGTCGACATCATCCACCTTCTCTACAACATGATCAAGGGCCCCGAGCCCCTGGACAAGTCAGCTATGGGGAGCGGCACCTTCCGCGACTGGGAGGAGCTGGTCAAGCAGATTCTGCGCAAATGCACGCGCAAGATCGAGGAGAGGCCCGAGCTCCTGGTCGAGATGCTCTTCAGCAAGCTCCAGAGCACAGCGTACTTCCTCGAGTTCGGATACGAGAAGCAGACCATCTCAGGCGGTAAAGGGCAAGCCAGACCGGCTGCCGAGCTCGAGTTCAAGCACACCGAGGAACGGGACAGGCAGGTGGCTATCGTGGTCGGTGCCCTGCTGGACAAGAACCAGGCCGACCAGATCCAGTGGGTCAAGAAGATCCTCGGTGATGCCGAGGTCGAGCGTCGGTCCTGGGAGGATGCCGAGCGATCCCGTCAACTAGAAGAGGACCCCTTTGACGACGAAAACGACAGCGCCGCCAAGGAACCAAAGCTTCCTCCGGCCATCACCGTCCGCGGCGAAGACGACGCCAGACAAACGGCCATGTTCAAGAATCCCCATCTGCGTCTCCTCATGACCCTATCAGGCATGCAACGCCAAGGCCACGCATCAGAAGAATCCCGCGAGACACCATGGACCATCCCGAGCGACATATCAGCCGACCACATGAAGGACACGCAGCACTTCATCAACCAAGCCGAGTTCAACCCCCCGTCGTTTGACGACGGCAGAGCCGCAGACAACCAACTCCGTCGGAAGACTGCGCCCCGCGCGCCACGCAAGAAGGCCGCCTTTGACGACGACGATGATGATGACAACATCAACACCCACGGCGTAGAGCTAGACGACTTCCTCGATGACGGAGCCCTCTTCCCCGCCGGTGGACCAACAGCCCGCAAAGCCATTGACGCGCCAGCCAAGAAGACCACTACTACCAGGAGACGACGCAAGCGTGATGACGACGATGGCGATGTCGACGCAGCAGCCGAGGAGAAGAGGTTGAAGAGGCTGGAGCGCGAACGCGAAAAGGCCCGCAAGGTGAAGTCAGCGCTGTATGTCAATGAGGGAGACGACGACTTTGACGAGGATGAGGATGAGGCCTTCTTTGCTAGGGAGAGGGAGATTGCTAGTCGGGCTGAGATGGCTGCTAGGTCTGCTACCGGGGTTGTCACTTCTGCTGCTCCGGCGTCGAAACCCAAGGCTAGGGTTGTTGATAGTGACAGTGACGAGGAGGATGAGGAGGATGATTTGGCTTTTGTGAACAAGGTTGTTCTTAGTGGCGAGGATGACGACGGGGATAGTGATGATGGTGTCAGGAAGAGGAGACGTGTTAGTGTTGAGGAGGAGGAGGATGATGGCGAGGAGTCTGATGTGGAAATGACGGCGCCTGCACCTGAAAAAGACAAGGATGATGGGGATGAGGATGAAGAGGAAGAGGAAGGTCCTGTTTTAGCTAGAAGGCCTAGAGTTCGAGGTGGGTTTGTCATGGATAGCGATGATGAATAGGCGTTTGGGAGGTATTTGCATGGTGTATTAGAATGGGCATGTATGTTTAGAATAGTTATGAATATTGGTATAATGAAGCATCTTGACTTTCAAACATAGAGTACTTCTTGTTTATATATGAAAGATGATTGAGAATGAGAAAGGTGAAAACAAAAATGAATGCAGAATTCAAAAGAGTTGATGAGAAAGAAAGAAAACGCTACGCAGTATGTTGCTTATTCTGCGATACAGAATCACCATGACCTTCCCCCTGACCACCCTCATCCCCCCCACCCCAAACACCACCAATACCCTCCATAGTAAAAGGCGAAGCAGTGGGACCATCAAGCACAGCCAACTCCTCCGAACTCAAGAACCTCGGCAATACAACCGCGCGGATAGGTATAAGTGCAATAATAAAGACGGGGAACCCAACAGCAGCAATAGTCTGGGTGATGGCGAACGTAGCCGCGATGCCAAACAGCTCTATCCCGACAAACAGCCACACGGCCGATCTGCGTCGAAGGCTCCTGAACGGCGAAGAGTCAGGCGTGAGATGCGCGTCCTGGACGAGAAACGTGATCTTGGCAGTCACCCCGTTGCCCTCGAGGGCCTGGATGCCCATGACAAAAAACAAACCTGCCAGCACGCCGTGGGGAATCAGGTGCAGGACCGAGAGGAGCGGTCCGGACATGGTGCCCAGCGTTAGGAGGCCCTGTGCTAGGTTGGACAGACGCTGCTCGACGACGTGGGTCGTCTCCGAGGTGTGGGTGCCTGTGTCGCGGCCCTTGTCGTCGCGTCCCTTGACGGGACGGGTGACGCATAGGCTTGACGTGTGGAAGGGGGCCTGGGGGATCAGGCCGTTGGGGAAGGGGAGTCCCAGTATGCCGGCGACGAAGGTGGTTGTTCCCAGGAGGAAGAGATCCCAGTGGAAGCCGGCGGGTTTGCGAAGCGGGAATTCACTTCCTTGGGCGATGAGGGATGAGACTGTTTTTTTTTTTTTTTTGGTGTCAGAGATGTATATTCCAATATGCATTTTCAAAATGGAAAAGGAGGGGGGCGGGTAAGAGGAAGAGAAAGAGAGAAGAGGAACATACCATTATGATCAAACCAAAAGAGTATAGTCAAGAGGATAGCAAAGGGCAGAGCAAGGAACACATCCCGAACAGGCAACATCCAAAAGTCGACGAGCCAAGTCCTATCCGCCCTGGTGGGCATAAAAGCGATACTGGTAGGCAGGGCATCGACATCCACCTCGGCCATACGACCGATGTGCACGAAGCCCGTGAAGAAGACGAGCGTGAGCGGGGTGCCGTAGTCCTTGAGGAAGACGCGGATCCAGTGGCGGAAAAGGGAGCTCGTGCCCAGCACGCCGGCGACGTAGCCGAAGATCAGGACCAGGAGGCTCACCATGGTGGACAGGTAGAAGGACTCCCCGTCGCCCAGGCGGCCGAGGACCTGGACGCCCTTCTGGAGGTAGATGAGGGCTACGTAGCAGCCGAAGATGTCGCAGGGGAAACGGGTCACCCAGCGTAGCCAGTTGCACGAGTTTGTTATGGCTAGGATCCAATGCAGGATCAGGGACCATCTGTTGGATGTCAGGGGTGGGTGTCCATGGTAGAAATAGAAACAGTGTGTTGACTTACATGCCTATCCAGGCCATGAAGCGGATATAGTCGATTCCGGCGGGTGCAATAATGTCGTATACGGTGCTGTGGGTCAGAGTGTCAGAAGGGTATATCGTTGAATATGGGATAAAAGGAAGAGGAGGAGACAAACTAGTTGAAGACGGTTATGGGCCCTGTGACACCGACAATGACGAGTGGTTGAGCGGCTAGGAGGGAGAAGACGACGGAGCCGAGGACGGATGCTAGTAGGACCTCGTTGACGCCGTATTGGTTCTCGATCCTGGAGAACATGTCGAGGGAGAAGGCGAGGGCTGGTAGGATGCTTCATGCTGTCAGACTTGAACGAATTGAGGACAAGAGGAAGAGTGATGATGGCAAGGGGAGATGCGAACGAAGTGAGAAGAAGAAGAAGAAGAAGAAGACGTCATGTGATGATGGCAAGAGGAAGTGCGAACGAAGTGAGGATAAAAAAAGGAAACTTACTTGGCAAAATACATGTATATGGTAGCAGGAACAACTCGGTAATCCCAAGCATCAGTCCAATCACTGATATAAAAGGGAGCTCTCCTCCTAACATCGTTGATCATACCACGAAAGGGATGAATAGACCACCATCTCTCGGGTTGTTTCGTCTTGTCATTCTGTCGTTCTGGGTCTCGGGCACCCTGGATGTCATCTGCCGTCATTATCTCTTTTGATCTCTTCTTTTTTTGCTCTCTCCTTTCCTCTCTTGTCAACTCCCTTCTCAACTCTCAACTCTCAACTCATATGCGGTAGAAAAAAGTGAGGTGTGGGTATAGGTTAAGTCGATATGATTTGGGGTAACATGGTAGGGAGAGCAGAAGCAACAATAACTCAATTCTCGACGGTATGAGATTTGAAGAGTAAAATCAGAGTTGAACAGAAGAAGTGAGAAGAAGTGAGATATATGAGAGAAATGAGGGAGAAGAGAAGAGAAAGAAGGAAAGAAGAAAGAAGAAAAAGAGGCAATGGGTTACGTAGTACAATGGATGTATCGACACTTCCAGAATTGGATTAGTGTGTGGAGACGGCTTTTACCACGGCAGACATAGACATCAGTACTCCGTACGATACAATACAACTACAGATATACCCTCACTCTCCTCATTCTTGTGCATTTGTAACAACTGCTACTGCCTTACTTCTGCATCTTCTTCCTTTCTTATGAGCTCTTTCCATCTTGCTATTCATACCACATTCGTCCCGTAAACAGTCCCAATTGGCAGCGCAAGTTCTCGGCGGTGGAACTTCTACCTGTATATGTAATACTACCTCTGATTAGCGAGGGAACTTTTCCAACCAATCACATTCACTCCCTTTTTCACCTTTCCACCATATCCTCCTTCCCTCATCATCATTTACCCTGCCATTGTCATCATAATCCCTCTCATCATCATCATTTACAAGAGTAGCTACTACCCTCTCATCACCATTGTAACCACATCTGCAGAAATTGATATATATTTCAATAAAAGAAAAGTCTACAGCTCCAAAAAAAAATGTAAACAAACAGAAAAAAAGAGTACAAAATGAATTATGGTACAAGATACAGTACATCTTTTTGCCCCCCTTCTAACCTCCTCTCTTTCCCTCGCATGTCCGTCTCTTCTCTCTTTATTTCCACAATTGTCCATTTTTTAATATTCCTTTTATTCTTTTTTTTTTTTTTCAAACGAGTAGAGATTTTTTGTGATTTCCTTTTGTCCAGGAGAAGGTGGGGGTGAGAGTATGAACATATTGTGATGGTGAAAAAAAAAAACATGTAATGTATAGAGAAAAAGAAAATCACCTCTTCTCTTCCAGCATCTTAAACGCAGGAGAAGGAGTAGGATCATCCGTAGAAGTAGTACCCTCAGGTGCAGGAGGAGGAGGTGTAGACGAAGAGCCACCGGCGGGCTCATCCTTACCACCAGAAAAGTACTTCTCAAACTCGGCATTGTTATCGTCAAAGGGCCTCTTACCCAGGATGCGAACCATGTCGTCACGCACGAGGACCTCCTTGCGGAGGAGCTCCTCGGCGATGAGACCCACCTGCTCCCTCCTGGCGACGAGGAGGTCCTTGCATCGCTGGTAGGCCTCCTCGACGATGCGCTGCACCTCCTGGTCGATCTGCTGGGCCGTCGACTCGGCGAACGGCTTGACCATGCGGTTCGGGTCGTTCTCGTAGTGCACGGGGCCGACCTTCTGCGACATACCCCACTCCGTTACCATGTTGCGCGCCATGGCAGACACCTTGCGGAAGTCGTCGCTCGCGCCTGTCGTCACCGTCGGGAAGTGGAGCTCCTCCGACACGCGGCCGCCCATGGTCATAGCCATCCGGTCCATCAGCTGGTTCGTGTTCATCAGGTACGCGTCCTGGGGCAGGTACTGGGCGTATCCCAGGGCGCCCTGGCCGCGAGGGATGATGGACACCTTCAGCAGGGGGTCCGCGTGCTCCAGGAACCATCCGCAGATGGCGTGTCCGGCCTCGTGGTACGCCACTGTCTTCTTCTCCTCCGGCTTCAGCACGAGCGACTTGCGCTCCAGTCCGCCAATCACTCGCTCAATAGCCTGCTCAAAGTGAATCATCTTGACATCGTCCGCGTTGGCACGAGCGGCTGTTATTCTTTGTGTTAGCTTTTATTCCTTCTCTCATGTTTCTTTCTTTTGTTTTTGATTTGTCTTGTATAGGATAGAGAAGAAAGAAACTCACCAGTAAGAGCTGCCTCGTTGACAACGTTGGAAATATCAGCACCAGAGAACCCAGGCGTAAGCGTGGCCAGACGACCAATAAGGTGCTCCTGGTCCTCGTTGGTGACAATCTTCTTGAGGTAGACGCTGAAGATCTCCTTGCGGCCCTTCATGGTCGGACGGTCGATGTGGATGTGCCTGTCGAAGCGGCCGGGACGCATGAGGGCCTTGTCGAGCACGTCGGCGCGGTTGGTTCCGGCCAGGACGACGACCTGCTCGCGCGTGTTGAAGCCGTCCATCTCGGTGAGGATCTGGTTGAGGGTGGCCTCGCGCTCGTCGTTGCCGCCGAAGCCCTTGCCGCTCTCCTGACGCGCGCGACCGATGGCGTCGATCTCGTCGATGAAGATGATGCAGGGGGCGTTCTTGCGTCCCTCGGCGAAGAGGTCGCGCACGCGGGAAGGTCCCACACCGACGAACATCTCGACGAACTCGGATCCGCTGACGCTGAAGAAGGGCACTCCGGACTCGCCCGCCGTGGCCTTGGCCAGCAGCGTCTTACCCGTTCCGGGGGGTCCCGCCAGGATGGCGCCGCGGGGGATCTTGGCGCCCAGCTTCTCAAACTTCTGGGGGTGCTTGAGGAAGCTGACAAACTCCATGATCTCCACCTTGGCCTCCTCGAGGCCGGCGACATCGGAGAACTTCACCTTGACCGCGCTCTCCGCATTGAACTTCTTGGCCTTGCTCTTGCCAAAGTTGAAGACGCCGCCACCACCGCCGGCACGGCCACCGCCCATCGAGCGCTGGGTCCACAGGATCAGGCCGATGAACAGGAGCGTAGGACCGAAGGCGAGGAACAGGCTGCCCAACGTCGTGCCGCCAGAGTCGTACCGCACCGGTATCCTCTGATCGGGGGGGATGCCTAGCTCTGCCTGCGCCTGCTCCAGGTTCTTGGCGAACAGCTCCACCGAACCGATGGAGAAGACGTACTGCGTGCCTTGCGGCGCACCGTTGAGTGGCTGAGCATCAGGGTGCAGTATCACGCGCACCAGGGGGCCCTGGACAGAGAACTCCTGCACGAGGCCCTTGTCCAGGAGCTTGGTCCGCACCTCCTCCCACGTAACCTCCTTCTGGTTGTTGCCGCCCATGTACGTCTCCCACATCCAGAGGACAAAGAGGATGACGATGACGGACTGGAGAGCCTCGGTCCACCCGCCGCTGCCGCCTGGTTGCGGGTTCTGCTGCTGCTGGTTCTGACGGTCGGCCTCGGACTTGCCCTCCTGCTGTGACGAGGAGTCGCGGTTCTGCTGCTGCTGCTGCTGCTCCTCGGCGGCACGACGCTCGCGCGTCTCCTTGGACTGGTCGGGGACGTGGTCGTCGGGCGTGTCGTTCTTCTCGAAGCCGTTGAAGGGCTTGCCGTTGAGCTCGTCCCTCTTCAGCTGGTACTCGGCCACGCGGGAGGCCGTGTGGAAGACGGAGCGCAGCAGACGGCCCTTGTCCATGATGGACAGGCGGCCGGAGCCCTCGCGCATCTTCTGCAGCATGTCCCGCGTGTCCATTGGCACGCCCGTGAACTCGAGGTCCTTGAGGACGTTGCGCATGCTGTCCTGTTGGGCCGGCGGCAGCAGATCGGTGAAGCGCGTCAGCTGCTCCAGCTCCGACTTGGACAGGTACACCCAGTTCTCGGGCAGGGGCATGTAGAAGTCATTCGTCTTGTTCTCCCCCTCCTCTCCCTCCGACTTCTTCTCCTTCTCGGCGTCGTCGGGCTTCTTGTTGTTCTTGTCGTTGTTGTTGGGGTCGGGCTGATTTGTCGTCGAATAAGGTCGCCACGATGTGTTGCTCCGGATCGGGGAGATGGAGAGCTTAGCCGAGGGCACCGTAGCGATGGTGGACGACCGCGAGAGCATCGACGGCTGCAGGATCCTCTGGAGCCTGTACGGCTGCGAGGTCCGCACTAGCCGCGCGACCTGGCTCGACTGCCTGAGATACCTCGACATGATGAGAGGCGGGATAGTAGGCAGGGACGAGCTGTATCGCGAGACCGAGGTGTGGACTCTCGCCCGGTTGTGGCTAGGGGAAAGGCGTGGTTTCGTGTGGGACGAGTCTCCAAACGGTCCCTCAAATTATATGCGTGTTGTTCAGACAAAAACAGTCAATGTTCTATTGGTATGGATTGAAAAGCCTCGCGAGTGGCCTTTTTGGTGCGTGGGTTGTCGAAACACGCCACTGCTCGAATTGCTGATGTGACACACACTGCGATGGAGTAGAAGCTGGTGGTCCGTCGTCGTTGAGAGCTGCGGCAAGGCGCCACCCAACCGGGAAAATCGGATCCCTCTGGTCACGTGCTTCACTACCGGGGCGTACTCGGACTTTGGGAACTCGGACATTTGGTGTGGTTTAACACCGGATTTCTAACAGCAATTGAGAAATAAGAGAAAAGAAAAAGGAAGTAATAACTCAGATAATTTTTCTTTTATATTCTAACTGTACATTACTTATTATTGTATGATGCATTTCCTGTCTGTAGGGCATTGCTAGGGCATTGAGGTATATCGAGTTGATTATCTTGCCATTCAGTAGCATGACATCTCCCCCACAGCCAACGCACTCTCTCCCGCCGGCTCCAACCGCCATTATTAATACATCTATGCTCTCCGGATCAAGACGGAGCGGACATTCCCGCTTCCTTTGACTGGGACGACCCGCTCTGTACCATTTACAGACCGGATCTTCAAGGAAACCTGCTCGTTCTCGAAGGACGTCAAGTCTGGCCCGTCACGCCACAGCTCAATAACAGCGTCTGCGCAGAATGCATGCTCAAGACAATGCCCGGCGACACGGCACGCCTGATCCTGATCCCCAATCTCCAACAAGAGGATCCTAGGCTGCAAGATGAACGCGACATCAAGGAGCCTTGAGTAGAAGATGTCCTCGGGATGCAGACCCGACGGCGGAAGAGGCAACTGCTGACCCGGCACTAGAGCCAGCAGTGGCTCAAACCTACGCACTGAGGGCCCGAGCTGGCCACGGCCATGATTCCACACGTCCCTGGACACATAGGGAGGGTTCGAGATCATGACGTCCCAGCGCTCCTTGGCGAGGGCATGTATGTCGTCATCGGAAAACACATCGGCCCTTGAGAAACGCAGCTGCTGCTTCTCACTTGGCCGAGTTTGAAACGACGTAGACGTAGCATTGGCGTTGGCGAGGTCGAGCGCAATAGGGGAGATGTCAAGACCACGAACATTGAGTGACTCGACCTCTCCCCGTAGAGACTCGAACGTCAGGAGCGGTATGCATCCCGTGCCAGTGCAAAAGTCAATGACACCCAACCCGCTGGACCTCACAGCGGCAGGTTGACCCAGCAGCGCGCCGGATCTGAGTAGATCTACGAGATGGCATGTGTACGCCTCCGTCTCTGGTCGTGGGATGAGAACGCCAGGCCTGCATTTAATGTCCAGATGGCCAAAGGGCTGGGTCCCCAGTATATACTGAAGGGGCACACCGCGTCCACGTTGGTGGCAGAGCTGCGTCAGTAAAAGCTGACGACGTCGTTCAGCGACTGGTGCTGCTGCTGCTGCGGCGGTGGTGGTGGTTGTCTCATCAACATGCTGTCGAAGCCATCGTAGCTCACTCCGAGCAGACTGGAGGGTTCTGCATGCTGGTAGTAGAGTGGCTAGCTCGGGGGCAATACGCCTCGCGCGACGGACTAGTGATGGGGAGAGTCGTGGCATTGACGCATGTTTGGTGATGGGAAGGAAGTATTACTATTGGCAAGTAGGATCAGATCACGCATGCGCGAGAGTGCACGTGGAATTACAGAGAGAGGTTATAGCGGCTGCGGCCCCTGAGATGCAGCCCATTCCGGGGATGCAACACCACTGTATGTTAAGGCTTGAGCCAGCGAGTACAATGAGTTTTTCCGGGCCTTAGCCTTAAGCTCTCGACGCCATTGAAGGACCTGCCCCACTTGTTGGACACGCGGGAGAGACTCTGATTGTGTGCAACAGCAACTCTCAACTCCCATCGCCAATCTCAACCCATCAGCTTGCCTCATTCATCGACCTGTTCGGCTACACAACAACGAAATCGCTAGCATCATTTTCATTCGTTTCTTTTCATTTCTCTTCTCTTTTGGATACTCCTGATCTAATACTCGTGCGAGAGTTTCCCGACCAACCCGGCCCTCTCTGTGTCCTCGACTCCGACCTTTGTTTTTTTCACCACCACTCCTTTTGTCCTTTATTTTCTATTTGTTGCTATTGCTTCATCACTACCACATTCAATATGAACGCTCCCGATAGGTAAGGCGATTTCCAGTTCATTATTCCTTTTTTTCGTCATTTTTCTCGTGCTCTTAGTCATATTCTGCGTACCGCCGTCTCCTGCTTCATGCCATGTGTGGTTATAGAGATCTGGCGCTCTGTCCTACTTTAGTCATGATGCCAGAGCAAGAGTCGAGAATGTGCAGCACAAGAAGGGGAGAGGGATAGGAAAGCCGCAGTCACTGTTCCAATGGATTCACGGGCAAAACGGTGAATAGCCGATCCTATGGGGAATACCTATTGTCGTTCAGCAGGTGGCATTGTTGTGTTTCTCGCGGCAGTCGCAGTGGTGAATTGCTGCCACCTGACAGACAACTATCGGATATATCGTCACCGTGGAATCTCACCTCACCTTCTTTGTCCTGCACACCTCGAGGATCTCTTCTGCGACTCTTATCATCGCATCTTTCAACTATTATACCATCTTCACCCTTTCGGTTGCACATCATCTTTTCAACGACAGTCATCAATATGGCGGGTGATAACCCGAAGCATGAGAACCATGCCGAGACGTTGCACGCCCATTAACGACATGCTTTTCCCCCACCATCATTTACTAACCTGTTTGATAGGTTTGAGCTCTTCCTCCTCGGAGATGGCGAGAAGAAGATTGAGGAGAAGGTGTACTCTGGTAAGATTCGCGCCTCCCTCACCATCCCCCGAAGATGGCTGCGCTGCGCTGGAGTCCTCAAAGCTGACATTTCAACCCGTAGGCATGTCCAACACCTCAGACTTTGTTCTGCTGAAGGAGGACCACACCCTGGGCAACTTGCTCTCCGACTATATCAAGGCCCACCCCAATGTCTGGATGGCAGGTTACAAGAGTATGTTTGTTGCACAGCCGTCTTACGCCAGGACAATAGGCACAGTCCTGCTTCTTCACATGCTAACCTAACCCTTGTGTGCAGTCGCCCATCCTAACGTGCCCGAGATGTTTATCCGCGTCCAGACTGATGGTACTATGACACCGCGAGAGGTGTTCACGTCCGTGTGCGAGAAGCTCATCAACCAGCTAGAGATGCTTCACCAGGAGTTCACACGAGAATGGGAGCTGCGGCGCATCACCAACACGGGGGAGCAGGGGAATATGCAGAACGGAGCTTAGACAGACACGCACTACACTACACATCATACATTTTACTCGGGTCACGGGGCGTTTTAATAGGTTACAGATACGGGAGTTTGATTGTGAAATATTAAAAGGAAGAAAAAAAAAGAATTTGGGTCTTGGTTTTTTGTTTGGTATGAATCGCCCTGTATTCTCTCCTTGTCACAATGCTCAACAGCACGACCATTGTCCCCCTCCCCAGTGGCTCTAGGTTCCGTTGCAGACATGATGATGCAACCTGCGTGGAAGAGAGCCACATCTATAAATGCTGGGTTAGACCTAGGGAGTCGGTGGTGGCCTGGGCGTCCCATCTCTTGTTGGCCATGGCAGATCTTATTGCCTTGGGCGTGATGTTCATGCGCCCTCAGGGCCCTCGCCTCCAGGAATCAGCTGCAGGAGAGTTAGTACATGAACAAATGGGCCATCCATACTAGTAGGTAGTAGGGCAAAGGGAGGGTAAGAGTATACCATGCAGATGTTGTTTCCGTTGAGCAGAATCTTGGGCAGCTTGGTGTGGTTTCCCGAGTAGTCGCTATTCCTCATGTCAGTGGTGAGCAGTAAAGAAATAAGAAGTCATCGTCATACAATTCCGTCACGTCTTCCAGCACCATGTCTATGAATTTTGTTAGCAAGGCCATTATAAAAAGTGCATACACAGCAAAAGAATGAAATAGAATGAGGTCAAAAAACATACTGACGTAGTCATCGAATCCCATGAGGGTTCCGCTGAACTCTTGAGAGCAATGACAAAAAGAAAAGTTAGTCTATCCTGATCGACAGTTGCTGTTCCGTCTTAAGTGTTAGGTGTAGCCTCAAACCTTTCTCTCCCTTCATAACAACCCATATCCTCGAACCGACACACTTGTCGATGAGTTCTGGTGGTGGTGGGGGGCAAGGGTTAGCCATAAACATAGGATGGTGGTGGCGGGGAAAATCTAGAGGAATTGCTCACCGAGAGGTAGCAACTGAGAAGCCATGATGACGACTTGTGGGCGTTCACAGCCTGTAGCCGAAAAAAAAGAACAAGGATTGAGAAAGAAGACCTAAATTCCCTCTGTCGATGAAAGTCGGATGGATGCAATGTCAAAGGAACATATGCCACCATCACCAAACCAGCAAACTGCACGACCACCCCCACGTGAGCTCGTGTGAAGGGATGACTAAGATTTTCCGCCCCTCGTCGGGTACATGTCCACTCGTACCACTTTACGCAGTTCGCGGGCGGCGCGTGTACGGAGCACGCAGTAGTAGTGGTAGTAGTAGTACGAGTAGTCGGTACCGTGATTCTGCCTTGCCCAGCAATAACATTGAACCAACAAAGGCCATGTGAGCTTGACCACAATGGATGGTCACTCGACGCAACATTTCCTACCATTAATACTACTACGAGAAGAACGCGGCTGATGACGGCGACAAGACTGCCCCGCGGCCGACGGTCATCTATGCTACTATCCTCGCGCTTTGTGTGAATATATACATCCATCTTCCTCCCTCTCTATTGCCCTTTGTTCGGCACGTACTAATAAAGAACCCTTGTATATGTATACAGTCCGCGATATCGTCGAGCCATGGCTTCCAACAACAACGCGCAGCTATGGTCGCGTAGCATGGGGATACGATTCTCCCCGACATCGCGACCCGATCCTGTCAAGCAGCAGCCACTCTACCAGACCTCTGCCCCTCCTCCCCCTCCTCCTATCGCCAACGCAGCACCTCTAGCGCAACAGCAGCAGCAACAGCAGTCGACGTCCCTCCCTTACAAGATGTCCCCCGAGACTTTCTCCCGAGCGCGCGCCAGTCCCCCCGGCACACCAGGGTCATACTGGTCGCACACAATGTACCGCGGCGGCGGCAGCACCGTGGACGGGGGCACCCCGCGCGGCGTGGCAGTCCACTACTGCACAAACAAACAAGACATGGAGGCCGTGTGCGAGAGGTACTTTGCCAGAGAGCCCATTCTGGGCTTCGATCTGGAGTGGAGTCCCCGGGCCACGAGGACCATGGGTGCCCGGCAGAACGTGTCAGTCATCCAGCTGGCCAGCGCGAGCCGCATAGGCCTGTTCCACTGCGCCGTGTTTGCCGGCGGCAACGGCGAGGACGACTTTGTCGGGCCCGTGTTCAGGAAGATCATGGGGGACCCTGCCGTGAGCAAGGTAGGCGTCGCTATAAAGGCCGACTGCACCCGGCTGAGCAACTATCTTGGTGTTCAGACGAGGGGCATCATGGAGCTCAGCCATATGTACAAGATGGTCAAGTATCAGCGCCTGGGGCGGCCGGACCTCATCAATAAGACGCTCGTCACGCTGGCCACGCAGGTCGAGGAGTGTCTTGGTCTGCCACTGTACAAGGGTGACTCGGTGCGGTCGAGCGACTGGACGCGGCTGCTCAATTCGCGGCAGATAACATGTGTGTACAAATCCAGGGGTGAAGATAATGACGAGGGGTGGTCAGAAAGAGAAGAGAGCGCGAGACTAACTTGTTTGTTGTAGATTCCGCTGCCGACGCTTATGCCGGTATACAACTCTATTATGCTCTGGATGAGCAACGACGCAGCCTAGACCCGTGTCCTCCCCTACCATTTCACGCCGAACTCAATCTCCCTCTCCCAATTCCTGATCTAGGCACCACCACCACCACCACCAATGCCCCCGCAGATGTAGCCCCTGCTTCTTCTTCTTCTTCTTCCTCGTCAAAGACACGACCAGCAAGACCCCCACCTCCGCTCAATGACAGTATCAAGTTCCGCGACGACCGCGCCCTGGCAGCCCACCACCGGATGCAGCAGTACCGCGCCTCGAAGAAGGGACCCGTGTCGACAGGCCCGTCTGCCCTGAGGGCGTACTACATGTGGCATGACAATGCGGACCTGGATCCGCAGGCCATTGCCAGGATCCTGCGCGAGCCACCCCTCCAGACGCACACGGTTGTGTCGTATATACTCGGCGCTGTCATTGACGAGGGCCTGCCGTACGACAAGGACAGGGTCAAGCGGGAGCTACTGTCTACGCTCAAGCCCGAGGTATTTAAGGCTACTAGGTACCTGGCTCTCAAGAAGGCGTGCGAATCATGATGCATATATATATATACGTAGCCAGCGTCTTGTTTTAATGTCGTCATTTTGTTATATAAAAACATACCATGTACATGGAAGCGGATACATCACTGCATTAGCAATATATCATTTACGTTTTTTTTTTTCTTGGATAAAAACAATAAAGGTCTATTTTTGATTGAAACATGAACAAATTGAAATCCCTTTTTTTTTATGTGTCCCTCACGAGCTCAGAAGATTCCTCCCCCTGTTGATCTGGACCCTCTTATCCTCACCTGCACTGACGATACCCCAAGACTTATCCCAGACGACACTGAAGACCTTGGCTCCATCACCAGCAGGAGGGAGCTTAGCACCCTTGTGCCACTCCCTACCGATGGTGTAGACGGGGTCGCTGACGCGGGCGGCAGAACCGGCCTCGTCCTCGCGCACGCCGGCGGGACGCACGCTACGCAGGTCCCAGACGCGACAGGTGGAGTCGTGCGATCCAGAGACGAGGGAGTAGTCGTTGTCCGGGGAGGCGGCTAACGAGGAGACCATGTTGACGTGGCCGCGGAGGGTCATGGCGGCGGAGGCGGTGGCGGACTCCCTGGGGTCGAGGAGGGTGATGTGGCGGGCGGAGGAGCCGGCGGCGACGAGGTGGTTGGGCAGGGCGGCGGCGCTGAGGACGGGGTGCATGGTGACGAGGCGCGACACCTCGCGCTGGGTGGTCAGGTCGACGGTCCTGACGGTCTTGTCCTTGGAGGCGGTGTAGGCGACGGTAGGGTCGTGGGGGTGGAAGACGGCGGCGGTGACGGGCTCGTCGTGCAGGCTCATGATGGCGAGGGGGCCGCGCTGGGCGGCCGTGGCGGACGAGGCCGACAGCTTGGCCTTCTTGGTCGTGGCGGCGGCGGGGAGGGTGTCCGGGTCGGCGTGGGGCGCGGTGCGCTTGGACGAGGACCAGAGGCCGACGCGGCCGTCGGCCGAGGCGGACAGGACCCGGCCCGTCGAGCCGTTGACGGCCAGGCTGGTCACGGCCTTGTCGTGGCCCCACAGCTCCATGGTCGGCCTGAGCGTGCCCTTGAAGCCGGACTCGTCCTCGACGTAGTCCCACACCAGGATCTTGCGGTCCAGCCCGGCCGACACGAGCTGCCGGGGAGACAGCCAGCGCACGGCGTCGAGCCTGTGGGTGTGCCCACCCCCACGGGCGGTGGGCGACACGGCGACCGTCTCGCCGGAGGCGTTCCACACCCTGACCAGGCCGTCGTACGAGGCGCTGGCGATCCTCTCGGGCACGGTCGTCTCGCTGGACACTCCCGCGGGCGACGTCCCGGACAGCACGTCCACGGAGCCCACCCAGTCGTCGTGCTCGAAGCTGGCCTCGTACACGGGCGGGATCAGGCTGCGCACGTAGCGGAGCGTCAGGGTCGTCTCGGACGACAGTCCCTCCGACGAGAGGTACTCGCTTATGCTGGTGCGGAGGAAGGTCCCGTTGGGGGCGAGGAAGTCGAGAGGGACAGGAGAGCTGGTCTCCAGCATGGTCTCGGAGTTGAGGATGCGCGAGAGGCCATAGCGCTTGATCTCAGAGGGGACAAGGAGCTGCTGCTTCGAGTCGGGGAGTTGCAGGTCTGGCTCGTCGGTCGTGAATATGACCTTTACCTGGGATGGGGTGTCCATCTTCGGTTTTGTGTGGAGGGTAGTTTTTTTCCCCTTTGTCTGTTCAAAGTATCGTAAGGGGGGTTGAGGACGGGAATTGGGTTGTCGGGGTTGGTTTCGAAGATCAATGGCGTAGTGATGGGAGTTGGAGATTGATATCACAAAGCGTTCCAGCGTTTGGGTTTTCCCGCTGCCTGCAGAGGAAGGGAAAAAAAAAAAAAAAAAAAAAAGTTGTCAGCCTTGCCGGTTTGGTGGATCCACCGCGGGGTGTTGGCTGTAGCCAATGAGAGGGTAGGTCAGACGAGGCTGAGGATATGGGCCCTCGAGACCTCAAGGGGATGGCATTTTACTGAAAACAAATGTTGAGATAATATTATTTATCTTTGATTTTTAATACTTATACAGCTGGATGGATCTATAAAAAAAAAAAAAAAAAACAGGAATCAGGGATTGAGTTTTGTCGAGATATCGTGGTTCCATTGTTTTTTTTTGTGCTTGTTGCCGGTTGCGGGAGACTGATGGCAGGACTAGTAGTAAGGACTACGAGTGGTAGCAATACTGGGTAGTAGAGAATCATATCTCAAAGCCTGATTGTTTACCGCTGCAAGCACTGATAATCGCTTACTCGTACATGTAGTGTGATGGACTAGTAGTAGTACTAGTTACATGTATAAAGTATGCGTATGTAGTATTATGTAGTATGACCAAATCAATGCTACTACCTTGTCGTACGTTGTAACTGACAGGCACCATGACGGAGGAGGCTGGACGAGTTGGCGAGTTGTCTCTGTTCCCCGCATGCATGAGGTCAGATGTTGCTGTTGGTCAAATGCTGATACCAATAACTCGTCGATTCTATTTCAACTGCATTTGTTCTCTCTGCACAGGCTGTACAGCACTGTAGTAGCAGTGTGCTGTAATGCTGTATCCTTTCACGACACCGTTCTTGGACGACGCCAACAGTTTTACTCTCTCTCTCTGTATGGGGCTATGAATACGAGAGATGTTTCTGGTAATACTCTGTACACATACTCTACAACTAACCAACAACTGCTAGTACTGCTTACTGCCTACTACTGAATCAAACTACTAGTTCCAAGCCACTAACCCCAACCCACAGATTGGGAGAGACACAGACACACCCATATGCCCGATATTTCACCAAATCCATGGCCATGCCCACAAAGTCCGGTCATGTGTCTTTTCATTGTGGCAAAGTCCCATTGCCTCTTTGCCCCCCTCATACTCCGTAAGCCCCTGTTTGGCCTCTCACATAAGTCGTAGTCTACTAAATGTAACCCTGTCAGACTGCCTGTGGACTCTCGACCTCCCTCCAGAGACTGGGGGAAATCCCCGGGGCAGGCTACAGCGCTCATCACTGGCTCAGCAGGGGCCCTCCCCCCGCCAGTACTCGTATGGACAGGTTTAAAAGAAAAAAAAAATTAAAAAAAAAATTAAAAATAAAAAAGACGAAAGACCGAAAATCAGATGTTTGGTGGAGTTGTGGAGCAGTAAAAGGTGACCTTGGGAGCCAAAGAGATGCCCTCCATGAATCCCAGTGGGTCCCATCTACCTCCAGGTCTTCTCTGTCTGGGGGAGAGTGGACCCGGAGGCACTGTCACTGGCATTGAACCACTAACAGTGTCAAAAATGCCCTGTAACCTCCAGATTGGAGACCTGGAGACCTCCACTGGAGATGGACAGCTGCACCTCAAGAAGACCTGGAGGTAGCACCTCATGGTGTTAGTGCCCACACTGCCCAGGCTGCGTTAGTTCCCCACTCCAAGAGCTTCTCTATCCCGCTTCCCGTCCCTCCCCCTCCAATTCCCCCATATTTGTCAATCCCTCGCCCCCATCACCAGTCGCTTCAAACTCGTCATTCTTTGGCTTTTTTCCCCTCTCTTACTTGAATCCCCTTCTCCTCTTTTTCTTCTTCTTCTTCCTTCTCTTTCCGATTCTTCTTCTTCTTCTAATCTTTCCCCCCTTTCTATATCCTAGAGTTCTTCTTCTTTATTATAGTATTTGTACATTTCCAGTCCCTTGTCTACTGCTCCATCCTTCTCCCCCCAGCCTTGTCCCTCCAAATTCACTAGCCTCCCACTGCCTTGGCCCTGCAATCGCCCTGCAATCGCCGATCGTCCCGGGGTTGGCTAGCTCTGCCTTTTCTCCCACCCCCAGCCCACACACATAACAGGGAAGGAGGAGCAAAGGTCTCGAGAGGAACTGCAAACAAGTCGCTCGTATTTCTTTTTTTATTGACTCTTCACTCTTCCATTGTCTTTTTTTTGTTTCTTTCTCTGCCTCTTTGAGTGATTTCGTTTCTTGGGCCTCTTTGCCGTTTGTTGTTGTCGTCGTCGTCGCATCTTGTTCGTCGAGTGTTGGATTGTCCCTTTTCTCTTCCTCTTAGCTAGCCAATCTCCTCATCCTCTCTCCCCCACACACAATCACCTCCCAAAAGATGGCTTCCAATGGACATCAGCCGACGCGCGACGTCAAGAATCATCTCCTCTTTGAGGTAGCTACCGAGGTGGCTCATCGAGGTCAGTTTCCTTCTTCTTGCCATTGTCATTGCTCTTACTCTTACTCTTACTGACACGCAAACAAGTCGGTGGAATCTACTCCGTCATCAAGTCCAAGGCACCCGTCACCACGGCCGAGTATGGCGATCGCTACACCTGCATTGGGCCCCTCAACCACCAATCGGTACCAATCCCTCCCCCCCCCCTCTCTCTCTCTCTCTTTCTTGTCTCAGATTGCCCGTCTATCGAGCAGTCTGATCTCTATAGAACAATTTTCCTTGTCTACCGAGTTCCCAAGTCACTGATCAACCAAATAATGTAGGCCGCCGTCGAGGTCGAGGAGATGGAGCCCGCCACCGAAGCCCTCTCCGCCACGATACAGAGCATGAGGGACCGCGGCATCGGCATCATGTACGGACGATGGCTCATCGAGGGTGCCCCCAGGGTCCTCCTCATCGACACCAAGACTGCCTACGGATACCTGAACGAGTGGAAGGCCGACCTCTGGGAGATTGCCAGCATCCCCTCGCCGCCGTCGGATGACGAGACGAATGAGGCCATTGTCTTTGGTTACCTTGTCGCATGGTTTCTAGGAGAGGTGAGTCTGTTCATGTTCCCTTTCCTCGTTCCTATTCCCCACCTTCTTCTTGTTCCTCTTCTACTTCCGATATTGCCTCTTCCATTGGTCCATATGGTCCTGATCCTCAAGAACCCAACTAGTACTGACCATCCCCCCCTCTCTAACAGTTCGTCTGCCACGAAAAAGACAAGGCCGTCATTGCCCACTTCCACGAATGGCTCGCCGGAGTCGCCCTGCCGCTCACCAAGAGGCGAAAGATTGACGTGACGACCATCTTCACGACGCACGCCACGCTCCTGGGCCGATATCTGTGCGCGGGGTCGGTCGACTTCTACAACAACCTGCAGTGGTTCGACGTGGACGCCGAGGCGGGGAAGCGTGGCATCTACCACCGGTACTGCGTGGAGCGGGCGGCGACGCACGCGTGCGACGTCTTCACGACGGTGTCGCACATCACGGCGTACGAGTCGGAGCACCTGCTGAAGCGGAAGCCGGACGGGGTGCTGCCCAACGGGCTCAACGTGACCAAGTTCTCGGCGGTGCACGAGTTCCAGAACCTGCACCAGCAGGCCAAGGAGAAGATCCACGACTTTGTGCGCGGGCACTTCTACGGGCACTACGACTTCGAGCCGGACAACACGCTGTACGTCTTCACGTCGGGGCGGTACGAGTTCCGCAACAAGGGCGTGGACATGTTTGTCGAGTCCCTGGCGCGGCTCAACCACCGGCTCAAGGCGGCGGGCAGCAAGATGACGGTGGTGGCCTTCATCATCATGCCGGCGCAGACGACGTCGCTGACGGTCGAGGCGCTCAAGGGCCAGGCCGTCATCAAGTCGCTGCGGGACACGACGCACGTCATCGAGCAGAGCATCGGCCGCCGGCTGTTTGAGCGGTCACTCCGGTGGCACGAGGGCGACGCCATGCCGGACGACAAGGAGCTCATCTCGCCGCAGGACCGTGTCCTCCTCCGGCGACGGCTGTTCGCCATGAAGCGCCACGGCCTCCCGCCCATCGTGACGCACAACATGATCAACGACCAGGAGGACCCGATCCTGAACCAGATCCGGCGTGTGCAGCTGTTCAACCACCCCTCCGACCGTGTCAAGGTGGTCTTCCACCCAGAGTTCCTCAACTCGGCCAACCCGGTGCTCCCCCTGGACTACGACGACTTCGTCCGGGGATGCCACATGGGCATCTTCGCATCCTACTACGAGCCGTGGGGCTACACGCCAGCCGAGTGCACGGTCATGGGCGTGCCGAGCATCACGAGCAACCTGTCCGGGTTCGGGTGCTACATGGAGGAGCTCATCGAGAACTCGAGCGACTACGGCATCTACATTGTCGACAGGCGCACAAAGGGCGTGGACGAGTCGGTCGACCAGCTGACGTCGTACATGTTTGACTTTTGCGCCAAGAGCCGCCGCCAGCGCATCAACCAGCGCAACCGCACCGAGCGCCTCTCCGACCTGCTCGACTGGAAGCGCATGGGCATGGAGTACGTCAAGGCGCGCCAGCTGGCCCTCCGCAGGGCCTACCCCGACTCCTTCTCCGGAGATGACGACGCCGACGCCGATGCTGCCGAGGCGGACTTCTTCTCCAGCACGGATGTCAAGATCTCGAGACCCTTCTCCGTGCCTGGGTCGCCCAAGGACAGGAGCGGCATGATGACGCCCGGGGACTTTGCTAGTCTGCAGGAGGGTAGGGAGGGTTTGAACACGGAGGATTATGTGGCGTGGAAGTTGCCGTGAGTACACACCCTTGGCCTACAACTGATTCTTTATCCCTCGGCTACAACTGGTTTTTCCATCTCGCCTTTCCTTTTTTTTTTTTTCTTATCCTCTCTCTCTCTCACTTTTGCCCTTTTTTGCTTTTACTCCTTTTTTTCTTTCTTCTTCTTCTTTTTTTTTTTCTTCTTCTTTCTTTCTTGCCTTGGTTTTTTAGCCCTAGCTTCTCATGATCGAACCAATTTGCTAACTGCTACCTGAACACACAGCACCGAAGAAGATCCTGATGAATACCCTTTCCCCCTCACCCTTCGTAACAAGAGGGCACCGGGGGTTGAAGACCCTGATGTTTCCATCCCGGGACCAGTCAATGGTAGTTATTAGGTTGTGTTTTTGTCTTTTTTTTTCACGTGTTGGTCTTGACATGTTGGTCTTGTTGAAAATCCTATCGAGTGTCGTATATGTCTTGTCTCAGACGATATAAGCAACGCAACAGGACGGGATGACGGACACAGAGACGGAGAGACGGAGAGACGGCAGGGAAATGGCGAGTCTTGGGACTGGACTGTTGTCTATGCACATTTGACATTGCGTGGCATGGCATGTATGTGTTGGCTGTGTTGGCTGTGTCTGTTGCGTGGATGCTGCGTGGCAGTTGCTGCGTTGCTGTGTTTGTTGGCTGTGATGGTGATGGTGATGCTGGGTGAGCTCATTTTGTTTTTGTCTCTGCTTCTGTTTACTGCTGTTTACTGCTTCTTTTTACTGATGTTTACTGCTTGCTCTTTATTTGCTCATATTCTCATATTCTCATGTTTTCATGTTTATTCATGCTCTCATTTGTATACTTTTTAGGCCATTGAACTTGTATATATAGTGTGTTCAGTGCCCAGTATCCGTGCAGTGTTCAGTGTCCAGTGCTCTCTGTATGTGTGTGTCTGTGTGTGTGTCTCTGTGTGTGTGTCTGTGTACTTATGGTGCATGTTGTGGATATCCCATGATTTCTTATTCTGTACCCGTCAAGAGATTGGATAGGGATTCATAAGAATCAGAAAAAGAAAGGAAAGCAAAGACAGACGAAGAGAAGAAGAAGAGGAAGGGAAAAAAAAGAATCACCGTTGCTGTAGTCTAACCCGTCTTGATGGCATTCCACGGCAGGTAATTACGAGTTTGAGATGGTAGAGGAGAGTAATTAAACGGCCCGTGTGTGTTGTCTCGGGTATTGTTTTGTATTATCTTGACGTACTCTACTATCTTGTATTATCTTGTTGTATTATCTTGTCGTACACTATGAGCATTTTGTCTTGACGTGCTTGTCTTGACGTACTTGTCTCTTTTTATATTCCCCTGTTTTAGATTGATATACCTCGAAGTGGAAGTCACGTCAGAATATCAGTCATATAGAGCAGAAGATGGAAGAGTAAGTCATAATAAGAAGAAGCAGAATGAGTAGAAGACAAAGAAGAAGAGATGTAAAGAAGAAAATAGGTAAAGAAGAAAAAAAAGTCTGCGGTTGAAAATGTCAAAAGAAAAAAGAAAAAAATCTCAAGTGATGCTTATTGACAAACACACTTGCAAAGAAAACAAACAAAAAAAAACGCGACAATCGGATGCGAGGGGTGATGTCTACAACTAAAGGCGTACCCCAACTATTACAACTACAGCTACAACTACAGCTTACAGCTTACAGTCTACAGTCTACAGTCTACAGTCTACAGCTTACTAGTACCTGTGCTACATACTCCACTGAAAAAGTAGCCAGTCTACTCCGTACTCCGTTCTCCACAGTTAGTACGGGGCCATGGCGGATAACAAAGGAAGCTGGTACACTAGCCAAGTTGGCAAAGCTGGGCATCAAGTAATCGTGTCGTAGCCGTGTCGTGGGTCTCTGCAGAATGGAGTAGTAGACGGACTTGTTAGTACGAGTAGATGGAACAAATAGTTCGAGTTGCTAGTTGCAGTCAGTGCAGTCAGTGCAGACAAAGTACTAGAAGGAGCAGAGAATACATGTACTACTAGTAAAGAACTTGGAAGCAGGTAAAAAAAAAGCACGTATTCGTGTCCATGCATCGACTACTGCTGCTGCTGCTGCAGAATGTAGGTAGCTTGCAGGCACACACACCGCTGAGTTGTACAGTTTTCTTGTCTCTACAAGACCTGCAGTCAGACAGACAGTTCGGGGGGAAGAGTAGTAGTAATGAAATAATACACAGCATACAAGTAATAGTATAGAGAGTGATGAGAAGATGGGAGTATTAGAGAAACGCATAATCCAGGAACAGGCTCAGGAACAAGAACAAGATGCATTGACCAATGTGTACGAGTACTCCGTACTTTGGTACTCCCTACAGAGTACGAGATACGAGATACAACCCCTACTCCGTTGTCACCAAGTACTACCAACTCCCTACAGTGGAGATCAAACACAGAAATTCCCGTCTCACATCTCAAACTGACCATCTGCCCACTCGCGTGGTCTGACTCGGGGCGTGTTGGAAAAATTGTTCTTGGCAGTTGGTATCCTTGGTCCTCCCAACATCCATGTTTCCATCCGAGTTCCGGGGTGTGGTAATGGTAGTAACTCCGTACTCCGTACTTTTCTGATACTCTCCGTGTCGTGTGTTCGTGAGAGAGGATATGATATGTGACCAATCTTTCAAGTATCACGAGTAAAGAGAACACACACACAATTCACTGCACACATTGCACTGAGAAGAGAAAAATAAAGAGTCAAAAGACGAAGAATGTTAAAAGTAAATCAAATCAGGGTTAATCCCTTAAAACGCCTATCCAGGTATCATCCTATCCTGTCCATGTCCTATATATCCCATGTGTTGATGGTTAAAACGCCGTATATCCATGTCCCAAGTGAAAAATTCATATCCCCAAATCATATCCTCCTATAAATCATAATAATGTAAAAAACGTTTCAAATAAAAAACACCAGACCAGATCATCAACCCCTCTTGAGAGAAATAGACAGACTGCTGCGTAGACGAGAGTGACCCCTCGACAGCTTAGAGTCCGACCGGTTGGAAGCGGTAGTAGGCGGCCTCGAGTCGAATGTCGAAGCCCTCCTGGCGTGGTGACCAGCCGGTGCAGGCGCAGGAGTAGGAGCAGGTGCAGGTGTGGACATCATCCCAGGGGAGTGAGAGTGTGCCGTACCAGGACGCTGAGGGAGAGACTCGGTCGACTGCATAAAGTTCTGGCTGAGGGCAGGCTTGCTGTGCTTCTTGGCCAGGGTGAGGGTGCGCTTGAACATGCTGCCAGCCGACCTGGACGAGGGGAGACGGCTAATGTCCACCGACTTGCGCTCCTGCGCGTTGCTGTCCGCCTTGTTGCTGTCGCAAGGGTCTACGCCGAGAAAGGACGGCATGGTAGGTGACGAGTTGCTGGGGGCGATGACGGTCGTAGGACGAGGTGTGCGCGACCTGTTGAGCGTCCAGGGACGAGACAATGTGGCTGTTGATAGACGGGGGTTGCTGCCGCTGCTGCTGTTGGTGTTGTTGTTGGCGGTAATGGTGGTGGTTATGGAAGCTGTGGAGAGGGGAGATGGTGCTCGTCGCTTCTTCTGCAGCTTGGAGGGGGGAGGGGCAGATGAGGGTCTGGGAGGGAGGTTGACCAGAGAGGGTTTTCCGTAGAAGACGATGGAGACGGCTCGGGCTGTGACGTGGTGAGAGTCATGATGGTCTGTCGATGTGTTGTCGTTGGTGTTGTTGGAGGTAGAGTTGTTGGAGGTGGGGTGGTGGTTCTGCTCAGAATCAGAGTCTAGATCGTAGTCGGAAAAGTCGTCTGCAGAGGATGAGGCATCTTCCTCGGAGGAGAGGTAGACGTCGTGAGGGGCCGTGGAGGGTGCGAGAGGTGGTTGGGAGGAGGAGTCGATCTTGCTGGCCAGGTGGGCCGTCGCCTTGGAGTCGATGAGTCGTGATGCTCGTAGGGCGCTCCTGACTGGGACAGCCGGAGGGTTGTTGACGGGAGACTGCATGATGGGGAGAGGCAGAGGGGAGAGAGAGAGAGAGGGGCGTATAATTCTTTCCCGTGTGTTCTGTCCCTTGTGTTCTGGTCTTTTGGTGACCCTTGTGTTCTGGGAGATTTGTATGTGTGTGTGTGTTGCCCTTTGTCTTGTTCTATGGTGGTGGATAGAGTACCGTAAAGCCAAGAGTTGATAGTAAGGGTTCTGATGTGGCAGTATGAAAAGGGAGGTTGGGGCAATAGTCAAGTGTGGAAAAGAAGGGGAGAGTAGAGGAGGAAAGGAGAGGTTGAAGGGACAAGGTGAGATTCTAATAGTGTTTTCCTCAAGACTCCTTGGACATGTACCAGATGGAGAAAGGGAGAGGAAGAAAAAGGCAAGAGTAATGTAATAAAGGTGTATCGTGAGCCAGAGAGAGAGATGTAGGGAGAGAGAAGGGTACAGAGTACTCGGTAGAGAGACACCAAAGAATGGTAAGATGAATAGTTTCTCTCAAGTCGTGTGAAAGTGTGAAATGGTGGACCAGCCACCCGAAACCACTGCGTTCCGGTCAGAGGGTTTCGTGAGACACAAGGGCGGGATGGTGACGGTGGTGACACTTGGGTTGAGAGTCAAAGAGTGGGTGGCGGGGTTTACATTCCAGGGGGGAAGAAGCACTGGTTGGTTGGTGGAGAGAGGATTGAAGAATGAAGAGAGGAAGTAATGGAAAGGATCAGAGAGAATACATCAGAGAAGGAAAGGAGAAGAAGAAGAAAAAAATGAACAAAGAGAGAAGAGAACAAAAAAAAGAGAGGGGGTAGAGCGGTGACGGTGACTAGATATTATAATACGGTAATACTACAGACTGGAGTACTCCGTACGAGTAGACAAAAAGAAGATGGGCATCAATGGGTCACAGAGTTGTGTCTGTCCTGTACTCGCAGGCTGTAGGCGCTCACACCACACACGAGCGTGCAGACTACGCAGTACAGTCTAGCCTATTACATGGTACGGATGCTTAGCCTCTACTCGTACTAGGCGTCCATCTGGTACAAAAGACGTTGGAGGCTGGGCAAGTTGGTGGGCATTTGGGGCCACCACACTACAGAGTACTACTACTCGTACTAGTCGTAAAGGCTACACGAGAGCACCATGGTGGATTGGATCCCAGTCATGGATCCCAAAGATGGATCCTCCTACAACCCCTGACCGGCCCCGCCACAGGCCGCTTACAGGGGTGGTGGGACCTTGTGGGGACCGTGCAGTGCAGTGAGGTGGTGCAGTGGTGCAGCGTACAGGTGGGCTCGTAACTGCCCGAGCAGAGAGCAGTGTGTGTGAGCAGTTGCTTAGTATGAGTACTCTCTCCAACTTGGGAGCTATTTACGAGTTACTAACAGTAAAGTCATGATGAACCTGAAATACCCATGATGAGCAGGTGACTACCCGTAGAAGGATGAAGGAATAGTAGTAAGCAGAGGCACAGACTACTATTTATCCCCCAAGTACATTAAACAGGTAGACAGGTTGTGAACAGTTCGAGGTAATACCTACATAGGTAGGTCATGATGATGCTGAATACGCCCCCGTGTCCGGACCAAAAAAGGCAGGAACAAGAAACAATGTCATCGTTCCTTGCATCCTGCCTGTTTTGGTCAAAATCGTGCACTGATCCTACCAGACTATACAGCCTATGGACAGCCTACTCCGTACAGGACAGGTACTATTACAGCTAAAAGGTACACTGCAATGCACCACTGTACGAGTACACCCGCTAATTGTGCGACGTGGCGGTCATGATTTCTGCAGGTGTCACTCTACGGGGTGTTGGCTCTAGATATGGACCTCCGAGTCTCTCTCTACCTCTACGCATCTCTACGGATGCTCCAACTCCGGTTCTACTCTACTCTAGCACTCTGTTAGTTCTGCCAACTCCATCATCCCCCCTCCCCCCCCTGTCGATTATTCCCACAAACGTTAGGTAAGGGGGGTTTATTACTCTCCAAGTCGTAGCAACTTGCAACGTGCCACGCCCAATCCATTGGCCACTCTGCCCCGTCAACACAGTTCGGATCTACTTCCATCTCCATCTGTCCCAACTCTTTGGCTCTCATGCTTTCCCCTGCCCATACCACCTCTACAAACCCCAGCACCAAGCGCCGGTTTCACAAAGAACTCTCTGCCCTACATACGCTGCTGCCCTTCCGGTCTCGTGTGCCTCCTCTTCCATGGCTTCTACGGTCCCATCATACATGGCCTCATACATGGCCTCAACCATTGCATTCACAGCATACAGGTACATTTCACATTGTCACAGCATACTCACATACATCCTACAATGTATACACATCTCCGACTGATCTGACCACCTGCGTCATCAGCTACGGACTCCGATGGTCAAAGGAATCATCTTACCACCATCTACATCTAGTAGTATTACTCTACCTATACCCATACTTGTACCCCATACACACACTGCACATCCAATCCTTCAAGGCTTTCCTTCTCCCCTTGCCCCCCCCTCCAAAGGCTTCGTCATGATATCACGTACCACATGTTCAAGACGTACGCAACACATCTACGAGCACATACTCAATACTCGTATGCACTCCAATCAACTTGAATACAAACACATCAACTCCTATGGAATATGGAATACCTTCAAACTTGATACAAGCCAAGCTTCATGCTCTTGATTGGTCATGACCCTCTCGTACGCTCTCGACCAATCATATCAGTCTATTGTATGTAACCCACCTGCAGTTACATCTGAGACCTTTGACAACTCCCAAGCTTTTTAGCACGCGCCCGTTGTCGTTTCAGATCATGGAGCTGAAGTAGTTTATTCTCTTTCGGTTCTTTTTTTTTTCTCTCTTCTCCTGTTTTCTTGGCTTTGCAGGTTTTTTCTTTTCTTTTCCTTCTACTCGTACATGTAATCAAGGTGAAGAAGAATCAGGGTTATGCAGGTACAGTAGCTGCATGTATAGACAATCAAGGCAGTTGACATTGAATGTTCTGCTCTTCCAAGTAATGATATACAGGTACGGAGTATAGGCAATACAGATGGAGAGACTACGAATGGAATAAACCATACTCCGTGTACTATCATGACTCCCACTCATTCAATGACATACTACTTACCAATAGTACTCATCCCCCAACATATCCAATATTCAATGCCTCCAGTCCCTCCAGTCCCTTCCCTTGAAAGTTGACCCTGATCCTCCCTTTTGACCCTCCCCCCTCCCTCTGACCCCTACCCCCTACCCCCTACCACGCGTCCCATCCATGGCCCATGCCCACGACACGCTACAAACACGCTACTCACTCTACGCTACTAGTCTACTTGCGAGTACTAGTAATACTAGCCTACAACGCGTGAAGATCAGTGGGACTCGGAGTGCTAGCATCATCAACTACAGCCTACGGTAACAGTAGTACTACAGTCTACTACTAGCAGTGCTAGACTACCGGAAGCGTGTATGATGCTTTTCGGTACTAGAACCGACAATGCCATCATCACTACTACTATTGCTACCACTACTACTCCGTACTACTACTACTAGCAGTGACTAGCACAGTAGTAGTACCATCATCACCACCAACGCGTACCACATAGATGGCATAGCCTACTGGAACCATGACACTCATCGCCTGACCTCTGGCACTGACCCTCGCTATGACCCCCCTCAAGACACTGCCCGGCCTAGAAAAGAAACTAACCGTGCACCATGACAATCAACATCCATAATACGAGAAACCAGAAACATGCTAGCAATGTCCATTTACCATTTCCCATGCCACTTTTCTTTTCTTTTTTTTCTTTCTTTTTCTTTTGACTCTGTATCCGTACCCTGCCGTGATGCCATGCATGTCCCACATGTCGTAGAAGCAAGGGGGATACTAGTAGCAGTAGGCCCTTACAGCTAACATGCACTTGCAAGATGCACCCCTGGATTTTGATTCTCTTTACTCTTAGCCAACGGTTTAATTGTGTCTTTACTGTTGTGTTGGTTATATAAGAAAGAGAACGAAAAGAAAGAAAAAAAGCAAACAGAGAATCAGAAAAAGTAAACAGATGGAGAAAAAGTAAACAGAGGGATAGAAAGGAAAAAAAGTAAAGAAACAACACTGAATGGAAAGAAAAAGAAAAAAACAGAGATGAGAAGGAGTATGAGCTGCATATCGACGCATACATGTTGTGGCACGTGGTTATGAAGAGAACATTGAAGTTGGAGCCTACCTAGTCATGATATCAACTTTACCATTAGTGTGAACCATCACAACCATCAAATCTTGAACCATATATCATACAATCTCCTCAATTAACAATCATTCAATCATCCAGAGTAGATACACACTACTCATTGCAATAAACCTTTCTAGCTTACACCCCCAGCCTTCACTCGGAGTCTTCCTACCAATAGATGACCCCATCACTCGCTTTTCTCCGTTCAGGGCCCCAGGGTAGCCAAACTCAACTCTACCCAGCTCAACTCTACTCAACCAGCCATCCTCAGTTAGGCACTGCCATGCTTCACCACCTGATCAACATAGTAACTACATGTATTCTAGCGCATGTGAATTGGCACTTATTTCTTCCCGTAGTCTGATGACCATTTTACATTGAACGTTGGCACTCACACTTTCCCAGCCATTTCGTCCATACTATGTACTATACTACTGTACTACATGCACTATGACTAGTTGACTAGTTAGAGTATAATACCTAGGTAACAAACCACTGATATACACCCACCACACTACACCACCACCACCATCACCAGCCATCTACACCGCACCAAGCACAAGCACCAGTCATATACTCCAATCAACCGTTATAAGCCACGGCGCAGATCCACTCAATCACTCACAGCCACTCACCATGGCTCTTCTGTCCCAGCCACTTTGCTAAATATAGTCTTCCCGTCTTTATATATAAACATTGCCACTGAGATCCATTCGTATCGACATTTCACGTATTACATCTTATATGTGATGGTAGATGGTATTAATACTCGAGTACTCTTAATAGCAGTCTTGTAAAATCTGTAATAAGAATTTCTTATTAAAGATGTTCTTAAGAATAGAAACAAAACAAAAAAGACGGTGTGTTTCTATTTCTTTTTGTGTTCCCAATTTTTTTTTTACACCGTTGAAAAACATCATGCCATATATCTGGTATGTTCCATGTCGGTATATCCGCGTCACCAATCCCCGCGTCGCCCCCCCTCTTCAAAGCATCGTCATCACATCCTTAGACTTACATTCCTACCAGAAATGTAAATGTCATATGTCTAACATTGTCACATTCACATATTCAGTACCGTTCTTTCTTTATCAACGGCAGTTGTAGACTTGGAGAAAAAAATAGTAGACAAGATCTTCAGTCATCTGAAAAAGTCTTGATTCAGAATAGTCCTCATGATACAGTTACATACTCTTGATCGTAGACATTCAAGCCAGCATTGGAGTAGAGACGTTGATCGTAGGCCTTCAAAAACAAATGTATCCGAATCGCATTGATCAGACATCAGATGAGCATTCAAAGAAAGACGTTGATCAGACATTCAAATGAACATTGCAATAAAGTCATTGATCAGACATTCAGATGAACATTGTAATAAAGCCATTGATACAAATGAGGTCATCAAGTCATCCAAACAATAGTACAGCAAGTCTCGATCAAAAAGTCCAAACACAGACAACCTTGGTATTTCAAACTCCAGAAAAAAAGTCTTCATAAAAAAAAAAAAGTATAGACAAGTCTTTATCCAAAAAAAATAAAAAAATAGACAAGTCCTGATACAAGAGACAAGTTCTGATAAAGACAAGTCCCGTCCTCACCTCCAAAGATCCCTCGTCGACGCCCCCCCACTACTCTTCGGTCTCCAAACATCCAGCTCAGCAGAAGAGACCCTATTCCCCCCAGGCGGACTCCCATACCTAGGCGACAGCATCCCGCTATTCGAGTACCCCATCTTTCTCCCACCGACTCTGAAGCTCCTAGCATCATCATTCATATCAAACCCTCCTCCTGCATCATGACCAAGACCATCATCGACAGCGAGGAACGGTCCTGACCCGCTGCCAATCATGACACTCCGTCTCGCCTCGCCATTCTCCCATCCCTGACCGGCTATATCGGCACCCAGTCCGAAACTGCTGACAGGTCTGGATCGTCGACCGCCGCCACCACCACCACCGGGGGAGGAAGGTCTCGAGGCAATCTCTACCATCTCCCTGCTGCGCAGCGAGGAGATGCTCGTGAAATTCCACTGTCCTGCCTCCTCTGCCTTGATGAAGACTTCCAGAGCGTGGGTCGGTGCTGACGCCCCGTGTCCGGCAAAGGGGTTCTTGGAGCTGAAGCGCTTGGTCACGTCGGCGTGCAGAGCTGGGGATTGTGGTCGCGACAGGACTGGCTGCTGCTGGTGATGGGGATGAGAATGAGAGTGAGAGTGAGGATGAGGGTGTTGTCCCGGGGGAGCTAGACTGGACGAGGTGTTTTCGGGAGATAGACGCAGAGCTGGTGGTGGCTGTCGACTCGAGGCAGTGTAGCTCGTGGGGCGGGAGCGGGAGGCGCCGGCGGAGAAGGCGGCGTTGGGCGGCGGCAGACACTGCAGCTGGTCGGGCATGGTCTCGTCGAGTACGTACAGCTTGCGCAGGTTGGGCATGCCCCCTCCCACGATGGACATGGCCAGGTACCCGTAGTAGCTGGACTCGACGGCGGCGTAGGGGCCGAGCTCGGGGGCGGGGGAGATCTCGAAGCGCAGGGTCTCGAGCCTGCGCGACGAGGCGGGGGCGGCGCCGGCGGCGTGGGGGAAGGGCTCCGTCACCGTGGCCTGCACGGCGAGGGTCCTGAGGGCGGGCGCCACGGCGAGCAGGTCGGCCAGGGCGGAGGGGTGGACGCCCGTGTCGGCGAGGGTGAGGACGCGGAGGGCCTGCTGGGTCTCGACCCAGGCGAGGTACGACGTGATGCCGGCGGCGGTGACGCGCGGCGTTCCCCGGAGGACGAGCTCCTGCAGCGGCGGCAGCGACGGCTGCCCGTCGTCGGCGACCAGCACCTCGTCCGACAGGCTGTACGTGTCCGACACCTTGAGGGCGCGCAGGCTGCCCAGGCCGGCCAGGACGCGCCGCATCGACCCCGGGTCCAGGTTGACGCCGTTGAGCTCCAGCACCTCGAGCCGCGGCCACACGCTGCCCGTCGCCAGCGCCCGCAGGCTCTGCTCCGCCCCGCCCTCGTACGTCATCTTGCGCATGCTCGGGCACCGCGCCTGCACCTCGAGCCGCAGCGTCGCCAGGCTCGCCTCGTCCGAGAACATGCCCTCGGGCAGGTCCACGTAGTGCAGGTTCGGGAGCACCGCGATCGTCTGCGCCAGCTCCACGTGCGACGACTCCCGCAGCATGTACGGTATCTTGAGGAACTCCACCATGCTGCCCAGCCGCGTCGGGTCGTCCCGCACCGTCCGTCGCAGCAGCCGCAGCCGCGCCTGCGCCGGGTCCTCGGGGATGCCGTTGCGGTCGAATCGCGACGTCTTCTTGCGCTTCTCCGACAGCACAGCTTCCAGGCTGCAGTAGTGTACGGGATCGATTCGAATAGAATGGTATCTGCACATTGTCAGAGAACACACACACACACACACACACACACACAACACCTCTACCCTCCAAGTGTGCCTCCTAACTCACAATACTGGTATCGCATTCCTCCTCCACTGCCGATTGACGCGTACGCAATGTGCCAGGTCCCTCAGGTCACATAGCATGCACGACTGATCCGACGCGCTCTCCTCGCACGTCTCGTACGTCTCGTCGCAGGCATGGGGACACACAAAGGCGAATATCCTCTGCAGCACCTTGGGCGGCAGCTGCACCACTAGCTGCGAGGAGAGGTATGTCGGTGGTGGTGGCGGCGCACCTGTCGAATGGCGGAACGAGCCGTTACCGTCGTCGGCGGCGTCACCGTAGGCATATCCGTGACCGTGACCGTGACCGTAGGCGTGTGATGACGAAGATGATTTTAGATCTATTGATGATGAGGCAGATGATTTCTTCTTCCTGTCCCTCCTATCCTTGAGGTCCTGTAGTCGAAATGGGAGTCTCATGGTGGGTTGTGGTGAGGTGGGTGCGTGGGCGGTCAATGCATTAGGCGTGTGCGTGTGTGTGTGGGGGAAGCTTTTAAAAGAGAGAGCTGCGGTGTGCGGGGGGGAAGGGAGGGATTGAATGGTGGTGCACCGGGGGAGGGACACAAGGGAGAGATAATAGTAGTAGAAACAATAGTAGTAGTTGAAAAATAACCTTTTGATAGAGAAAAGAGAAGAAAGATGTAAAAAGTTGAAGAAATGAGAAATGAGAAAAGAAGAGACGAAACAAACAAGAAACATAAAAATAAGAGAGAGAGAGAGAGGGGGAGACAATGAACCTGTCAGCTTCTGTCGCGTCCTGTGTGTGTGCAACCATGATTTCTATACCTGGCTGGAGCTACTACAGCAAATCGGGAGGCCTAGCACCAATACCACCGATACTACCATTATATACTACCCTATCGATTATCTTGCTTGACATTGCTTTGCTTCCTTTATACGTTCGGATATACGGGTGTTAGCCTATTGAAACTCCCGTCTTTGTTTCTTCTGTTCTGTCCTCCTCCTTTACTCCGTACTTCTCCTCTTCTTTTCTGTTCTCCTCTTCTACTCCGTACTTGTCCTCTTCTGGCTTCTCTTCTCCTCATCCCCTTTTGTCCTTTGTCCTTTTCTCTATTGGTACTATACCTATATGGAATCACATAACACGTAGGTAATACTACCCTACTACCATACTACCATACTACTACCACTACTACTGCTACCTTACTACCATAGTACTCTCTCTGTACTACTGTTCTAATAATACGCACCTGCATATTCCCTTTTCCACAAGGCAAGCGCCCGCCTTTCAGCCCTCACATGATTCCAGTATTCTCAGTCTCCAATCCCTTTCCACCACACACATACATCTCCATACTACTACTTAGTACATACAATGTACCCCTGCCCGCATTACCCCGGGACAAAAGGGGGGAGGGAGGGGGCAGTCAAGGAGCTACCTCAACAGCACATCACTTGCCACCACCAAACTTGAGAGACAAAAAAATACCAAACAAGACATACTGCTACTACCTCACTCCTCCATGAATCCATAGGCTCATCATCCCTTGATTCACAGAGAGAGAGACATACATATGTAATACTCCGTAAATCCATCAGCATTGGTATGGATACTCCCTGTCTGCCTAGTAGTAGTAATACCCCAACTCACATGTTTGACACATCAGGTCACTTCCATCCATCCTACTACCCAACAAAACTTCTGATACCAAGCTCTCCTCCCCAGGCCAGGTCATTACGATTACGAGTCTTACTTACGAATACACACACACATATCTCTGTAATACTCTTCGTGATACCCTGTACCTGTAATACCCTCCACTCCTGCATGTGCCATTACCAACATTGCATTGTACTACCACGATGCAGTACCACCATGGAATCAATCCATCCATGATGATATTACTGTTTCTACTGCTACTCCTGACCGTAGTATTCGCGACCTTTTGTTCGTGCTACTGTTACTTCACCCCCAATACGAGTGCCATCACGAGCTTGTACTCCTACGCGTAGTACTGGTATTAATACCTCTAACCTCCCCCCTCTTACTACTCCTCCCTTCGCATCGCCGCCCCTCGCACTCACCTTGCACAGGTACTCTCGTATACACGCAAACACACACACACACACACACACACACCCCTGGCACTGCATCGTACAACATCTCACCAACAATAGCTCTATTATCAACATCGCCGGCCTACAACATGACTAGGCGAGCCTCCGACAATGCGTTGTATCATACACAGCCAAGCAATAAAAAATATCACTACAAGACAATAAGAAACCCATCCCCCGAGCAAGCCCTCCACAGGTAAAAAGCTGCATCATTGCCAATCCCACAACTCCAGCCTTTCCCATCATTATGACTGCTAGGGGAGTAAGACATGTAAACCGCCGCCCTCGCCCAGTTTTTTCCACTCTTCTTTCTTTTGTTTTTCCTTTCCTTGCTGGTTATGCTTGCCGGCGGCGCCTAGTCCCCTGCCTTTCAAAACGACACAAGACCCAAACAACCGTCATGCATGCAATCCCAGCACAAAAAAAACCGTGCCTACTCCATCTGCCGGCTGTCAGAGGCAGTAGCCATCGCCCATCAAAAGCATTTTACATGATACACACACCCTGCTTTGTCTGTTCGTTTGTTCGTATCCTCGTGTATAGCTTGACAGTCTCCTCCGTGGGAAGACTATGGTCCCCAGAAAGAGACCAGTCCGAGGCTTGAACCCGGTCCCCAAGTTTATGCCTAAGCCTTGCGGGAGCGCGTCGTAGGTCCGCCGTTGGACTTGGCACCAGTCGTCTTGGCGGCGCCGTTGGAAGTACCGTTGGCAACACCGTTGGCCGCATGCTCTCCCATGTGCAGAGGGTCGGGAAGAGGCGCCTGGCTCATACGCCTGAGCGACTTGCGACCCGTCTTCGTCTTGTCCTTCCTGTACGTGGCGGCGTAGAAGGAGAGGAACAGAACCAGGTACGAGCTCAGCGTACCGATACCGGCGAAAGCGGCAAACTCCTCACCGGCGCAGGATCCAGAGTTGGGCATCCAGGGGAAGTAGGTCGACGTGAAGTACGTGTACGAGGCAAAGTAGACGAAACCTGATCAACGTCAGTCAGTATGAGACACTCCAGTCACAGTGGTAGCAGTACTCGGCAGCACTCGGCAGCACCTGAGAGGTGATTACTAGCGATAGCCGACATGTATAAACTTACCGAGATCGATGACAAACTGGATGATCTGGAGACGAGTGATCCACTCCTTCCACCAGATGCGGATGCCACGCGTGCTCTGGAAGTAGTACCAGTACATGAGAACGTGGACGGTAAGGTTGAGCGTGATGGGAACCCATGAGACCGAAGTGAGACCGAGGAGCTGAGTGTAGCACAGGAAGGCCGTGGCACCGTGGTGGTAGCAGTGGAGGAAGGCTAATTCGAGTGTTAGCATGTGTCATCACGGTTGTGCGTCAGGAAATCTGGGGTATATCGTACTAAGGGGCTTCTTCTTGAGGAAGAGGAAGACGGTGTCGAGAAGCTCAAGGTACTTGGTCAGGTAGTTGAGCTACAGCAGACGAGTTAGCAACAGATACAGGAACAAGAGCTCAGGGGCCAGGCCAGGAGGGCTCTGCCGAGGTTGCGTGGGATATGGGATACGTACGTAGTAGAGAACAACCAGGGGCTGGGTCCAGCCACCGCCGGCATCGCAAATGGCGTAATACAACCCGTGACGAGACAGCGTGGGGATCAACTGCTCCAGGAAGAGGAGAAGGAGAGCACCAGAGATGAAGGTGAGGATGAAGTTGTGGACCATGGAAATGGTCTTGAGCTTGAAGGGCTCCTGTGAGCGCATCAACTCCCTGCCGCCAAAGATGATGGCATAGTAGATGACGATAAAGGTCGATGTCGACTTGAGCGTCGACATGGGCGTCTCAAACGGCACGAACCTGAAGTCACCGGCCGGGTAGCCAACGATGGGCGTCCAGACCTTGTCGAACAGAGACCACAGGTGGATGCCAAAGGGCCGGTCGATGCTCGGCGCCGAGATGTTCTCGAGGATGGCGTCCATGATGGGCAAACGTCGGCCTATTATTGGTTTTGGTGACGGTATAGATGCCGCGTTGTACTATGACGGTGTGCAGTCAGGGAGGACGGACTCGCGGTCGACGGGCAGCGCTTTCTTGGGAGCGAAGTAAAGAAGTGAAGGGGAAAAAAAAGTGTTGAAGAAAGGTTGCCTTTATGAAGTTGGTCTATGTTAGTCCTTGGCCTGTGAAACTTGGTTTTCCATCGCAGGGATGTAGTAGTAGCAGGGGAGGAAAAAGAGAAGACGAGGGAGAGCAGAAGGAAAGGGAGAGAGAGGGAGGAAGAGTGTCTTGTTTATTGTGGCTGTTGCTCGGACCGGTTCATATGGATGATGTATGGGGGGGGAGGGGAGGGAGGAGGAGGGGGACACACGCAGACACAGACACACGACGAACCTTTTTTGAAGAAGAGGGAAAACGAAGCCTCAAGGCGTAGAGGGGAAAAGGGTCAATTGAAGGAATGACAAGAAGAGAAGAAGAAAATGATGGATGAAGCTGTGGTGGACAGCGTCGCAGCCGGGAACGCGCCAACAGGAGCTCCGAAGAAATGACAAACTGGAGGTGGAGGTGTAGAAGAGAAGAGGAGGAGAAGGGAAGAAAGGAAAGAAGGTTACGAAGTATGTACGAGTATTATTGTATTGCCGGGTACCAAGACTAAGTTATTCTTGCCTGTCAAAAAGGGGAAATTTCGCATCCAGCCTGGGGACCGAATCAGCCACGGGGGGAGTCCTTGGCCATTTGGGGGGGG
>FYEV01001802.1:155861-186497 GCA_900188565.1 Geosmithia flava
GCGTCTCCCCTCCCTCCCTCCCTCCATCTCCACTGTAGAGTGAACACTGAAGCGTCGACTTGTGGTGCCGCCCAACCACAACTTGCGAATGCCAAAAAAATGCATGTGGGAAGGAGTACGATTAGTACGACTTGGTAGTATTACTCCGTACATTCACCTCACCAAAGAGTACTACATCATGTATCTTGACACGTATTCCTCGGTGCATCGGTACATTTACAGCGTTCCGGTTCGCTCGGAGTCCCCCATGTGGATACGGAGAGAATAATGGCATTCTATTGATTGAAAGCTTGGAAATCTGCCAAGCCTGGGGAGTGGGCATTGTCTCTGTCTCTCTCTCTTTGGGTGGTGCAGTGTGTGTGTGTGTGTGCACGCCAGCGTTTTTTTCTTACTTTTTTTTTTCTCACTTTGAACCGAGGAACCCGTGTGTGAGCCCCACCTTTCTCCAAAGACATTTAATTACTACTACAACACGTACACACACGTATTACTCGCACCGCGACATACATGTGTCTTAACCACGCCGTCATGAAAAGGAAAAGAGAAGAAAAAAAAAGGAGGTCATAAGCAAGCGATGATCAATGTGCCTGAGACTTTTCGCCTCAAGGGATCGCACATCGTGGAATCACAACACGTACGCACACTCCCCCACCCCCCTGGTTTACGATCAGATGTAAGGGTCATTGGCATTCGCACCTGCCTGGATGCCTGTCTGCCTTTCCCTCTCACACCCTCCCCGATCGCTCCTTCCCTCCACTGCTTATCTTGTAATCTCGTATCGCTCCTTCCCTTTCCTTGCTTGTTGATATGAGAGAGACCGGGAACGGGTAACAACCTAAATCCGACTTGTGATTTGCCGCCGGCAGGAGCGAACCGCGCATTGACGAGGCCGACCAAATTTCCGGGCGGGTCTGCCGCGACCGCACGTGATCTGCCAAGTGAAATTGGGCCAAGAATGTCATATGCACGAGATGATTAGTACGGGCTATTGTACTCGTACGGACTAGACTTGTAGCAATTGCCGCAACACCAGGAGCGTGTGTGTGTGTCTGTGTCTATGAGGATGTACGAGTACAGGTAACAGTGGGAGTACTACGGAGTACTCGTGGTAGTAGTACTGCTAATACTGCTGATACCATAGGTAGAGTAGTACATACGCGTGGGATGGATTCAATACTCCAGACTTCCAGCAGGGGGAACAAATGTCGTCATCAACAAAGACGCCGGGTGCACACGCACACACACACACGAGGCAAGGCCGACGCCATCCCGGACCCGACTGCATGGGCCGACAACCGCATCACTGCTGGATGTTGGACCCCCTCGACCGGGCCAATGCCGAGATAGATGCGAGACGGATAGGGATAATCTCGACCTAGAAATGCTCATGAGAGGTCTTTGAACATTAACTCTAGGGCTGGGCATCACGAGACTGGAAGCACAACGAGCAACAGAGAGTGAAGTATAGCTCGTAGTAGACAGTAGAGTGCAATGCTTAGAATGGCCCATATCTCATAGTAACGTAAGAAGGCATGCTATGAGGTAGTCCTACTGGTAGCATTGCAGGTATTGCGTACTAGGTAGTTGTACTATGTATTATGTACGGAGTATGAAAGTCTCCAAGGCAAAAAAGCACAGCAAACCAAGCAGTGGACAGCAATTGAAAAGCTTACACTGGCACTGCACTACACTGGCGCTGCACTACACTGGCACTGAGCCTCTGACCAATAAGCATCAGTGCAAGTAAGCTACAGACGATCCCGGCCCCCTTCCCCAAAAGTCAGGCCACCACGTCCAGCCAAACGACTGGTTAAATCAGCTTAGTCACCATCCGGAATCCTCCTCTCCCTCCCCCCCCCCGGAAGCAATTCTCTGCAGTGGATTGAAGTTCCAGCCAAACCGCTTTATCCCGTAATACGCCTCTACGAAAAAAAAAGAGAAACACCGACTCTCCCCCTCCTCTCCATCCTCAACTCGACATCTCCTCTCTCTCTCCCGACGAGAAGAAAGAATCAATTCCTTTCGCCCACGATGCAGTCCGTCACTTTCCTCCGCGCCGCTGCCCTCCGCAGCTCGGCCCCGATGCTTCGCGCCTCTGCCATCCGTCCGGCTCCCCTGATGGCCGCCCGCGCTGTCGCCAACTTCACCACCACCGTCCCCCGCCGAAGCGAGCACGCCGAGGAGACGTTTGAGGAGTTCACTGCCAGGTGAGATTTGGACTCTATTTATTATATGTTCCTCAATCTTTGGGAAGACAAATTGGCGGAGTCGACACTTTTGGGTGATGGTGGTTCACCCCCAATTGAAGGGATCGTCAAAAAAAAAAAGAGCGAAAAAAAAAATACAACAACCACGCGATCCCGCTCTCCCGACCGAGACAAAATCAACAACAACGCACAATTGGAAAAAAAAAGATCAATTGACTGACTGAACTATTTGCGGAATAATACAGGTTCGAGAAGGAGTTTGACAGCGTTCAGGATGTTTTCGAGCTTCAGGTAAATTACTCTCTCACACTTCTGTCCTCTCCCAAGCTCGGATGACTCCGGCTATCGTGGGACCGCACATCGTGTGGACCGACCTCATGACTAACCTCCTCTGTAGCGCAACCTCAACAACGCCTTCGCCTACGACCTCGTCCCCTCGCCTTCCGTCGTCGCCGCCGCTCTCAAGGCCGCCAGGAGGGTCAACGACTTTGCCACCGCCGTCCGCGTCTTCGAGGGTATGTTTTGTTCCTATCAGCACTGCACAGCCTTACCCACTCAACTCTATTCGGTTCCATTCGATCTCAATCCGCCCAGAAGCAGAAGACTAACACATTGACACCCACAGGCATCAAGGCCAAGGTCGAGAACAAGGGCCAGTACGAGCAGTACCTCGCCGAACTCCAGTCCGTCCGTGAGGAGCTCGGCATCCCCCTGAAGGAGGACCTCTACCCTGAGGCCAAGTAGATTTTTTTTTGTTTTGACTCCTTCAAAACAAGGAAAGACAATTTTGGAGTGAGGGAATGAAAAAGAAGCCTTTGTAACTCTTTGTTTTTAATGTTGTTTTTTTGCTTCTTTCTCTCTCTCTCTCTCTCCCACCTCCTATCCTATGCGCGTTGCGTTGTTTTGGCAAGAGGCCAGGCCTTGACAACAAAAAAAATTGTACATGTTTGTTTACTATTTCATTTTCTGGGCGTAGGGAAAACAATTTTTTTTTCGTTGGATGTGTAGAAGAAGAAATATAGCATTGGTCGACATTGTTGCGCGCATGGGAGGGGAGGGTGTTGGAAGAGTTGGCGGTGGTGGTGGTAGTTTGAGCTGTTTTTGGCCTTGTGTTATATATTACTATTTTCTGTTTACCTTGACTGTGCATGTGCGATTGTGACGTCTTTACTGTCATACCAGTGTCTGTATTTACGGACGTCTCTTAAAGTCTGTAATATCACGTCCCGTCGAAGGCCCTGTCACGTTGAAGAGATCTGGTCCATATCATGGTCATTACTATTCTACAACTATCCCTCTTGACCATATAGACATGACAGCTCTGTCATTTGCACCACTCCTCAAACCATGAACCGAACCTTTTCATGATAAAGAAGAAGAAAGAAAACCTCTTTACCAAGAAACAAAAAAAGCAACCACCCTTTGAATAACGAGGAAAAAGACAAAATAACCTCCCTGTGAGTAATGAAAAAGAAACAAAATAGCCTCCCTTTGAGTAATGAAGAAAAAAAAGACAAAATAACCTCCCTTTGAATACAATGATAAAACCCCTCTTTGAAACCAGATATGAGAAAAAAGAAAACGCTAAAAGCAAGTAAAAGATGAAAAAGGTAACGACAAATGAGAAAAAAAAAAAAAGTATAGCAATAGGGGGGTAACGGGTAACAAAAAAAAAAAAAGGAAACAGAAAGAAGAAAAAAAGGGGTAATAAACAGAAAGCCAAAGGAATATGAAAGCCAAGAGTGATGACACAAAAAGGAGAAAGAAATACAATTACAAAACACCTCCCTCACCTCAAGTGTCCCCATCGTCCCACCCCTCCCTGCGGGTTGGTAAACTGACCAGAAGACACATCAGGAGGCAAGTTACCCCCAGCACCAGACGGTCCAGGTGTAGGGCTAGCTCCCCTGCTAACGGATGAGCTCCCACCACCACCACCACCGCTGGCCAGTGCCGTTGAGCGATGGTGCGCTGCAGCTGTGCGAGGGCTCATGACTCCGGCGCCGCTCATATGCGGACTGCGCGGGACGCTCACCTGTCGCGTCTCTCGGCGGCCCGTCCTGAGCACCCGGAGCTCCTCCCTCACGCGGTCGAGTTCCGACTCCCGCTCCGTGAGGCGCGTGTTGAGCTCGGCAATCTGCCGGGTGAGGTCGCGCGTCACGTTGGTGCGCTGGATGTCGTGCACGTTGCGGAGGTTGTCGGAGGCCCGGTGGGCCAGGTCGGCGTTCTGGTCACGCAGCTCGTCGCGCTCGCTGCGAATGGCAGACGTCGCCTGGCTGGCGTCCTGGTAGAGCTGTCGCGTGTACTCCTCGTTCTTGTGGGACGTCTCGAGGCGACGCTCCAGCATGGCATTCTTGGCCTGTGTCTCCTGCAGGAGCTTCTCGGTCGTCGCTGAGGCTCCTTCGCCTGCCAGACGGGTCACCTTGGCCTCCAGCTCGGCAATCTTGCTCGACGCCTTGTCTGCCGCCTTGGCCGCGTCGTCCGTCTTGGTCTGTAGGGCTGACCTGGCCTGCTGTGCGTCCCGCTCAAACATGGTGCGGTCCTGGATCGCGTTGCGGAAGGATTCGTACGTCTTCTCCATCGACGACTCGTACTCGGCCACTTGCTGAGCCAGTTGGTCGATCATCGCTTTGTATTCCTTCTCGGCGTCGTTTTCCTCTGCCGCACGCTGAGCTTCGGCCATCTAGTCGTGGAAATGTTAGCATATGTACATTGTGTGCGTGCGTGTGTGTGCGTGTGGGAACTAACCTGTGCAGCAAGCATTTTCAAGACACTAATGGGCACGCTGACTTGGGACTCATCGGTGGCGGTCTCGCCCTTGAAACCGGCCGTTTCCAGCATCTTCCTCACCTCACTGGGTAGAGGAGCCGAGATGGCTTGTGTGGCACGAGACAGGCGTCTAATTCGCTTAGTCTCGGCATCATCTTTTTCATCGTCCTCGTCCTGACGATTGTTAGTAGGATATTTCAGAGAAGACAAAGTGAAAAGAAAAAAATAACCAAACCGAAAAAGGAAAGGAAAAGGGGGAGGGAGAAAAATGATGTAAAAAAGTGAAAGGACAGAAGGGAAAAGAGGGAAAAGAGGGAAAAGGGAAGAAAGAAGGGGAGATGGAAAGGAGAAAAGGAAAGAAATTGAAAAGAAAGGACGAATGTACTCACAAATTTGCGTTTCCTGCCAACATCATGATGCTGCGAAGCCGACTGAGAACTGACATAAACATCAAGCACATCACCAGGAAGACTATCAGGCTCCCAATTGGCAAGCGCGTCCTCATCGCCACCGATATAGTCAGCAAAGACCTTGGCGACCTCATACGGCTCAAGCGACCTAGGCGGGTCGTTAATCAGCCTGCGAGCCTTGACCAGGCCGAAGAGGAGGATATTCTTGCGCTCCAGGCCAGTCGACGCGTGCTGGATGTTGGCCTCGATGTGCTCAATCGTGTAGGATGTCACCAGACGCAGGATGATGGGCTTGTTGTTGCCGACATTCTTGTTGACTTTCTTGAGCGGAGGGGTCGAGGCCGAGTCGTAGGTTATGATGAGGTCTGGGGATGTGGTTGAGGTGTAAGAGGAGTCAATGTCATCTGGTAGGGTGATGGTGACGGTCGTAGAGGAGTGAGAAGGGGAGTGAGAGGGAGAGGATGACCTGGGATGAGGACGACCGGCTGCTTCACAGATGCACTCTAGCCCAAGGGTCTCGACTAGATCGCACAGAGGACGAAGCAGGTTGACCGACTGGACGACTATGAGCACGTCGGTCTGCCTGGTCAGGTTCTGCAGCAGCTCGTACAGGAAGCTGAACTTGGCGTTGGAGTCGACGGCGTACTTGGTCTTGTCGCGGGGGGACATGGCCTCGATCGACGTGCCGACCAGGTCCTCTGGGTAGTCGCAGAGGCTCTGCAGGCGGCCGAGGAGCTCGTCTACCGTCTTGACCAGCGACGGGGAGGGGGGTACAAACTCCTCGCTGTTGAAGGCGTCGCCAAACGCTGTGATGTCGTGCTTGTGACGCAGCATCGTCTCATAGTACAGCTGGCGCATGCTGGCCTGCAGTGGCAGGGTGACGGTGTACTCCTCCCTGGTGGCGGCGTCATCATCCTCATTTTCCTCATCATCGTTGCCATTGTCATTGACGTTGGAGGGCGGGGGCGAGGGGGATAGTGCGAGGGGCTCCACGTTGGTCTGGGGTACCTGCGCCATGGTGATGGCGTTGCTGTCTGACGACTCAAACGGCGGCGCAGATGACAGGTCTGCAGGGTCGGCGCCGAGAGACGGTAGAAGCGCCAGTGACCTCTCGGCCTCGCCGGACCTGCTGACATCTGCTGGTGACACGGTGCCCGGTGGGACGGCGTCCTGCTGGGAAGGCACCATCAGGGACTGTGATGGGGGCGCTACTGCCTCTTCCGGCTCGTCCCATACTATCCTCACTAGGTCCCTCAGCGTCCCGGGAGCTGGTGGCGATTGGGGCACAGTCGTGAGGCCCTGTAGGCAAGGAGGCTCGTACCACGACTCTGGGCCACGTCCGACCTGGGACACGTACTGCGACCGCGGCTGCGGCTGTGGCTGCGCCTCCCCTCCCGATGAGACCAGGGCGGACGGGTCTACCCCGGTGGTGGCAGGTGGGTTCTGGTTCCGAGACGGTGGAACCCAACCTGGCTCATCTTCTGGGCCGTACCAGAGACTTCGCAGCTGGTCGATGCGCGACGGTGTTGGCGTCTCTGTGTTGTTTTCCGCTCCATCTTCGTGTGAGGGAAACATCTTGGAGATAAACCGGTTTTTGGCCGGGTCCAGATCACTGGATTGTTCTTGCCCCGAGACGTTTTCTTGTCCCGAGACGTGCACTTGCCACGAGATGTTTACTTCCGGCGGCTGCAGAGATGCTTCCTTGTTGTGGGCGGTATCAACAACGCCCGGAGACTGCTCGTTGTCCGGGTATTCTCCCGGTCCGAAGGTTGATCCGTTGTCCCGGTCCGATTCCTCTGGGGCGTCTATATGGTACGCGGGGGCCAGGATCTGTGCTGCCTGCGTCCAAATGCTGGACCGCTCAGAGTCGACCTGCGGCAATGACTGAGGTGCGTCGGCAAATTCCTGGTCTGCGGAGGAGACAAGGCTGTCCTGAGACTGGCTGTCTGGGGCCTGCGACCTTGCGGTAAAGGCGGGCTGGGTGAGGAATACCGGCTCGGGCTCAGAGTGGGGACCGGACTCAGTGGAAGGCGTGGCAGCTCGGGGCGGCGAATCAGACCGAGGCTCTTGGGTGTCAATGGAGTTCTCTGCAGCAGACGGAGCGGCAGACTCTGGAAGCTGTGCCGGGTTTGGCTCGGCTTGGTGAGACGGAATGTCCTGCTCAATGCCGGTGGAGGCGGGTATGGCAGGGGTTTCAGGCTCTCCGGATGACAATCCTGCAGGCTCAGAAGCGGCCTGTGGAAGACTGTCGCTCTGTTCAAGGTTGCTCTGCGAGTCGGGAATGACCAACTGTACCTCACTGGAGACTTGGCTGGGCTGGAAAGCGTCACGCTGAGACTCGGCAAACTCCAGGCTCGAAGGGTCCTGAGAGTCGGGAATGGTGCCGGAGCTCACGTCGGGGACGAGGACAACTCGCTGGTCCTGGCTCTCTAGCTCAGAGACGGACTGCGACTGTGTGGCTTGTTGGCTGCCCTGAACGGACTGATACTCCGAAGCGTCGAAGTCGTCACCCTTTTCGAGCGTAACGCAGAGGCGATTGGTCGAGCGCTGCTTGACCGAAGGCGACGACTGCTCACTGGAGGTGTCGAAGGATGTGCTCGAGGTCACAGAGGGGACGGACCCCTCGGGGGAGCTGTCGGGCCTGGAACGCTTACGAGCAGGGGTAACGTTGCCGGTGTCAAGGTCTCGCTTGTGCACAGAGGCAGAGTGGTCGCCAGCGGGACCCTGGGTGCTCCGGCGGTAGTTGGCAGGACGCGGGGCCTGGCTCTCTTGCGACTCCTCCTGGTCTTCTTGGTCCTCGCTGTCAGTGCGGGTAGGGCTGCTGCGGGCAGGGATGCTGCTGGCAGGGCTGCTGCACCGGGACTCGGTGTCGCTGGACGCCTGTTTCTTTTGCTCCCATTCAACTACGGCAGCTGTAAGGACGTCGACAGCAGGGACCTAGACGGATGGACGGCACTGGTTAGTTTCTATACTTCTTTGTGGTGCAGCGACAAGGGGAGGGCCCAGAGGCGCAAGAGAGGGAGGGAGACCAGGGTGGTGGGGGAGGGACAATGGAAACATACCCAGGTAGGAACATAGGGTCTCTTGGTCAGGCTGTTAGGCTCCCAATCGACCTTGTACTCTTTCTTGCCACCAGAGACGAGTCTCTCGTCCAATATCCTCCGGATGGAAAACCACTCTCCTTGATCTTCTTCTTGTGGTTGTTTCCTTTGTCTCTTCTTGGGTTTGCGTCTCTCAGTCAGGCGTTTCTGTCGGCGCGGCATGGACCCGTCTTTTCTGGGGGGGAAATACGATCGGTCGCGCGCGTTCGAGAGAAGGGAGAAAGTTGGGGGCTTCTGATGGGTAGAAGCCGTGAGCGACCAGACAAGCGACCGTCTCGAGACAGGTCTGACGCTGCGCTGGGTTGCCGGTTGGGCTGGTGAAAGCCTCAAATAGGTTGTTGTCTAAGTGGGATGTCGCCGCAGTCGCTGGGACTTGTCGCGACGGCGCAGAGACGCTTGGATCTGACGTAGTCACGTGGGCGCGAGAGCGTGTATGTGATGTACTTTGGTGTGAGAATGACACCAAAGAAGAAGGGATGAAAGAAGAGATAACTTTTGGTATGCTTTTGAAAAGATTCGAAAGTTGAAAGAGAAAAAAAACGAGTTCTAAAGATGATTTCTGTCTTTTTTTCTTGTGGAAATCTTTTGTGTGCGAGGAGAAAGAAGAAAGAAAAGAAAAAGAGAGAGCACACTCTGGTTCAACAAACATGAACTCACCTTTGCCATGTGCTGCCAGCTGCGCATTTCCTATTTTGGCCGACCCCAGCCCCCCGGTATAAAAAGGGAAGACTCACCCCATTGTGAGAAGAAGATGGAGTGCGAAACGGATGAATGCGAATCATGAAAAGACGACAGGCGCGATTTTCATCCTCACCATCCGCATTTCTGCAGTGAATACTTGATATTCACATCCAGCGTATGGCGCATCTTCCAGAGAATACATCACGACCTACAGGGTAAATTAAAGCCAAAATATATACAAGTTGGTGGTATGCAAACGACAAAGACTCTTTGTCTGTATCGCATCTTCAACTTCATACCTTCATTCTCTACTCTCCCCCTCACACACCTGACGCAACCACTCAACCACTCTGGCTGCCTATTTTTACAGAACCTACGAGAAACAGCACAGCCCTATTCGCACAAAACGGTGCAAAGGAAAAAAAAAGAAGAAAAAAAAAGAAACACTCGTGACATCATGTCGCGCAGTTTCTCCGTACAGCCTATTGGCCGGTTCGCAGGTGCAAGCCAACCGGTCAAACGACCAAAGGTGAGATGGAAGACCATCAAGGTAGATATGATTGAATGAATTGGGAAGTAACAGTGACTATAGGAATTTGCCTGCTTCTCGTACGATGAGAACCACCAGTTCCACCTGGATGCCTCGTCACTGAAATACTACTACACGCCCCAGATCGGCGCAGACCTGTCCAGTGGGTATGACACCTTCCAGAAGCAGGATGACTCGGGGAACGAGCACCTCGACAGTCTTCTCAAGACGATTATTGCGCATGAGAAGGAGGAGGGGAAGAAGATTGATGCTACTGTCGTGACGTGGAGGGGGATGATGACCAAGGTACGTACAGCGTCTGATCTCTGTTGTATATCAGATGGATGATTTCTCTAACAACACGTGGGCACGTTAAGATTATGGCTACTCCCTTTGAACGGATGGATGGGTTTGTTTTCACCCCCTTTGGATGATAAATATGGGATGACTGAAGAAGATCAATGGCAGATTCGAGATGAATGCTACATTATATCAGGTATGTTGTCGACTCGTCTACTCACGGGGGGTGATTTCCATTGACACGAGATTGCTGTACAGGATTGCATGTGAGTTTTATACCAATCAATGATGCTCTTCACGATGGCACCAATCTGACTGCCTAGTTTCATCGAGGAAAACCACGAGTACAAGATGAAGTCGCGACAGGAGCAGGACCAGCAAAACACCAACAAGCCACGAAGAGGACCACCACTCGAGGTGATGCAGTTTTGGGGTAAGCTCATTTATTTTTCTTTCTATTTCTCTGTTTCCCTGTCCTTCTACCTCTCCCTCTCTCTCCCTCTCTATCCCCCTCTCTCTCTCTCTCTCCCTCTCTCCCTCCATGAGACTAACAACCCCAAGGCTACAAATTCGAAACCCTCTCAACACTTCCTACCCCGTGGGGTGAAACCTCCCGCGACTACATTGAAAACCGGGAGAACCACATTGTCAACAACAAGGAGCAATACTGTTCCGTTGTGCGTACGGGTATTGGTAAATCCACTCTCTGTCTTGGTGGTGAAGTTGACGCCAGTATGTTTTGTCCTTTCTCCATCTCTATTTTTCTTTCATGACTCTCTCCCCTTTACCTACCCATTCTCTTTCGTCTTTCCATCCATTCTCTACATTCCACACTCTCCTACTGTTCCCTCTTCTTCTTCTTCTTCTTCTTCTTCTTCTTCTTCTCTTCAATGACTACTCCGTCCTCTAACACGAACAGTCTGGGACTCTAAACCCCTCGAAAAAGGCAGCCCGATCAACTGGGTAGAGCTCAAGACGTCGGTCGAGATCCGCGGCTCCCACGACGCCGAAGTCTTCCACCGGAAACTCATGAAATTCTGGATCCAGTCCTTCCTGCTCGGCGTTCCCAAGATTGTCGTCGGCTTCCGCACCCGCGAGGGTATCCTCCGTGGCGTGGAGGAGATTGAGACGCAAAAGATTCCCCAGACGGTGAATTCTAGGCCTAATCCTTCCTGGAATGCCGATATGTGTGTCAATTTTGCGGGTGTATTCTTGGAGTGTATGTTCTCTCTCTTTTCCTTCTTTCTGTTGTTTTGATCAACCTCTGACTTTTTTAGGGCTCTCGAAAACTATCAACGACGAAGGCGTATGGCGTATCCGTCGTCTACCCCAGTCGCCGACAATCGAGGTATTCAAGGTCGAAGAGACTGGTCACGGAGAGATCCTATCGGATGAGTTCAAGAATTGGAGAATCAAGCTGTCTCTACAGGGAGATGGCAATGGTCAAGAATGATGTTTTTTTTTGCATTGGAAACATACATGTTTTTCACATTTGGCATCACTTCCATCACTTTGTGCATCATCACTTTGGGCTTCACCTTGCCATCACCATAGCACTTGGACATTACCATAAAAAGACAATCTCATTAACATTTCGCCATATATCTACCATACACACTATCTAACATATGAAAAGTACTTACATAAAAGAAGAAAAAAAGAAAAGTGAAAAAGAGAACCTTGGAAAAAACCCAACGCCAAAAAAAGTGTATGCAACAAGAGATGTAACCATCCCCATTATACAAACTGGAAAAGAACCAAAGCAAACGCACGCAAAAAAACGTAGAAATCGTAAAAAAAAACAACTTGACACCTCCAGGGGGGTTCTCACCTTGTCAAGGGAATAGTGTTCAAGAACACTGCTCTGAAAGTTGAAATAGGACTCCAGTAGAACAAGTTCCAGTCCAATTGAGAACCCCAAGTGTCGTGAGACACAAGACATTAATAAACCCAGGACAGCATCCGGAGTATGAAAATGTCAAGATGAACCGAATAGGTTCGTCTAATGCAAAGATGCATGATTTGAACAAGCCAAAAAAGCAAGTCAAGGGGGGAGCAGTCCAAGGGGGGGAAAAAAAAGACAAGAAAAGAAAAGGAAAAATCGTACAAATCTCAGAAATCAAATCAGAGATGGAAAATGCAAATGCAAACCCAATGCATATGCAAGCCGGTGTCAAATGCAAGTCAAAGCCTCAAGTCGGGCAGATGCAAAAAAAGGCAAAGTGGCAAGTCAGACGCAGACCAGACTAAGTCCCAGGCCATCGAATCCTGAGACCCTCTGCCCACCGATTGTACAGAACATCAGACAGAAGCTTAGAATGCTCCATGCCAGGTTTCGCCTCCCGACCAGGGTACTTGGCCTGATCAGCCATCTTTTCCCTCTCCCTGTCATCAGCAGATCCCGAACCAGGACCCGGTGAATCGCCCTGTTTGCGTCGATGACTCTTGAGATGAGGATTGTTTGAGCTGAGGATGAGCTTCGACGGACTGCCATTGCTCGTCGCCACGCTGCTGACACTGGCGTGACTGGCATGGTGGTTGGGCGTGGCACTCTTGACAATGACTGTGCCCTGGGGTGTCCCGTCGTCGGGGAGGATCTTGGAAGTGGCCGAGATGGCAGGGTTGGCAGGGTTGTTGTTCAGCAGGGCGCTGTTGAGCTTCTTGTCCTGGGCCATGGAGGCGAGCACGTTGCTCATGAGGTGGTATGCGCCCTCTGGGTCCACCATGTCGAGGGCGGCAAAGGCGTCGGTGAGCTTGGCCAGGGCGTCGCGCTTCTGCATGGCCGACGTCTGGGCGTGGATCTCCGTCAGGGAAGGCTCTATGGCCCGGTTGTACAGCCTGCGGCCGAGGATAGCTTCCTTCCCGTACGGCTCGACGGGGATGATGGGCGAGCCGTTGTTGTTGCCCGACGACGATGACGACGAGGACGAGTTGGCGGTGCTGGGCGGGGCGACGTTCTCGTCGCAGAAGACGTCGTCCGGGGAGGACGCGGGTCGGCCGGTCTGGCCGGATGTAGAGCCGTCAGAGGGTACGCGGCGGAACAGACGCATCGTCGACCCGGAGTTGCCAAACGACATGTCCGGCTGGAGCGGCTTCTTAGGCGGCACGACAGACGGACGGGGAGACGGCCCGTTGCGGAGGGACCGGTTGCGGATCGAGTTGGTCCCGCGGATGGATCCACCTCCTCCGCCTCCCGCCGAGTGCATGGCCGACACCTGTGCCAGGGACGGGGTGCGGCGCACGGTGGCCCTGCGGACTGTGCCTGTCGCTTGGGCCGGTGATGCCGCGCCGAGAGGGGCATCCTTGAGGTCGAGCTTGTGCATCGACTCGTCGACGGACAGGGCGGACGAGGGCTTGCGGTGCTTGACGACGGGTCGCTTGGGCTGCTGCTGCTGTTGCTGCTGCTGCTGGAAGGACATGGGGATCGGGAGAGGGGGCGGGGCGGTGGACTTGACCGTGTCAAAGATCCACTCGTCGTCGTCGTCCTTGGGCGGGTTGAGCGTCTGCAGGGTCTCCTGGTAGTAGATGGGGTGCCTCTGGCGGTTCTGGTTGGCGTCCCACATCTGCTTGCGGGCCATGAGCTCCTGGAGGGCCTCGACCTTGCCGGCGGAGCGGATGAAGCGATGGCGGAGGAGGTCCTTGGCCGAGGGGCGTCGGTCGTAGTCCTTTGTCAGGCACTGGGCGACGAAGTCGCGGAAGTCGCGGCTGAAGTTGGCGTCGAGGGCGGGGGGCGGGTTCTTGGGGATGTGGAAGAGCACCTTCATGGGGTGGATGTGGGCCAGCGGGGGCTCCCCGTTGGCCAGCTCCATGGCGGTGATACCCAGGGACCAGATGTCGGCCTTGAAGCTGTAGCCGTCCTGCTGGATGACCTCGGGGGCCATCCAGAAGGGCGTGCCGACAAAGGTGTTGCGCTGCGACTTGATGTTGTTCAGCTGGGCGGCCACGCCGAAGTCGGCCAGCTTGACCTTGCCGCCCTCGGAGAGGAGGACGTTGGCCGCCTTGACGTCGCGGTGGATCTTGCCCTCGTTGTGGAGGTACTGGATGCCCAGGAGGAGTTCGCGGCAGATGATGGCGATGTGAGCCTCGCTAAAGTTGGCGGGTTTCAGCTGTAGTGGTGTATGTTAGTCGTCGAGTTTCATATGTTGTGTGTGTGTGCTTCTTGTGTGTGGTGTTGAAATGGATGCACGCAGGAGAAACAACGTACCAGATCCAGACAGGAGCCTCCTCCCAGATACTCCATGACGATCCATAGCTTGTGGCCTCGAAGGAAAGATCCCTTGTACTGGGTGACGTAGGGACTGGCGCAAGTGCTCAGGACACCAATCTCGGCCTGAATGTCCTGGATATCATCGTCGTTGGATTCGAGGTCGATCTGGAGTGGGATGTTGATATTAGCAAAACATAATACGGCATTGGCTGTTGTGCAGAGTGATCCTGCCATTGAGATTCAAAACGTACGTGTTTGATGGCAACAGTCTCTCCAGTAGCCTTTTCAATTCCCTTGTAGACGACACCAAAGCTCCCGCCTATATTGCATATGCAGTCAGTATTGTTGAAAGTCCCAAAGTAGGAGGGGAGTAGGGGGGATGTTCGTACGGCCCAGTTCTTCAAGAACCTGATAATGGTCTGAAAGACCAATGTCGGCCATGTTGACTCAAAGTAAAAAATCGATTGTGTATTCGAGAAGATAGTAGACGTCGTGCGTGTGTTTGTCGAGAGGGCAAAGGCCTTGTGGATGTTGAAAAGGAAAAGGGGGCAAAAAAATGAAGTCGTCGTTTAGACACCCGGTCGACGATAATACTCGTTCTACGAGTATTCTGGGGAGGAGGAATAAGGAGGGGAAAAGGAGAACCGCCCGGGTGCTTGTGACGAGAGCAATGGGAAGTGAAAAAGAGAGTGTGATGTTTGCCGAGAGAGACAGAGAGAGGGTCTAGAAAGCAGTCGGTTGCGGTTGCGACGGACAAGGGCAGAGATTAAAAGAAGCCAGGGTCCGGTTGTTGTTTACTTTTATCCACTTTGGGACAGCAGCTGGGGTGTGCGAGTTTGGTGGACAGAGCGCGGGCGGACCAGGGAGGGAGGAGGGGAGTGTGGGTTGGTAGTGGTGGGCTGATAGCCCGGGTTGTATTAACCCCGTAGTAGAGCAACAGCCGTCAAATCTGTTGGAGGATGGACGATGGGTGAAGCTGATGATGAAGATGGATTGGGTATATAGAAAATATGAATGAGGTGTTTGATTCAATTGCCGCTCGTCTTGTCGTGGTGCCCCAGATTACCGTTGAGAATTGGTTATTCAAAGGTGGTATGCGCTGTGCATTCCTATGGGCGTCTGTTGTCAGTGTGTACGGCGTCCATACGAGTCCATAGGTAGGTTGTATCGGCCGGTATTACACCATGACCCCCCCCTGTGGCTTCTAGGCTCTAGTCTTTTTTACTCCAGGTCCAGTCTCCAGCTCCTACAGGGGGCCTATCGATACTGGCCAGTGCCATCCATGCGCCCCCAAGTTCAGCCACTGTCCACGGTCACTTGTGGCGTACAGTATAAAGGACAGTGTGCATCAGTATCAGGTCTTGGCCGATCTATCAACTCCACTGGGAGGAGTCTTGGACTCTTGACCTAGTTAGCCGCCCATCGTATACGAGAGTACTCACTCGTACCTGGATGTTTACCCGCATCAAGACATGCTGTGACATGGACTCTGACTTGTGGACATGCCCGTACTTTTTAGAAACAAAATGTCTGTCATGTGTACAATTTTCCTTTCCACACTTTGACTCCGAGATGCTCCGTACATGTAATTTAACATGTTCGATGTAATATGCGTTGGTCCTTCTGAGTATCTTAACAATATCTCCAAGTCTGTGAGTGTGCCCCTGTACAATGAGGTCACAAGACGATGCTAGCGTACCGTGTAAATCTCACAGTGTGTGTGATGGCTTCTAGCAGGCCCCCTGTAGATCCCTGCAGTCCCCATGCCAGCCCGAGTGCAGGTGCTACAAGCCTACGATGGAGTATTTTTACCCTGTACAGGCACCACAGCACTAGCAAGTAGTACGGACATTCTCTACAGAGTACGAATGATTGTGCATGGTTATCCGTAGAAATAGCACCTAATATGGCTTAGCATATACGAGTAATCAATTTAACAGAAGTAGGTACGGGAGTGATAGTAGTAGCATTGAAAGACTGCAACTTGTAAGAGTCTGTCATCACCGGGGGGGAGTGTAATACTCGTAGGCCACAAACTAGGCCTTATACTAACAGTCTTAGCTTTACCAAGCCATAGCAACGGCTAAAATAGTGGCCATCCCTCCGTTTCCCTGCCAACGAACCGTTCGTCTCTTTATTTTGCCCAAACCGACCGCCTAACGCTCGAGACAAGGTGCTCAGTTGGCGACCGCCGACGTAATTGAGCCACACCTACTCCGTACTCGTACTCCGTAGAGCCACCACTCAGTGGCACCCACCAGCCTTTACCTGATCCCGGGCAGTCTCCAATTCCCAGACCGCCAGGTGAGACCAACCACACTTTCGTCTCTCTGTCTCTTGAAGTCCTTTGACCCTTTTCTCTTTTCTTTCTTTCTTTCTTTTTCACTTTTCCATCCTTGGGTCAGGAGGAGAAAAGCAAGGAACACTTTTTCCTTTTCATCTTTCTTTTCTTTCTCGTACATACGCATTTGTGTGTACACACGGCATCTCTCTCCCCTTGCATCATCGTGGCTTGCCCGTATATCATTTTTATTTTTATTTTATTATTTTCCGAGTGTCACATACGAGAGAGTATACGAGTACTCCGTACTACCTCCTAGTACTACTATCGATACTACTACTACCAGGTACCCCCCCAGTACGCACGCCAAAGCTCCATCGACTAGCACTCCCGGTATCCCAGCCAACCGTCAACAACGATCAAACTCCTAGCCGCACACCAACAAACCGCCCACCATCGCCCACCACCACCCACCCGCTAATATTGCATTTCCCCGTCTAATAATATCGCCCACACCGCACACCTTCAGCCTCGTGGGAATATGATATTGGGTTACGCCGCTTGAAAATATTCAACATCTTTTTTTATTCTCTTGTATGAGTGGTAATACACTCTTCTCTCTCTCGCGCGCACACATACACACACACAAGGTCATCATTATCTCACAGACCATATCGAGAGGGAGGACAATCCATTCTCTGGGGTGTATTACAACATCTCCCCCCAGTCATACAGGACCTCACGATTCATCCCAACTCTGGTAGTTTGGGCTTGTACCTCTTTCTCTAATATCATCCCCCAACCTCACATATCACAATGGCCACAACAGCACCGTCGCTACCAGTGCGCTTCCCGTGCTGGTGCAGAGCCGTCTACTCTTGGGGAGGAGAGGTATGAATATCCAGTCCCCATACTCACTTTCGCAAGAGAGAACCACTAGAAGGAAAGAAACAAAGAACAACACCCATGCCTAACCTTTCACCAGTCCAAACGTGACCTAGGATTCATCGAAGGCGACCTCATCGAATGCCTCAACGCTGGCGACGGGCAATGGTGGGTAGGCAGACTGTACCGCGATCGCAGATCCGTCGGCTCCTTCCCCTCCAACTTCGTCCAGGTCCTCCCGTCCGACTTCCGCCCGACGACGCGATCCGTCAGCCCTCTGCCGCCGGGCAACAACGTCCCCAAGCCCAGCAACATCCCCGTCATGCCCAAGCAAAAGACCTTTCGCCGTCCCTTCGAGGCCTACTCAAAGGCTCCCCACTACACCACCGCCAAGCAGCCCGAGACCTTTCGCGAGATTGTCAAGCCCCAGAAGAAGCAGCGCGACAACTCCAACAGCTCGCTGCGCAAGTCGGGTAGCAACAGCCCCAAGACCGAGTCGCCGCCTCCCTCGGCCCTCGTACGCGCCGGCTATGGCTCTTCCAGAGGCCCTTCGCCGGCGCCTACGCTGCAACACCGCGGGTCCGTCGCCACCAACAGGACCGTGTCACCTATGCCGCCTGCTCCCCAGCACCACGCGTACCCCTCTAGGGCGCCCTCGCCCTTGCCTCCTCCCCAGCAGCAGCCGCAGCAGCAGTACGACTACATCTCTAGGGCTCCCTCACCGCTGCCTCCCCAGCAGCAGCAGTACGACTATGTGTCCAGAGCCCCTTCACCGCTGCCTCCCCAGCAGCAGCAGCAGTACGACTATGTGTCCAGAGCGCCCTCGCCTGCGCCGCCGCCGCCGCAACAATGGGATTTGGTGTCTCGTGGGCCTTCACCTGCTCCGCCCCCCCAGCATTACGGTTACGTGTCTCGTGCTCCCTCGCCGGCACCCTCATTTGCCAGAAACCCCAGCTTCAGCGCCGATGTTGACGCAGATGGACCGCCCCCACCTCCGCCCCCGCCGCACAGACACGTCGCCAAGGCCAGCTCTCAGGACATCCAGACCAACGCTTACGACATTGCCCGCCACGGCTCAAATGGCTCCTACGTCCCCTACAACCCCTACTCCAGGTCGCGCGACAACTCCAACCTGTCCTTCAACAACGAACCCGAAGTGCTGACGCGCACTGGCTCCTATCACGACCAGGGTTACACTCCCAGGACCCCCGCCCATCATGCCCAGGTGCCGCCCACCCCGAATCGGCCTTCCCCTGGCCCCGGCCCTGGCATGACTCCCTCACCTCTTCGCGAGGCCATGGATGGTGTCATGGAGCAGCTTGACGAGCTCCAGGGCTTGGGCGAGCCCAGTGACCGTGCTGTTACCCCGACGGAGCCTTACAACCCGTGGTCGCCCGAATCGTTCAACATGCTGGCCAGTCCCAGCAGGCAGAAGCCCCCGCCGCATGGAAAGCTGCGCCCGATGTCCTCAATGGGTATCACCTCTGACGAGGGCTACGAGACGTGGAGTGGTGGTTCCTCCCAGGACCCGTCGTACCAGAACGGGGAGGCTCCCAGCGCCAACGACAATGACCTGCCCCAACTCGATGACTACGTCCAGAGGATGGAGAACCGTTTCTCCAAGATGCACAAGCACAGCGCCAGCACCCCTGCCGCAACATCCGTCAGCAGGGATGAGCCGGAAGAAGATGCCCCTCCGCCGCCTCCCCCCAAGGGTCAACCCTACGAGCGCCCCAAGTCGTCCCTTGGGGACCTCTTCAACAGGGGCCCTTCTTCGCCTGAGCGCAAGCTTCGTACCCGCAAGTCGGCCTACGGTGTCGGCGAGGGCGTTGCTCGTACATACACGACCAAGACAAACTCAACGGAGGCTTCATCTGGAAACCAGAGCAATGTGAGCTCATCGACGCAGAGCAGTGCAAGGACGCTGTGGAGCGGTGCATCGGCTGGCGCTTTCAGTACTACCAGCGCTGGTAGCATGGCACGTAATGCTCAGCGACCTCAGAGCGCCTTTGGCCTCCGTGACGCCGAGCCTGAGCGCCCGGAGACACCTTTTACCGGTGTAACCTACCACAGCAGCCATGCTACCGAGGCCCAGTCGCCCACGAGGCGCCCCAAGTCGCAGGCCGGGTTTCATGAAGACATGGCCGGCGGCTTGGGAGGTCTGGTGCAGCCCAAGGCGGCCAAGAGGAACATCTTCAAGAAGATCTTTGAGTCGGCCAGGACCGGTGTGGCCAGCGGCCGATCGGGCATTGGTGGCAGCGTGATCGGAGAGTCACGGCCCAGGTCCCCCACGAGGCCACTGACTCTGGGTGCGTCACCCATGGTGGGCATGGGCAACAACCTGTACATGGGACGAGAGACATCCCGAGACGCGGCCGCAGGTAGTGGCGTGGACTGGGTACAGGTTCGACGCGACGTCAACCGCTCCAACTCGCTGAGCCAGAAGGAACGGACAGAGAGGCAAGAGCGGTGCCAGATGCTGGACCACCCGGCGCTGAACCCCGTTGACGAGCTGTATGACGGCGTCGAGGGAGATGAGGGTGCCGACGGAGGTCCCGTGTTCGACCCCGTCAACTACCAATCCATCAACTTTAGCCAGGTGGACAAGAACTCGCGGTTCGTCGCAGGTCTCCCCCCGCTGACGACGGCCATCACCCTGTCCACAACGTACGTGTGCCGGCCGTACCGGAGCGAGGTGCAGCGCCTGCGGGCCATCTTCACCTGGGTGGCCGAGAAGGTGTGCTGGGAGGAGGACTTTGAGGGCGAGATCGACACGCGCCAGGTCATCCAGAGCAAGCGCGCGTGTGCCAAGGAGTGCGCCGTGCTGGTCATGGAGATGTGCTCTGCCATCGGCATCCACTGTGAGGTGGTGCGCGGCTACCTCAAGGTCCCAGGGGAGCTGCCGGACCTGAACCTGGCGCCCCGATCCAACCACTGGTGGAACGCTGTGATTGTCGACAACGAGTGGCGTATCATGGACTGCTCGCTCGCCAACCCCTCCAACCCGCGCCGGGCGGACTACTCGAGCGCATCGGGCTCGCAGGCAGACTTCTGGTACTTCCTCGCCCGTCCGCTCGAGGTGTGCTGGACGCACGTGCCCGAGCACCACGACCAGCAGCACATTGTACCCCCCGTGGCGCACGAGACCCTGCTCAACCTGCCGTGCGCGTCGCCAGCCTTCTTCCGTCAGGGCATCGAGATGTCGGACTACAACACCAGCCTGAGCCGCATCGAGGACCTGGAGATGGTGCACCTCAAGTTTAACGTGCCTCCGGAGGTGGAGGTTGCAGCCGAGGTAGAGACGCGTGCGTACTCGCGCGACGCAGACGGTGACGTATTCGAAAGCGGCGACGTGATCAAGAAGCGAGCACTCGCACAGGCAGAGTGGTTCAACGGCGTCAAGCGGTACACAGTCAAGGCACTCCTCCCAAGCGACGAGGGCCAGGGCGTGCTCAAGATCTACGCAGGCCAGCGCGGCCTGATGCACAGCATCAAGGACATCCCGCACCCGCTGGCCCTGTCTCTACCTGTTATCCACACGGGCGAGAACCCTCCGTACGAATTCGTCACGCGCCACCCAACACCCCACGCGCAGCGTCACGACATCTACGTCGTGCAACCCCAATGCCAGCAACTCGCCCTGAACAACACCTTTGTCTTTGCCATCAGACAACATCCCTCCTCCTCCAGCTCTGCCTCGTCGGGATCATCCCAGCCGTCCGTCCTGACACCATCTTCCAACCCTGGCGGCACGAGTCCCATCCCCTTTGCGCGTCCGACATCAGCTATGAGCATGACGGCGTCGATGAGCGGGGCCGGGTCGAACCCCAGCTCTGCTAGCGGGACAGTGGCCGGCAAGAAGCCTGCTAAGTTGGCTATCCAGACCCCTGGGGGCAAGATCTTGAGACTCATGAGGAAGGAGGATAAGAAGGGCATCAGTGTGGGGAGTAGAGGGGGTGGTGCCTCTGGTGGAGTAGATGAGGATGTCAGTGATGGTGGGACGTGGGAGACTATCATCAAGTGTTCTGAGAAGGGGACTTGGAGAGGATTGGTGTTGGCTGATAGGACTGCCAGGTGGTGCGTCTTTGCCGAGTGGGTGTGTGTTTGAACACGTTCTCTCCCTCTTTCTCTTTCTCTACCTCACTTTCTCATCATTGCATTCCCCTTTTCTTTCTTCTTTTCTTTCACATTTCTCTTTTTACATTTCTGTTGCTTTCTCTTCACATTTCTTGTTTCTTCTTCTTTTTCTTTTTCTTTTTGTTTCTTTCTGCTTATCTTGCCTATTTCATGGTATATTTTTACATGTTGATGGTACATTTCTTCTTTTCTTTTCTTTTCTTTTTCAAATTTCTTTACCTGTTCTGCTGCATTTTTTACCTGTGTATGGTACATTCTTACCTGTTATGCATTTCTGGCCATGACACTAGATGCATGTTTTGGCGTTGGGGGGGAATGTTTTATGTATTTTAGAATCATTCAGCTTGATGTACATTTTTACCAGACTGTCCAGACTGTGATGTAACAAATAAGTGAATGTTGTCAAGCTAGAACCCGTAGTGGCTGATGAGCAGTGACTGAAGAGATTGAAGAGAAAATGGGTGTTGTTGTGTAATAAACCCTGTTGATAGAGTATGGCAGTCATGACTGTGAACACGATGACGATAAAACTACGAGTAATACATTTGCAGTAGATGATGCTAGAGTCTGCGTGACACAGTGCCACCCGCTGACAAAGACTGGTGAAATCAGTGCACTTCACAGTCTACACACAGTACGCCATGATCTTGACTCCATCCACGCGCGCGCAACGTCCACCATTCAAGATTCAAGATTCAACCCCCGTCCACGACACCACAACTCGACCGACACAACGTCACGAAGCCGCACGATATAATACACGAACCAACCCCAAACCAACTCGACACTCCCCCCTCCCCACGCTCCCACCCCCCGACATGCGCGACGTCGTCACCATCGCCAACCCCCTCGTCTCATGACGCGACGACAACCATAGTCATGAGCTACACGGGTGGATCGCTGCCTCCGGGCCACCCTGCTTATGCTGCGCAGCAGCAGCAACAAGCCCAACAACATCAGCAACAGTTTCAACATCATCAACAACAACAACAACAGCAGCCTCAGTATGGGCAGATGCCTGGGTCCCAGATGGGTTACCAGGGTCAACAGTACCAACAGCAAGCATACCAAATGCCCCAACAGCAGCAGCAGCAGCAGCAACAACCTGGATACGCGTTTCCGTCGCAGCACCAGCAGCACCAGCATCAGCAGAATATGGGATTCGATTATAACTCCGCAGCAGCATTTGCGCAACCCCAGCAGAGACAAGTGCAAAATGGCGTACAGCAGAATCAGTGGCCGTCATTCTACGATGGTGGATTCGGTGGTATGCAGAACGTCGAGCAATTCCGCATGCCTCCTCACTCCTCATCTTCTCCCATGACGATGACGCCGACGACGACAGCGAATATATGGCAGCAGCCGCAGCAGCCGAGACAAAATAGTATCTCGCAGAGTCCTCAGCCGTACGGGACGGGGTACCATTTACCCTCGCCGCAGATGCCGCAGCAACAACAACAGCAGGCTATCAAACAGCAGCAGCAGCAGCAACATGTCCCGCAGAGGTCGCCGAGCGTGTCGATGCCCCAGCAACAGCAACAATATGGCCAGATGCAACAGCAGTTCCGTCAGTCGCCCGTTCAGACTACGAGCATGCATCACAGACCGGTCCCGTCACCTGGTATGCCGTCGCAGCAACTGCACTATCAGCATCAGCAGCAGCAGCAGCATATGCCTTCGCCGTCGGTTCAGCAGGGGTTCATCGGCTCCCCTTCGCAGGTTGCTATGCATCAGACTCCTAGTCAGCCTTCGCCGTCGCAGAGGAGGCCCTCCCAGGTTCTTCCTGTGCAGCAGCAGCAGCAGCATAACTTCCAACAACACCAAGGTCAGATTGTCGCGCCTGGGCCGCAGCACATGGCGTCCCAGGGTGGACATGTTAGTGTCAGGCCTTCGCCGCAGTTGCAGCACCAGCAGTTGCAACAGCAGCAGCAGCGGCGTCCGTCTCCCCAAGTGCAAGCACGTCCATCTCCCCAGGTCCAGGCGCGTCCTTCTCCTCAAGTCCGACCGCGTCCTTCTCCCCAGGTACAGGCTCGTCCTTCGCCCCAGGTACAGGCTCGTCCCTCTCCTCAGGTACAGGCACAGCCATCCCCTCAACCTCCCCCAGTACGACCGTCTTCCCGGGCGACACCTGCACTTGCATCACCGGCCCCCGCCCCTGCTCCCCATGTGCCTGCTGCACCCCCGCCTGTACCCCCTCAGGAACAGCCAAAGTCTATTGAGCTGCCCGTCCCGCCCCCGCAGCCACAGCAGCAGCCACAAAGCCACTTTGAGCCTATACCCCCTGCCCCGGAGCAGATGCAGTTTGTGAACCTACAGGATATCCAGAGGATGCCTATGCCCATGTCCATGCCCGCGCCTACACCTACGCCTGCGCCTGCACCTGCGCCTGCCCCGGCTCCCGTCGCGGCTCCCATCCAGACTCCTGTCCCGATTCCTGTGCCCCCTAATCGGGCTCCTCCCCCTGCCGCTGCTCCCGTCGCTGCTCCTCTAGCCATGCCCGAGACGAACCCTGCCCCGAGGAGCAACAGTGTATCGTCGTCGACCACGACGCCCTCTCTCCAACCTGCCCCCGTCATCAAGCCCTCCCCCTCCAGTACGCCTCACATGTCGACCATTCCCTCGATAAAGTCAGACCCGTCACGCGTCCATAAGACGCAGCCGAAATCGGCGTCGCAGTCCCCCGCTGTCTCGTCCGGTCGCCTCCCCAGCAGGTCCCCCGCTGTATCTATCAAGCAGACGCCGCTCAACACGTGCTCCATGATGATGACACTGGCCGAGGAGTTCATCGAGAAGGCCCGTGCTGCCGTGCCCGCGGTGGCGGCTGGCCTTCAGCCGGGACAGGTGGACGAGTACCAGAAGCTGATTGGTACGGGGTTGGCGTGTCTCGAGGGTGCTCTGCAGAGCCAGGGACTGCCTCCCCGCCAAGAGGCTCGCGTGCGACTCCGCTATGCGGCTGTTCTGCAGGAGGAGACGGAGAACATCATGGAGGCCGAGATTACGCTGAGCAAGGGTATCACGCTGTGTGACAAGCACCGCATGATTGACCTCAAATACGGGATGCAGTACCTCATGATGAAGGTACTGTTCCGTCGGCACCGAAAGGCTGCTCTGAAGGCACTTGACCAGCATATCGCCGACTGTGACGCCTACCAGCATGTCCACTGGGCCTACGCCTTTAGGCTGCTCAAGGCCTCTTTTCATATGGAGGCCGGCAGTGCCGCCGACTCGGCCTCCCTCGAAAACATCCGCTCCATTCAGACAATGGCCTCGACCAGAGGCGACTCGGCCATGTGCGTGTACGCTTCGCTCTGGGAGGCCCTTATCCTGCTCAAGATGTCCCGCGGGTCGCCCGAGATGATACAGACGTGTCTCGCCCAGGCTTCCAAGTACCAATTCGACCCCAAGGTCAAGATCCCCCAGCTGGAGCTCATGTACCTGCTTGTCGACTTTTTGTCAAGCCTGCACCGCGACAAGCAAGACGCCGTCGTGGAGCGACTCAGACGTCTGCAGAAGAAGATTGACGAGTGCCAGCACATGGCCACCAAGACGGACTTTCTAGTCCCTGTCACCAAGCACCCTGCGTCGTCGCAGACCATTGGGGATGACTTTTCCTTCATTGTCAGACCTGGTGGCAGCGATAGTGACTCTGATTATCTTGTCATGTCGTTTATGACGCAGATGGAGCTTACGGTTCTCGTGTATGTTTCTCTTTGTCCCCTGACTGCCAAAGTTAAAACCTGCTAACGTTGATAACAGATTCACCATGGGCGGTGTGGTCTACCTCCACAAGTTGACATCCAGCAAGGCATCGTCGGCCGATCTGTGGCAGCAGGGACTCAAGATTCTGGGATACTGTACGTATCAGGCCCTGGGCCGGCAAATGTGTGATCATTTTTACTAACAATCCCAGTAAACAACCATTCGAGCACCTTCACGTCTGAGGCTTCTCACCCTCCACTGGGCGAGGCTGTCAAGCAGAGAGAGTGGCGCGCCAGCGTACGATGCTACTTGAATCTACTCCTGGGTCTGCTGGCGGCAAGCGGTTGCTCCTGGGACGCCGTGAAACATCACTTGGCAGAGGCAGAGGCAGCAGAGTCACCATCAACGACAACGGGGCCAATCAATACGCTGCTTCTCTATCTCAAAGGGGTATATTGTCAGGGTGTCGGTGATTTCGACAATGCTCTATACTATCTACAAGACGAGGCCTTCTCCCTGGCCTTGGACATGCCCAAACACTCGCAGCGCCACCTGGCCCTCTTGGCAGCCATGAACAGGTTATGGATCATGCAGGATCCGCGGTATCAAGACGACCGGCAGACGATTGACATGATTACCGAGATGGAGCCCATCTGCAGGGAGCACCCCAACATTGAGATCCGGGGTGCGTGGTCGTGCGTCAAGGCGACGGTGGTGACGAACCCGCCGCGGCAGCGTAACCACTGCAAGGAAGACGCGGGACGGGCGCTTGGCGACGTCAGGGCCTCGACCAACGCGCTGGCGACGACGATTGGACTGGTCATCGCGCGAGACCTCCTGTACAACAACCTCCTGGGCGACCAGGCGTGGAAGTGCATGCAGGCGGCGGCGCACTGGGCCAACAAGAGCAGCAACCCGCTGTGGCAGAGCGTCGTTGACGGCATCCTGGCTGACTTTTCGGATGCCAAGAATGAAAAGGATAATTCCAAGAGGTACTGGGACAAGGGGGTATACGAAGCGCAACTTGCATTTAGTCGGAGTTTCTCATAGTTTTTTTTTGTTTCTTTTTTGTTTGTTCGATTCTGTCAAAAATTGGTTGGGAAGCGATTAAGGATATAGATGTTGCTCCTGTGTCTGGGCGTGTTGCTCTGTGTGGGCAGTCGTGTCCTCTGGTTTATTTCCTCGTGGATGCTTTGCGTACTGGGCCGGCGAACGATAATTGTACAATATATATTTGGTGTACACGGGGCTGTTATAAAATGATCCCCTGCATGAGAATTAAGACGCTGTTTCCTCTCCTTTTTTTTTCTCCTTGTCGACGTGACTGAAGCCATGATACGCGGTTTGCATATGGCCACACATTACTCTCTCACCTCCTACCGAAACCCGGGGGAGGCTGAAAGCCCGGAGGCGGCGCAGAGAACCCAGGCGGAGGAGCAGGAGGCGTGCCCGACGTCCCAGGCGGAGGGGTAGGGAACCCAGGAGGCGGCGGAGCGACGGGGTATCCCTGCGCGCCGGGGGAGCCAGAGGGAGGCCTGAAAGCCCCAGGAGGGACGGGATGATGGAAATCGGCGGGACGGTGGTTGTAGCTGCCCGGCTGACGGCCCTGAGGGGGTCTAGCCGGCAGGCCGGTAGGAGCAGTGGGGAGGGGCATAGACGGAGGAGGGACGACGCCAGGACGACCACCAACGGGCATGCCGGGTGGGGCACCGCCACCATAAGGCGAAGGGCCACCACGATGAGGAGGGACGGCATCGAAGCCAGCTGGGGCGGCTGGTGCAGCAGCAGCGGGAGCAACAGGGGGAGCAGCTCTCGAGGCAGCAGGGGCGACGGGAGCCGAAGCGGGGGCCTGCTGTGCAGCATCAGGGACGAGGTTGTGCTTCTTGGCCTGGGAGGCGAGCTCCCTCTCGGCATCGTCACCGTGGCGCTCCCCGCGACCGTCCTTCTTGAAGGCGTACTGGACGGTGACGTCCTTGGAGAGGATGTACTGGCCGTGGAGGTTGGCGATGGCGGCGTCGCTGCTCTCGAAGTCGGCGAAGCTGACGAAGGCGAAGCCCTTGCTGGAGGCGCCGTCGTCGCCGCGCGCCACCTTGGGCAGGGAGAGCAAGGGGCCGAAGCGGCTGAATGTGTCGTAGAGGATGCGCTCGTCGACCAGGGGGTCCAGGTTGCCGACGAAGAGCTCGGCCCCGACGTCGGACGTCTTCTGCTTGTCGGCCGAGGCCTTGTTGACGCGCAGCGACTTGCCGTACAGCTTCACGCCGTTCATGACGTTGGCGGCGTACTCGGCGTCCGGGGGGGAGCGGAACTCGACGAAGCCGAAGCCCTGGTGGGATTGGGTGACGCGGTCGCGCGGCATGTGGATGTTGTGGATGGGCCCCATCTGGAGCATGATCTCGTATACTGTTGCTGGGGTGGCGCGCTCGTCTATGTTGCCTATGTAGACTGTTGCGTCTTTGTCTTGTTCCCTGGAGATGGGTGTTAAGATGGTGGTTGTGGTGGTTGGTTGGGGTGGGTTGGGGGTGGGTGGGTTGTGATGCTTACCAGTGTCTGTTTTGCGCCATTGTGGGTGGGTTGGGGTTTTCCCGGGGAGGGAGAAGAAGAAGAGGAGAAGGATGAGGGGAATTGGAAAGATGGAAGGGAAACGCAATTGAAAAGAGGGTGTGTTTGTTCTATCAATGGATTCGCGATGTTGGCCTTGCAAAATGTAGATGTACGCGATGGTCTAAGCATATGGAAGCTTTCTGAAAATGAAAAAAAAAGTGGGTTTTACCGGACATGACCCGTCGCAGCATTCTTTTTCTCCCTCTCTCTCTCTCCTGGTGCTGCCCCGTCATCAGAGAAACACTCCTTCCCATCCATCAAACTCGCGCAACACCTGTCCCATCTCCGACACAAACCACATCGATTCTTTTTAATTTTCCCAACGCCTGATCTATTCTACCGTCATCATGTTTGCCCTTTCCGAGGAGTCCAAGGTTCGTCTGGCCGGGTTGACCGTTGACCACCCCGAAAGGACGCCGCGTTTCTAACATTTTGTTCTATAGGAGCGCATCGCCAAGCTCATTGACATTTCGCGTGTCGCCATTCACTAGTACGTTTTACCTTCCTTGACTCTCTTACAATGGTCCCCCCTTGGACGAACAGATGAACAGATGGACTAACTACTTTCCACAGCGGCTACCTTCCCCTGGTGCTGTATCTCGGTATGCCTTGAACCACGATGACCCCCCGACCAACGACCAACGACAGACATGGAACGACTCAATCTAACAATGTTATAGGATACACTCGCAGCAACCCTCGTCCTTCGATGATCCGGTATGTTTTTTTTTGGTCTTTTGTTTCTCGGGATGATTGGCAAGTGGTTTGCTAACTGACAATGAATAGCCTCCTTTCTCCCCTCTCCTAAACGACCTCGCTTTCTTCAAGAGACGACGAAACCCCCAACACGAAAACACAAAAAGACGAAAGATGGATTGAAAATCATGTAATACTATCATGGAGGGGAACAATAGAAGAAAAAAGGGGGGTTTACAAAAGCTGCGCAAGTGATTTCGGGCTTTGGTTCTCGGAGATGATGGGATGGCCTGTTGCGCAGTTTGATAAACCCCCGTGTAATATGTACCAACTTGTTTCGACTGTACAACAATTTGAAAGAAATGAATCCAATGGCTGGTACTGAATCTGACGTGAAATCCGTGTGTTTACATCGTAGCTCCTGCTTGACAACGTCGAAGTTCTGATTGTGTAGCTTCAGTTAACGCCAGAAAGGGATGACAGCATGTACCAAGTACTGTCAATAAATTTTGACGTCTCACCCCCACAGAGAGTCCATATCCATCACCAATCATTTCCAGGACAATTCCTCTGACTTCCAAGGTTTCCCCTTCTACATCACCTCATCTCTCTCTCGACGACTCGCATCCCTCGACTCTCCAGGACAATGTGAATAATGCTACTACTTTGGCAATTGCACCTGAAGAAGAATTGATGCCCTCCACCAACGATGCGGGCCTCTCGCCTGCCGTGGTAGAATCCATAGCCGGCCTCAGCGCCGGCACGGTATCTACCCTAGTCGTGCATCCCCTCGACATAGTCAAGACTCGAATGCAGCGTGCGTATTTCCTCTTTCTCTCCGTTTCTCCCTCTTCTGTCTCTCTTTTGCCATTTCTCTCGGGTTTGATGTGCTTCCTCTAGGACATGATGCTAACTCTCCCCTCTGCAGTATCCCGCTCATCCCCGACGGCAGACCGACCCAAGACGATGACGATACTCCGATCCATGACATCGACCGGCCACCCCATGGCAGCACTATACCGAGGTCTGACGCCCAACCTGGTCGGCAACGCGGCCGGCTGGTCGAGCTTCTTCTTCTTCAAGGCGCGTGCCGAGAGAGCTCTGAGCTCGTTGCGCGGGAGCGGGAGCGGGAGCGACAGCCACAACTCTGCGTCTTCGTCCTCGTCGCGAGACTCAACACCAGCATGGGAGTTCCTTGCTGCGCCGGCCCTGGCTGGCGTGGCCACGACCTTCCTGACGAATCCCATATGGGTCATCAAGACGCGCATGCTGTCGTCCGACCGCGGCGCAGCGGGCGCCTACCCCTCCATGATGGCTGGCGTGAGGTCCATACTGCGCAACGAGGGGCTGGGCGGGTTCTATCGCGGGCTGGGGGTGTCCATGTTTGGCGTCTCGCATGGGGCCGTCCAGTTTGCCGTGTATGAGCCTCTCAAGAGGATGTATCTTGCTTCTGTCAGCAGCAGCAGCAACAACGAAGGAGGAGGAGGAGGAAGAGGAGGAGAGGAGGAGAAGAAAAGAAAAGAAAGACCGATGCCAGTCCAGGTGACAATGGTGATCTCTGGTGGCGCAAAACTGGTGGCAGGTGCAGTCACGTACCCGTATCAGGTTCTCAGGAGCCGTCTGCAGAATCTGGGGGCGGAGGAGAGGTTCGGCCGAGGGTTCTTGGGCGTGGTGAGGGGGACGTGGCGAGACGAGGGGATCAGGGGATTCTACCGTGGCGTCGTGCCTGGTGTGGTGCGCGTCATGCCGGCTACTTGGGTGACGTTTTTGGTTTATGAGAATGTCAGGTTTTACCTGCCTAGGTTGTGATTTGCATAGGAGGTCCATGGCGTTTTTTCTTTCTTTCTTTCTTTTCTTTTTTCTCGGTCTTTTTGCATGCTTTTTTTGACCATTTGCATTCTTTTTCTTTTACTCTGTCTCTAGCATACTTTATATTATTTGCATCTATAAAATACTCCCCATCTTTGACTCTTTTGAATACAACTACACATACACTCTTGCACGATTTCTCTTTCATATGAGCAACAGTGTCATAAGCAAATACCCTATACATCATTGACTCCCCGACTTCAAATCCCATTCGCAAAAATTACTCCTTTTGTCAAGATGTTTTCTCTTTTCCCTTCTCTCCCC
>FYEV01001802.1:187043-198340 GCA_900188565.1 Geosmithia flava
CCCTCCTCCTCCTGAAGTAATAAATCAGATAGATGATATGTCAAAGCTGATCAAGGCGGTAATGTATTTGACTCGTTCATCATGGCAAGGTAGGGTAGGTTATATATCTCTCATGGATGCGCACACATGGGGGGGGAAAGGGAGAGTGTAGCTGCCTCGTGGTTGCCAGGGGTTTTTGCATCATACTACTATAGCAGAGAGTGTTGAATTCTCATGTTAAGAGTGCTTGCTGTATGCGTACTGCCAGAATCGACTGCCATACTCCGTATTTGTACTCGGTAGAAATGGTGTATAGTAGAATGGTTATATCACAAAGATAGAGGATATATAATGCAACACTCCTGCGTACTTGGGGGGATGCATCCCGGTAAACCGGTGAGTCCGGTGTTTCGACGGGAATATTCCATTCTAGGTACTACACTTATACTAATACAAGTGCGAGTACTCCGTATACTCTCCAGGTTCCATCTTGTCATTCTCACCTCTGCCCCCCTCTCTCACCTTAACTCTCCGAAACGTCTGTGAGCTATAATATCACATACGTTGATCTACTATACGTCACCTTTTTTTCTTTTTCTTCGTGTGTCCTGCAGGCTGCACTCATTGAATTCTCCCCTTCACTAGCTCGCTTACCCTGTTATGCTTCTACCGTACTGGTAGGGTATATATATATATATCACAATGCCCCTGTTCTTAGTATAACCAGTTTTTCCCAAGCGAGGCCAGCTGTTGGGTCGGGGTTGGGGCAGGTTCTATCATACCATCGGGTGAAGTGCTAGTAGTATAGTGCCTGTAGAAAAACACATTGTCCAGAGAAGAGAGAAGAGAAGACGTAGAGAGTCCAATGAGAGAGTCATGCCATACGACACAAATCATGCGTAATCTTTTGGAATAGCACATCTGCAGTGTGATATCTTGGCGTGTCTTCAGTCTTGTCTTTAATGTTCAAGTGTCAACTCATCTCAACTTTCACATAGCAGTGGCAGTAGTAATACTCACAATCAACACTGCGACCCTGAATCAATGTGAATACAACTTCATCTCGAGAAATCACAGCTTTACAGACTAGAATCACTCTCATCTCATCTCATCTTATTCTACAGAGTAGGAGTAATACGACTACAACATTGAAATGTACAACCAAAAAACTCATCACATGTGTGTACGTGGCCCCCACCTTGTTTACGTAGTATTCCCATTCTGATCTTACACCAATCCTACACACTCGTATACCTTTCTCTCTCTACCTGTACGGCCAGTTACTCCGTAGTCCGTACCTATAATACATCACATATAGGACAAGGATATGGTCGCCCTCGCAAGCTTCAGCACATGGGGAAATCTCAAAAAAACATGGAGGGTACTTGTATACGTACTCTATACTACTACACTTCTCTATCATCACCACTACCTACGGGTATGTATCCGTTCATCGATACCACCACAATAGTACGACTACTCGTACTCTTTATTACTAGTACTCCGCACTTACCTGGTAGTATTCCGTAGTATTCCCTAATATCATCTACTCCTTACGAGTATAGTACTCAATCCAGCGCCCGTCTTTTAAGCCTCCATCTTTCCTCTCTTCTCTTTCAACTCTGTATTACTCTGTATCACTCTGTACCTCTCCGCTAATTTACACTGCCGATTGGGTACTCTACCCTCCACGACTACCCTCTACCTTTTTTATCCATCCACACACTCTGGTCGCATTGAAACACCAGGGAAGGCGGCAAAGTAACCAACAAGAATGTCTCCATTAACTCGGGTAGTTCCATTCATTCCTTTCCTTTCTCTCTGAGCTCCCCCCCGCCAACCTTTGTCGATCTCATTGTTCTCTCTTGTCACGTCCGACTCTTGTCACCCGCTTCTAATCGCCGTTTATCTCACAACATCACTCTCTATTACTCTGTAACAGCAGTAAGATATTCTGTAGAGTCCAGTCCAGACCATCATTTATATCACAAAAAAAAAAAAAAACTTTCCATCATTCATATCATATCGTTCCATCACCAAGGGGGAGGCGTGTAGAATAGAAAATATGACAGAAATATACAATATGAAATATACAATATGAAATATACAATATACAATACTAGCACTCCATACTTTTCAAATCTCCAATGCCATGGTTTCATTATTACTCCTCCTACTCTGTACGGAGTCCGCACTACATGTACAAATGCCCTCGATCTCGGGTAGACCACTCCAGGTCCGAAGATCGCCATCTTCTGTATGGATACAATGGTACTCCGTACAACACACTCTCCATTCTTTGGATCCATTTTCATATCGTTACCTGTTAATGGTATCTAGCTAGGGTCCGACGGGAAAACAGAGCAAAATTCAAAGACATCAATGCCAAAATGTCCAAATGTGGCGGCGGTGGCAATCTCGTCCCGTCCCTGCACCGCACCGCACCCACCTCCGAATCTCCGTACAGGATCACAGGTACGAGTAGAGAGTTTAGTACGGAGTACTCCGTAGTACTAGTATTAAAAAAAACCATTAGCCAGGAACAGAATTGACGCCGTCGCTTACATCTGCGGCAACTAATGATTAGCACCTGTCATCCATATTCAGTACTCTGTACTCGTAACAAATGCTATTCCCAATGACACTACTCGTAACGCTTGTTGGTTACTCGTAATGCGCCACACCAGTCTTTCTGTAATAACTCATGGATGTAATCAGGCCGCCAGCAACATGGTGAAACAGTTTCATGACAATACTCGGGCCTGGACAAAGTACATGTACTCGTACTCGGTCAACTACGAGTAGAGTCTAGACGGGCAGTACTGTACTCGTACTCTGCAGCTTATACTCCCTACCTACGGCGCAGGCATGATCGCCAGGACAGGACTGGGGGGGCTGTCCAAAAAGAAAACTGACAACTGACATCGTTCATCACTCTCTTGGAGCCTTGCGTCGCGGGGGGGTTGGCTGGGCATAATTGGCCAACCCCGCCCGTGTCCGGGCCGTTCCTGGCTGACAGAATGGTGAACAATACTCTGTACAGCGTGGATTATAACGAGTACTCGTAATGATGCGGCCTGAAAAATGTCATCTCGTACATTCAGCGCGCACTAGCATCGTGCAGTGCATCACCAGTGCACCGCCAGCTGCGTAATGAGCACGTTCCCCCAGTTTTGAGGCAAGAGATATCAACGTCAACTGTACTCCGTATTACTCACGAGGTGGGCTGCAGGAACAACAGTCCAGACTCCAGACCTCTGACGCGCTTGGCGTCTATGTCGTATCATCAGAGATTGGGGTTGGGGGCCAGTGGCGGTTGGGCTCTCGGTCTGACGGCCTAAACATGCGGTTAAAGGTGACGGACCAGCATATGTGCTCGCACTCGTGATACGTCGTAGCATGGTTGGCCCGCAAAGAGGGCAACTTGCAATACGACGTGGCCGTTGGTAGGTCTCTGTCGCAGGACACGACGGAAAATGAGGGAACTCGTGAGAACGTTAAGCGCTCGTTGTCGTAGTACTGGGAGAATCACAATAATACTTCTACGACCAACTCGTATAGTATCACTCAGCAACGTTGGGTGTCAGAGGGTGGCTTCCAATAATACTCTGTACTCACGTCGTAATGATATTGCTACTACTACTTGCTTCGTAGTAATACTCCGTAGTACGAGTACTAGAGAGACACCGCACCGCCACCCGTGCTCCCGCTCCTCCCTCATATCATGCCGCGTGGACTAGGGTCATAATGTCTTGTCTTGTCTTGCTCGGGGGGGCGGGAGGAGGCGAATATTACCCGACAGTGTGCGACAATTCGACGACGACGGGCGTGGATGCGCGCGGACCTTGTCAAGGTTCCATGGCTGAGAAGGTCTAGAGTTGCAGAGACCCAACAACTGGACCAGTGACAAGGCCACTGGGGCAGTTCCACTGGTAAGAGAGAAAGAGATCAGTCCAAGACCCCTTGACGTGCTGAAACTTGTACGGAGCAAGATGTATGTCGTATATTGTTCCTTTCTTTTTTTTTTGGTGCGTGCGTGCGTGCGTGTCTGTGTCTGAGAGCTAGGTGGCGGCGCACGTAACGCACTACTCACCCCAAGGTACTCACTTTGGAGGTACTCACTCTAGAGGTGAGGTCCGAGAGAGAGAGGGGTATGATGTCTGTCGAGAAGAGAAAGACAGGGGACCAGGGACCACATCGTCAGGACGATTGTACCTGCGGCAATTGCCACCACGTAGAAGCAGGGAGAGAGAGGGGGATTGTCATCCAGGGTTCATGGATGCTGGGTAGAATAACACCTATAATAGTAGCTGATGTACATGAAAGAAGCAAAGAAAATGACAGAAATGCCAAAGATACGGGAGGAGAGCAAAGAAAAGAAAGAAGAGGAAGAAGGAAAAAAAACGTCTGAGCGTACCTGTATGGACCAAGTACGTACCCAGTAGACGTGCGGCATTGCTGCGCTCATCTTGTTCCGCAGCAGAGCGAGACATGCAAGATGATGCGCAGTAGTCGAGCGTAGAATGATTAGTGAAGGAGGGTGTTTGTAGTTGTATCATTGGTATATGTAGCCCGTGGTTCGATGCGTTTGCCAGCCCCGTGGCGGGGGCGTTCATCATGATGGCTTCAACATCGATGATGCGATGATATGCGAGTGCGAGTCGTCAGCCGTAAGGGGTGGGACATGATCAGATCGTGGTATGTGGTACGGGTGTGGTACTGCAGAGTACGAGTAATAGATCTGGTAGAGTACAGTACTCTTCTGTATATTGCATGAGTACTGCCAAGAACCATTGTGTAAGGGTGTACTCCGTAGATGGTGCATGATGTAGGTGTATGGTGTTTTGTATAATGTATAGAGTGAGAAAATGATTACCTTGATGTCTCGATGTCTTGATGGCCGGGAGAAGCCGTTGCCTCCTACTTCCTGCCGTCTGATATCCGCGTCAAGTCGCACCTGCCTTCAATGTCCAATTTTCTGATCCAAAGCGGGTGGTGAATTGACTGTCTTTGGGGGAAGGAGCGACCCTCACCCTGACCGTCCACACACATACTGGATCCAATACTGCACTCCGTACATTGACCACCTCCTACTCAACACCACCGGATCGAGCATACACAGCTCCCTAATGCCTCATCTACATTCTGCATCCACGCAAACATTTGATACATGAATGTAACGATACCAATTGTCAATGCCAATGTCAATGTCAATTGACAATGTAGTTATGCAGATTCGCTTAGCCCTCGGCAATTTCAGCTTCCCGCACTCCCCTCCCGCCCTCACCCGCTCGGCAAACTCCCCTGGTCCCTGTAGATGCGCTTGCGGGACAAGCTGCAGGTAAGGGAAGCAAACATTTTTTTTTCTAACCCGCGCCAACAACAACGCCAAAAGAGACCAAAAAAAAAACCCCCCCAACTACTGTAACAAACAAAAGAAAAGAAAAAAAACCCGCCGCTAGGGAAGGGCCCGAGCCTTTTCTCCTCTGTGAGGCCTTTTTCTTTTCTTCTTGTTCTGTTTTCCTTTCTTTTTCATTACTGACACCTGACACTGGCAGCCGTCAGAAGCCCCCATCGACCCCCCGTGCACGTCAGCCGCGAATACGTCCAGACAAGGATGAGTGAAAGTGACCTATTCTGACACCAGAAGGGGAGACAACATGTTATCAATCACATTCATGATATATACCCTTTTTTTCTATTCTTGAATTCTTTCCTATACGGTATTCCATGTTTGGTAATTTTCGCGACACGGCAGACTCACATGGACATGGCAGGTTTGAGAGTCGTTCTCCCGCCCCTCCCCCTCTGGTTGTTGTCCCTTGAAACTCCACGAGACACACGTGCTGGGGCTGGTGTCCCGTCTCTCGAGTCCATCCATGACTACTACTACTAATCATACTCCAGGTACTCCGTACCCCGTGCTCTGAGGGTGGTAATAAATGTACGACAAAGTGTTTGCAGCCACGTGATTCGCTCGTGTGAGGAGAGCACGTTTACTGCTACTACCTCTAGTACTTTAGTAGTATCCACTCTCTCAACTGTCTACCTGTACTTTGTGACTTCAATGTTAGGACCACAGACTCAATGTACGTCGTCCCACCAGAGAAACGGAAGTATCCCCGGACGCCCGAGCCGAACGGGACGGGTCGAGAGTCCCACGTCTGCCGGGGCAGGACTCGTCTATCCGGCAACGGCATCATGCGTCCGGTGCTAGTCTTAGCAGCAGCAGTAGTTATTTGCTACTCGTACCTGTACGAGTACGGAGTAATACTACGGAGTATGACTGCTGCTAGTGGTATTGCAATGCAACGTCGGTACAAAGAGATTCGTGTACAGGTATGCACTACGGGTACTACTACGAGTACCACTACGAGTGCATGTAGTAGTGGCGAAGAGCGACTTGTATATGCAGAGAATGGAGTATAATACGCCATGCTCGTACAGCCGGTCAGGGACAATTCTCGGCTGGATGCAAGGGTTAGTGCCTACAGGTAGTAGTCAATATAATACTGGGAGTACTAGGCATTACTAGCCGTACGAGTATAGACTGGTTCCCGTATGAAGAGAATAACTACGCCGTAAGAGCATCATCATACCCGTGTGTTTATTTGATTACATTTCATTAGAGCATGTCGTAACACCCTAGTGGACACAAAGTGGCTGCATCTAGTGTTACTCGACCTTCTTGGTAGTATTATACTAGTAGGAGTAGTAGTAGTACTCCGTATCTGGTATTAGTGAGTATCATCTAGTATCATCTACGGAGTATTAGTCCATGGCACCATTTCAGAAATAGCGTCCGAATTGGCCTTGTTTTCCCAGCCACCAAATCTGCGTGTGTGTGTGTCTACCCGTTTGTGTGTGTGTGTATGTGTGTGTGTGTGTGTATGCTCCCCCCCACGCCTTTTTAGTATCTCAACCCTCTCTATGCGTAGAGCACATATAAAAAAGAAAGGAAAAGAGCCATTATTCGGGAATCCCACCACGCTGGGCCCTAGGCATGTGCCGGTTCGGATCACATTACTCTGTACGTCGTATTTTTGTATTTCTTTTTTCTTTAATCCCGACTACAGGTGCTACCTACCTACTACTTACTACTAGTATATCACGATGCCTGCTACTTAGTATTACTAGTACTAGTAGGTAAATGTGCGGCTGGCTGCAGTGATCTTTGGGGCTGATTCAACAGCACATCATTCCGATAGAATTGACCCTCTTCTCAGTACTCCGTAATGTCATTCCTTTTCTGTATCCGTACTCTCTGTGTGTGTCCGTATTGAACCCAGGTCCCCCCTACGTAATAGTTCCCCATCTACCGGCAAACATATTGATCGCCGACCAACTTTTTTTTTTGCGCGATCTCCTCTCCTCTCCTCCTCTTTGACCAATCATATCTACATATTGGGTTATTCCCTTTTACACACCCCCCTCCCCCCCTGTTTTGAAACTTTTTCGTAGAGGGGAATTTGAACAGGAACGAAATCTTGGTCCCCTTTTTTTATTGTGTTCCGAGGAAGAGAGAAATTTTCGTCATGGAATAGTAAAAAAAAAAAAAAACTATTGAATTGAATGCAAACGAAAACGGATGACTCCGTGATGATATCAAGAGAATTGCAATTACTACTACTCCTAGTAGGTACATGTATGGAGTACTAAGGCACAGGTAATGAATGACACTGACACTGACTCAGAAGCAAGTCAGACGGATTGTTTCACGGGAGTACCGTAGCGTACCGCACCGTACCCGTACCCGTACCGTTGCACGTCAACCAACGGTAAAAACCCTCTTTTTCTTTCAACCCTCACACGAACGCTTTGTGAAAAAAAAAGAAAAAAGAAGAAAAGCTTTCAAACGATTTGCTCGTTGATAGTTTGAAAGGCGTTGTAACTGACAAGTGGGACATCAGGCTAGAGTTTGGATGCAGCTGCGAGAAAGAGTCTGTTGATTACTCAATCTCATAATCCTTAATTAACTACGGAGTACGGGTGTTGGAGTGCCTGTAGTTGTACGAGTAACTAATACTACGAGTACTAAGCAAGGGCAATCCACCATTTCCTTGCTTCAAGGACGGGCCGTCTAGTTTAGAACGGGAACTATACGACCTCTGGCTACTGGGACTAGGACTAGGACCAGGTTCATTGTACACCCGAGGTTACAGCTCCGTAGCTTTGGTTGCGCTAATCATCTAGTTCGACTTTGCTAAGATAGTAGTACAGTACAGAGTACAGAGTACAGAGTACAGAGTAGAGTAAACAAGTCGAAGCTGATGATATTATACATATCATGGTGGTAGTACTACTGCAAGGTCAGATGTATAATCATTCTCTCTGCACAGACTATTTTTTTTCATCTGTACTGATGAAGGCAGTAAAAGAAAATTCCGATGCAAGGGCAAAGGACTTAATCTACGGAGTATTATACGAGTATAGCATGTATCCATGTTGCATCTCTCTTGTCTTTGCCTCTACGGATATATTCATTTCCAATCTAGGACAATGACTGCATGCATACAAAGATCAAGAGACAACATCCAAGTAACGGATACTCGCAATACTCCGTATTCCCTTCCTACGTCAACAACCTACAGCTATGAGCACTCATAGTACAAGCACTCATAGTACGAGCACTCAGTACAACCACCTGTAGTCCGTAAGCGTTGCCGATCCCCATCTTGATGGTGGTCCCCTCTGTCTCAACCGACGAGTCGGGACCGTTTCGAGGGTCCTTTTACCACACCATGGCATCATCTGGTATCTCTCATCCATACTCGCACCCGGCAGTCACAACTCTTGTATATGACTCGTCCAAGTACGAAAGTCATTTGAGCACTACGAGTAACGAGTAATAGTAGTATTGAATAAACCACCCCCCCTGCTTTTTTTACGCTTTTGCCTTCTTATCCCCCTCCCCGCCAATATTAGATTATCTACTCCGTACAGATGTACAGAGTACAGAGTACAGCAATATGACTCGTCCATACGCAAAGTGTCAGTGCGTACAGCCAATCTCGCAAACTACGATGCAGTTTGTTAACAAACTCCGATGCGCCAGAGCGCTCGTGGGGACCTGGCAACCTGCGCACATGTACGGAGTATTACTCTGCCTTTTGTATTCTTATGCCCACGGGAATTAATCTTCCGAAATGCGATACATCGATTTTGGTGATTTTATGTCGTCGAGTTTGTTCATGTTCTTACTCGTACAAGTATGTATTTTTACTCCGTATAGGTGTATAGCTACGTGCATAATGTAATCAAGACATTCAACACAAAGAGGGACTGGAATATTGAAACATGGAGAATGGGAAAAAAGTCCGAGTCTCGTTTATACGATGTGAACATGCGTGTCTTTTGTTTGTCTTTACTGGGCACAAGTAGTTCCATCACTGCTAGTATTCAATTACTAGTAGATGCTAGTGCTAGCACTGCCATTGACTGCTACTGCTACTCGTACTATCACGATTACTAACTGATACATTCTGACACAACGTGACGGCTGTCACTGTCAGTCGTCCATTACATGTGGTCTACCGTCTACCGTCTACCCGTCGTGGTCCAAGGTGATGTATTTTTGCAAGCTAATCCAAGTAAAAAGACAAAACACGAGTAAAGGGTGGAATTACGAGTACTCGTACATCCAGATGTTACAAAGTCCCCATTGAACGACCCAGAGACAAGATCTCTCCTGCGTCCCAGCTCTACCGCCATCATGTCATATATCACCTACATATAAATATACACCCCAGTCATTACATCTCTTTTTCTTTCTTTTCTTTTCAGGTCTACGAGTACTCCTCCCATAGAGTATACCATCAACTACGGCTTGTACCTGTAGGCTGTACTCTGTACTCCGTACTAAATCCCCAAAGTTCAATGAGATTGATCCCAAGTGGAGATGAGAGGGGTGTGTATATATATATGGCCTCTGACCCCTGACCTTGTTTTCAATCCTTGAGTAATCATCAATTCTCAATCTCTTAGCTCTCTATTACCTGTACGGAGTACTCGCACTCGTAGTATCCGTAAAGCCTACCGTTTACGCATACTACCAGTAACGATTACTCGTACAGTTGCTTAGGTACTCTCCTCAAGAAGGACCCAAGTAGAGGGAACCCTCTGTTTCCTTTTTTTACAACGACCAAAAGAGGAAACTAACTTTGCCCTAATCCATATATCCTCTTCCTTTCTTTTTTTTCTTCTTAACCTCTGCCTCCTGTGGTTATCCCAACTACGCATACTCCGTACTACCACCAACATCTACGGAGTTAGGTACTTTCCTTTCTTTTTCTGCTTCCTGCTCCTGCGCGCGTGCAAACAACATGGTTCCAAACCCAATGACGGCATCTACCCTGTTTTTTTCCCTTTCCTAACTTGTTCCCCCCCCTCCCCGTATTTTTCCTTTTCTTTTTTCTTTGGTCTACCCAAACCTTTGGGTCGGATGATCAGGGGTTGTAGCACGACGTACGAGTAAATGTAGCAGTACACCATTTACTTAGTAACCAGTGGGAATCATCATGATACCCTACGTCGTACATGTGTTTACCTATGTATTCAAGTAAAAAAAATATATAGTAAACACCTTGATTCTAGATCATATCGACCATCATGTGTGTGGGTGGGTGGGCGTGTATGGGAATGTCATCAGACACAAACACACAGACAGTCTACATGTACGATGGAAATATTCCGATGTGCATTGAACTCTGTGTATACATTCTGTAGTAAATGACAAAAGATAGTGAGAGAGAGGAAGAGAAAAAAAGACTGAGCGTTGCTTACTGCGTAGTGCGGCGTATTGCTAGTGGCGATCACCAGAAGCCACAACTGCAAGAGACACGGAATGAGACATAATTCGCTGTACAGGCCAAGGACAGGCCACAAGAAGAATATTCCATCTACTTGTTCCATTTTTGTATATCTCACGGAGTACGGAGTAATACACATACTCGTATAGTCAATCTCAGCTTAATACTTATGCATTTCATCTTGATGTTCTACTGCCTGTACTCGTACATGCGCCATGATTCATCATTCATGCTATATGCGCGTCAAAGAAAGAAGGAGAATGCAAGACGGACATGATTCTTAACAAACGTGATTTCAATCAATGTGTAATCCTCTGTAATACACCATCAAACCCATCTTCGGTTACCTAGATGCAAGTACTATCAAGTGTGATGGAAAAGAGGGGGAGACAACAGAGCATGGAACCAGGAGCGGGGAAAATACACCGGCACAGGAATTAGTAGTAGTAGTCTTAGCAAAAGAGAGAGAGAGATAGAGAATGAATGTCATTTGTTGTTCCCTTGGGGGGG
>FYEV01001802.1:198504-218121 GCA_900188565.1 Geosmithia flava
GGGGGGGGGGATTTCTTTACCGAGTAATAGTTTTCTCTTTTGACGAGGGGGAGACAACTGAAAGAGAGAAGATATTCTCTTTAATGGTCTACGGAGTACAAGTACGGACTACGCACACACACACACAATTCTCTCGACCCTTGATCCTGGTCTTCCCCCATCTGTTAGGGGGTGGTGTGGATATTTCTGTTCTTGACAGGGGTGGTCATCGGCCGTCCCGGGGCTGAGACGGGGCGTGCCACAATTTTTTGGACGGAGTTAAGTAGTCGGGGCGGGTACGATTTTACGATTTTCACTCGTACTGGTAGTAATATTGATGGGGACTCGAGTGCAACGGTGTGTATATGGTAATAGAGTGGAAAGCATGTAATGGGAGGCCTTACACACAAAATAGAAAAGCATTCATCGCATTCATATCTGAATTGGGAGTCAAATGGTGGATGTGTAGAGGAGAGAAGAAAGAAAAAAAAAAGAGAGATGCACGCTCATACCAACAGTGACATTCTTTACTACAGCTGGAGGCGATGTGTGCCCCAGGGAGGTTGGTTATATGATGCGGCTATTATAATGGATGGTGGGTTATACTACAAGTCATGATATAATACGTACGGGTATCACACACACACACACACTCACCCACACACGCACATCTTCCCCATGTGGCGGAACATGGAGAGTCTCTTCTCCTCCTCAATGGCAACCAACAACATTGGTGAGAAATACGAAACTTAGATATTCCCAACGACACAAGTACACGCACACCCCCCCTTTGGCACTCACGTGCAGTATTTCATACGCGAGTGAACCCGTCTCGTCACTTGTGATGACCGGGGATTCGGGGACACAGGGGCTGGGGTTTATGCTTCCTCGAGGTTCCAACTGTTCCAACACCCTCTTTGCATGATCAATTACATGTACGAGTACTCGATAAACAATTTGTAGTTTCAAAAGTTGACTACACGTACGGAGTACTTGGTAGTACTATTATTACTACATACATTGTATGGAGTACATAGTATAGATAAGTCGGTAGTCTACGCCACAACGTCTCGGATGAATCACATTATGAATCAAGCCTGTCCTGTCCTTTCAGTGTTCAGTCGTGTTTAATAATGTATGATGTAGGTCAGATGAGTATTAATAGTAATTGTTCAAAGTTACAGGTATCAAGCTACTGTCAAGTTGATGTCAAGTCAACGTCAATCAATTGATGTCAACCAATGTCAGCCAGTGTCAAGCCACATGTCGTTGTAAATCATCCCGAGTACTATAATCATATATATATCTCGTGCTACTTTTACTACTGTTAAACTCGTACAAGCACACATAACGACTAGTACGACATTGTATTACGTCTCCTAGTAGTACTACTAGTAGCACAACTAGACATGTGAAAGTATCACGAGCACATTGCCACCACCACCATCACCATCACCATGTAACACCCGTTGTTCCCGACCATCTGGTACTAAAAAAGCACAACGGCCGGGCCGCAAGAAAGAAGAAGAAAGCATTTAGAAGAAGAAAAAAGAAAGAAAGTCCAAAAAAAGTCGGGACCAACAAGCTGACTTGCCAAGTACACACACACACGCACACACACCCCTGTTTCCCGCCCCGCCCAGAGAATCCCCGACCCGACTCCCTGGAGGCGCTATCATTTTTGGGATTTTGCGTCGTGTACGGGAGTACTCGTACATTATGACAAGTATGAAAGGGGTCATTGACCATTCGCATCTAATACCAAATCAATCTACCCCTATAATACAGCCGTGATATTAATATAATGGATCTGAAGTACGTAGGAGGGGATCACACACTACTCCGTACGGATACAGATACTCCGTAACATAGCAGTTCATCATGTTTTCTCACATCTGTTACCGTACGGGCCGTTAACCCCCCTCCCCATATAAAATGGAGTGGGCTGAAGGGTCAGGCCCGAAGGGCACATGAAGATGAAGTTTGCGAGTACGACGTAATAAGTGATATTTTCCATCTTATATTAGATGTCAAAGAAAGAGTATCATGAAGCCGTTGAGAAGACGGGAGGGTTTGCAAGCTATGATCAATCCGTCCCGTCATTGTGGCTCGTGCACTCTTGCGAGGTTGGTCAGCCACACCACACGCACACACACTCACATAAAGAGTACACACACACCCAACGGACGAAACGATTATTCGTTGGTAAATCAGATTTGACAAGTTACAAAATGTGGCTCGAGAGTCCGGAGGACGGATAACGGACATGTTTACTATATGGAGAAATATGCACAACCCTCCGAACATAAAAAAATGTCATGGCGATGCTTTTCAGCTGAGATGTTTTTTAACGGATACTTCAAATGTAAGATTTCAATTGTTGCGTGGCGAATGGCGTGGCGTAGTCATGGGCGTGTGGTCTAGGAAACATCAATGAAATGAAAGTAGTCGGTGTATGGAGTGTAAAGGAAAAGAAAAGAAAAAAAAAGAACATCACTGATCGTAACAAGTATCTGGCCTATTACTCGCATGAGAAAAAAAAAACGGGAATGGGGAAAACACGTGTAGTATTACTAGTTGGGGTGTATGAGATTACCTCGAGCTGTTAGAGTGGGCGTGTGCAGTATTACAGCTTTCAACATTGATGGTGAACAAACGACCACGGATCATACTTGGTATCACTCGTGCTGCCGCTGCTGCTGCTATCATGATGATGCATAGAGTGCTCGTACTCGTACACAGATTCAGCAGCTATTACTCAGAAACATACATGATGCTTGGTGATACTACCTACTCGTACTACTGCATGTATAGCCTCTGCCGAGATCAGATTAAAACAAGTGCTTTCCACCGCAGTTACGAGTGCTACAGTACGGATACTCCGTAGCAATGCAGCTACTCCTACTCCAGTATCACTACGACTACGGAGTACTCGTACAGCTACTCCAGATGGTGGAAATGAACCGCGGACCCCCCATGCATTGCAGATGGTACTCGTACTTGGACCAGCGCCAAGTTGAAAAAGTGCCGACCCTGCAGTGAGTGTGTACTTGTGTGTGTGTGCAATATCCCAGGGAATGACATAGTAGAAGCTCTACATATAATAACAGACCATAGGCCTGGCTACTAACATCATCACCAATGTCCCTTTTTGTCCAAAAAGGTAACAACCATGTTACCAACAAAAGAAGTTAAACTACAACTCCTTAGTCCCGTAGCTGCTGCATAACTTCGTAGCGTCCCACACTGGCGGCATCATAGAAAGAGAGAGAGAGAGAGAGAGAGAGAGAGAAGGGGTGTGAGAGGGTGTGTAAAAGGTGACCGGTAGTATGGAACACGCGTTGGTCCCCGTCTCACGGGGGAGGGGAGGTGAGCGAGTGTGAGTTAGGTGTGCAGGGCCTGGAAAGTAGGCAACTCGTGGATGATGCTGATAGAGGCTTAGCTCCAATGGACCATGTATACAATCTGCACCCCTCCCCCCCTTCTCTCTCCCGCCCCATTTAGGTCGAGTTAGGAGAGACTCCCCTCTACTTCTCACTAGTAAGAGAGAGAGAGAGAGTGGAGAGTGAAAAAAGAAGAATGAGAGAAGAGACGCGGAAAGAAGGCTATTCCTGATTTGGAAATGAATCACTTTCGAGCGGGTTTACAAAGTACGAGCTACGAGTATTCAAGTTATATATGTATCATCCTGTGTACTTTTGCTATTATTTTACCAGGAAAGTGACTTTATTATCCTATTAACACAGGTAACACTGCTAGTATAACATTCAATCTCTGCTTTAACTCCGTCTGATCCATCTCGGGACGATGGCCTCTCTGCTGTGTCACTCTCTTGCCAACAGACGTCACAGAGTACGAGATGAAGTTGTGACTATCAACCACCAAACTTATCTGTAGAGTACCAACTGTCCTATTCTTCCTTTTTCTGCCAAAGAACTTGTCATTACTGCAGGGGGGGGGGAAGTTGTCAAAAAGGGTTGTCAAGGGCTGTCAAAGGACCGTACACTCGTATACACACTCCCCGTTGTGTAATGAATTGTACCGCCCCGCCGGCACAGCCTTGCCGCCACAGCGCGCTCAGTGCAGTGCAGGTTGTACGAGTGTAAAGCCTCAGCCCAAGTCCAGGGGGGGAGGGGGAAAAAAAGAAACATGGGATGGATTTGGGGGTGAAGAAGAGAATTCATCTTATTGGATTAAATGCGTTGGGAAAAGAAAGTAGAGGGGAAGGGGAAAAAGAACAAGCTATTACGGAGTACTACCAGGATATGTTGGTTGAGTGTTGCCTGTGTGTGTATGTGTGTGTGCGCGCGGAGACTCGGGCGGCATGATCGCCGGACCCGCCAGAGTGGCCAGCCCAGGAGTACGAGTGTGCGTACTTGTAGTAGAAAAAAGTTTGGAGGCGTCCTGAGCGAGGTACAATAAAGCTAGAGTCTAGAGCATAGGTAGTACTACTACTCCGTAGTAATTACTAGACTACGGGGCGATCCGAATACTAGTCTACTAGTCGTCACATCATGGTGGTTCGTGTGAGGGAAGAAGGAGAGCGTCGTCATCGTCTATTATTGCTAGTACGAGTACATTTAGTAGCATCATTTCATCCAAGTGTACGGACTACGCATACGAGTAGTCTTTATAGTCATGGGATATTGTTCAGCATAGAATAGACATTGTGTCTGTGGTAAAATATGGTATCAGTGTACTCGTACACAAAAAATGCATCATGTCACAAAGTGCAAGTTGTGCATCACCAACAAAATCAAAAAGGAAAGAGCAATGGACCCAGTTTCAGTCACCTGACGAGATCCTCAGGCGGTCACCCGGTAATACCGTCTCTACTAGTCCACTCTGTACTATCCTTGGACCTTATTCTCTCCATCACCAAGCATCATCTCTCCTTCTTTTCGTGACCACTGACAAGTACTGCATCCCGTGTACCAGGTCTCCATCGATGCTAATGCAGCTGCAGTCCCGAGCCGAAGAGACCCAGATCCCTTTTTCCTCCATGCTGACTGGTCGCAGCTTTGAACTAGACGCGGTTTGACTGGCCATGGGATTATGATTACCTTGCGCATTTTATTACGGAGCCCCCCAAGAGCTGAGAAACATAATACTCCGTACGAGTAGAGGGAAATGGGACCCGCGCCAATGCCACTTTTGCCCACCGGCCCGCGCCTCCATCTTCTGCTGTACCTGGAAAAAATGGCCATGGTCCTTGGCTGTGCCAATGTACAAAGTACGAGTACCAGTTGTGGGCTGGGCGGGACAGCCCACCAAGCTGGAGAGAGGGGACAGACGGTGGCGCGCCACACACACATTACACGCACCAACAACAGAGAGAGAGCGCGCACACACACTCTCTCTCGCCCATGTCGATGTACCAATCGGCCGATCAGTAGCGCACGCACACACGGCAAAGCGACAAGGCCCATCATCCATTTCTGGCTGGTCCTTTTCGGAGTCTTAGCCGTGGAACCGTTTACCTGGGATCCCCGAGTGAGAGGATGAGAGAGAGAGATGGCGCAAGTGCTATTACTCGTGCAAAATGACAGAGGGTGGTCCATGTGCAAAACGGCAACGGATATTACGCTGAATTGATGCACGCCCCAACGTTGAAACCATCGACGCCATACGGAGTATGTGAATTGCCGGCCGGGTTGCCCTCCCCAATGACTCGCTTTAGGCGTGCTGTTTGGCTGCTTGGCTGCCTACTGCCTCGGTCGTCCTGTCCTCGTACGGATACTCTGCCTGTCCTGCGTACCCAATGGCTGATTATCATCATATTCATACGACTCGACCATGTGAAACAGGGACCGTTGGCCCAACCGTTGACTCTTGCTGCTTCTGGATACACTTTTTTGGGCACAACAAACCATGATTTGTCTCAAGACAATGCTCTGGGGAAGAGCAACGGCCACTACCAACTTCAACTCGTACGGACACCACTTGGCAAGTGTCAGAAGAAGAAAAAAAAACAAGACCATCATCAACGTCTACTTCTACTCACTTCGTATTACTGTTTAGTCTGTACTCCGTACCCGCTGCTCCATACAACTGCCAAAGCGGATGAGAAAACAGAGACACCCTGCAAACTATCAGAAAAGCTATCGCCGACCTACAATGTTGCTTAGGCCCGCTGCCAAGTACATCCAGTACGAGAGTCACAGCTCTGAGCTACTATTACAGCCTACCTACTTACCACTACGACGTATTACTGGGGAGGAAGTGGACTCCTCCCCTCCCCATCCCTACCTCACAAGCTTCCCGCCCTACTATTACTCCGTCTCCGGCAGCTTCTCAAGCAAGGCAGTTAGTGAGGAGCAGAGCGAGTGTGTGTGCGCGCGCAATAGAGAGAGAGATTGAGAGAGAGAGAAAGAGGACCTGGGATCTAGCATCAGACCCACACACCCACCCACACACACACACAAGCACCACACAGGCACACACCCAACTATCTCAACCCCCCCCCCGGTCTATTACTCCCCGCCCTTGGTCAACCCTGGTCGATACCCTGGTTGGGTTGGGTGGGGTGGCTCTAATAGACATCCATCCGACTGTCTTATACACCGACCGACCACAAGTTGCGGCCACGCTGCTTTTGCCATATGTCCGTGCCCGTGGCAGTACACACGCGCGCGCAAGGTGCAATGTGCAAGGTGTCTGGGTCTATGGTCTACGAGTACGGACACGGGAGTATACTCTGTACTACTACCAAGTAGTAGTAGTATTCTGTATGGTGTATGCTGTACGCTGCAAAGGTAACTTGTACCGTCGTACACCTCGAAGTTGCCGTTGACCATGATCCTGGTCCCCTACTTGCCGCGCACGGGAAAAGCCATCATCTCTGCGGACCTGCTCTCTCTTAGTACGAGTACTACTATTGCTTTACTACTATTTACGAGTACAGCTACACTACACTCCCGTACCAGCGTCCCGGACGATTGGCTCCATGGGATTTAAACCAACCCTGCTGCACATCTCTTGTGCCTAGCCTTCTTTCCACACACACCCCCCCTCCTCCTTCTCTCTTTCTACGAGTTTGTACTCTTTCTATGAGTTACTACTAGTACCTCTCGTAGTAGTTACCACTCGTACTCTATCCGACTCCGATTCTCTTTTCTCCAGACTTGACTTGCTTCTCGAGGAACCTACATAATCACCCACCTCCTCCCACCACGTCTCCCGACCTCTCCGCTTGCTTCTTTTGTTTTTCACGACTCTTTTTTTCTTCTTCTTCTTCTATATATCCCCATCATCCCATCACATACACTCACACTCACACATACGTCCATTCATTGCGTTCTGTTAGCATTTGCCCTTTTGCTTTTGCTGCCTTGTTCTGTGCCTTGTCTTGACTTTGTGTCTGCACTTGCAACTTATAACACTCGACATACCATACTTCTTAACGACATACCAACTTGAACTTTTCAACTCTCTCAACTTATAGTATCAACCCTCTCTCTCTCTCACTCATAAGAGAGAACATCACTTCAGCCGCAACCGCAACCGCAGCCAAAACAACAACAACACCATGGCTCTCGCTGCGCAGCCCGCAGGTCACCACAACTGGGGAAGATGGACTCAGCAAGTCCCCCAGGACTACAGCATGGTTGACAACAGCAACGTCATGGTCTATGGTAGTGGACCTTCGCGCCACGAGCAGAACCCGGACATGATGAACAGCTCCTTCATGACGCCTCAGTACATGGTCCCCGCGAACTCGTACAGCTCGTCTGCCGGTGTCCAATCCATTCCTGCCCCTCACTATCAGGGACAGCCGGCAACAGCAGCAGCAGCAGCACCGCCGCCGCCGCCGCCGCCTCATCACCAACACCAGCACCAGCACCACCAGCCTCAACCACTACCGGCAACTACCTCAGGCTCGAACCCGTCTTACCCTCATGCTCCGTCGTCCTATGGTGCTCCTCCCCCTCCTCCTCCGCCACCGCAGCATCACCTTATGTCGCCCTCTTCGACATATCCCTACGCCAGGCAGGACTATCCTCACCACCACCAGCATCACCACCAGCATGCGCAGCAGCACCAGCAGCACCAGCAGCCTCGTGCCGTCCCTGGACCTACCGCTGCTGCTTCTCACCCTTCTTCCACCCGGGACACCGAGGTCAAGCCCTTCCTCCGCGATGGCCACATGTCTCCTCCCCTGTCTAGACGCGGGTCCGAGACGTCAATGGACAAGCCCGACGCATCGGCCACCAACCCTCCCACACTCTACTCCAAGACCATCAAGGCCAACGCCACGCTCGATCCCAAGCACCGCGTCGAGTTTGACACGGACGTCGACCAGCTCATGAAGGCCATCCAGGTCGATGGAGGTAGTACTGCCGCCGCCGCCAACGCCAACGACACGGACTCGCAGTCTCACGCGCACGCGCATGCGCACGCTCACTCGCCCACTCCTGGTCCCCCCTCGCCTCCGCCCGCAGCCAGGGTTGTTCCCTCCATCGCCGTCGTGGACGAGGTGTCTGCCCGCTCTAGCCCCGTCAGCTCAGCCGGCTCCATCGCCTCGCACACTACTTCAGGCAAGACGAGGAAGTATACCTGCAATGGACCGAACTGCAACAAGAGCTTCAGCCAGAAGACTCATCTCGACATTCACAAGAGGACACACACTGGGAATCGACCATACGTATGTTTTTCCACTCATCAAAAGGAAACATGATAGGATCATTGTACTAACAAAAAGTGAGCAGACTTGCAAATATGATGGTTGCAACCTCACCTTTTCTCAGCTCGGAAACCTCAAGACCCACGAACGTCGTCACACCGGTGAGCGCCCTTACAAGTGCAGCAAGTGCGACAAGATGTTTGCGCAAAAGGGAAACGTCAAGTCTCACGAGGAGACGCACGAGGGCAAGAAGCCGTACCGGTGTCTTCTCCAGGGCTGCGACAAGAAGTTTTCGCAGCTTGGAAATATGAAGGTAAATACTTGTGCTCCCCTCCCCGACCGCATCTTGACACCAACTCTTTTCGATTACGGATGAATCTGGAATTCAGCTAACATGCTTTTGCCCTTTTCAGACCCACCAGAACAACTTCCACAAGGAAGCCCTCCACCAGCTCACCATGCAATTCGTCAAGTTCCACAACGAAGGCTACGTCCCGGAAGAGTACCGCGAGATCTTCGAGTACTTCAAGCTCCACTACAAGAACAGCAACAAGGGTATCAAGGGGAGAGGCAAGGCTCGCAAAGTGGCCGGAGCAGGTGTTGGCAAGGATGCTTCTTCGTCTGCCTCTTCTGCCTCTTCATCTGCCTCTTCAACGTCTTCCGTCTCCTCTTCCTCGCCACGAAGGGTCATGATGGACTCCACCTCTTCCACCTCTTCGGTGTTTCATGACCAGGGTCAGGGTCCCCCCTCTATGAAGAGGGACAACACTCTCTACACTGTCTCCAACGGTCCTGGTCCTCATCTTGCTGGTCCTATGGAGAGTGTTCCCAGGGATGCTGGTGGTCCGTATGCGCCTGCTCATGCGCATGGACCTGCTGGACATGCTGGCTTCGGTCCTGGTCCTGGTGTCAAGCCTGATTCTCATATGTTTTATGATGAGCATCATCATGCTCGACACATGGGGTTTTCCGAGAGGTATTTCTAGGTTATGATCTGATTTTCCTTTTCCTTCTTTTCTACTCTTTCTTTACTCTTTTTTACTCCTTCTTTTCTCTACCTTTTTGAGTACTCTCCTTTTCTTCTTCTTCTTTCTGCCTTGCTTGCCTTGCTTCTCGACCACGAACTCTACGACACCTGCTTTCAACAACGTTTCTTGCTCTTTTTTACAACCAAAAGCAAAATCATAACTTGGTCAGGGTTATATATCCCATGACTCTCAAGTTTCTGTACTAGTAACGACATTTTTTTTTTCTTCTTTACTTTCTTCGGTTCATTTTTTTTTCTTTGGTTTATTTTCTCCTTCTTCCGTCTATTTTTTCTTTACTCCCCTTTTTTCTATACTTTTTTCTCTTTTTTAATTTCTTGGCTTGGAACAAAGCGGTACACACACACACCACACATACAAAAAAAAGTTTCTCTTTCTCTCTTCTTTCTGTTTTTTTTTTTTTCTTTCCCCTTTCTTATTTGCTTGTCTTGTTTGGGGTTTCCTTTTTTGATTATGGGTATATATCATGGGTGTTTTTCTTTTTTATAAGTCACGAAATTTAGGTATAGCATATATAGGTTTTGGACCAGTCTACTAGGACAGGGTGTTTCCTGAGAATTGTTTTTTGTTTCTTTGTTGTTTTGCCTGGTTTTTTTGCTTTGGTTCTTGCTTTGGTCTTTGGTCTTGAGTCTTGGGTCTTTGAGTCTCTCGAGGACTTTGAAGGATTTAAGGGGTTATTTGAATACTTGACTTCTTGACTCTGACTACGACTACGACAGTTGCCAGTTTCTGCTTATATTTTGGATTTTTTAAAAAACAAAGAAAAAAAATAAGCTGGACTATTTTTTCTTATACTGCAATTTTTAGATACCTTGGGTGGCATGAATTGATTTACATTTACTATGATTGACTTTTTTATGTTGAATACGAGTAGAATATTGACAGGAACTGGTAGGACATGGACAGAAATACTGACAAGAACATGACAGGAACATACATAGGAACATACACAGGGATATACACAGAAATAATGAATAGAATAACTGAATAATATTTACAGGAGTGTTGACTAGAATAATGACTAGAATATTGAATATCTACACTGCTGAATATATCTTGTGTGCATACGAACATCTCGGCATACGAATCTCCTTGTCTCGTGTACATCTACGAGTACGTGCGCAGTGTATAAAGGCGGTGGGATGACTACACTACATGTACAGTAGTGGCGACAAGTGCACTGCAACAAGTGCAACAAGAGCAACAAGTGCAACAAGTGCCATGCAGGTTCAAGTCGGTCGTGCCGTGCCATGTATATCATATACTCGCTCGTACACACACCAGTATCGGCCGACCCGAGACAAGAGCTGACCGGTGGTGAGTGTCGAGTGTGGTGGTTAAACACCATGTGCATCATCGACACTGCAACATGCAGACGGGATAAATCATGTTCATTTCTTCATGTATAAAGCATCATAAAGTACTCTGTATCTATATCTTCATGTATAAGAATCAAGTACTCTGTATCTACATCTTCATGTATATATGTCTTCATGTGTACCCTTCAAGTCTAAGCACCCCCCCTCCACGGAGTCGACTCCGTGGTGTGTGAGCACGTACCGATGAACTACTGTATATGTATGATGGAGTGTATCTGCATGATGGCGTAGACGACTCAGAACAAAAAAAAAAAAAAATCCATGGTTCAGATGTCTGAGATGTTATCCTTGTAGGGCTTGACCGCTCTTCGATTTCTTTCTTCAATTGCATACGTTTTCCTTGTTTTTCTGGGGATATTTGAAGAAATGAAAAGAAACTAGGATATATCGGTGGGAGATATCCAGTTGGTGGAAAGAGAGAATGGCAGAAGTTGGAAGAGCATGCAGTGCAGATATGCAGAAAAAAGGATGCAGAGAGACGGAAAGAGAAGGGCCAAGGGTCTCTCAACATATGTATGCGCAGTGACAGTAACAGCAGCAGTAGCAGCAGCAATAGGAGCACACCGTTCACTGTCTTAACCACCATGCAGAGTAGAGACAAATAGGATACTGTCTCTTGGTTGAATCTCGTAGTCCTCTTCACCTTCTAGTTCCCAGTCTGCATCATTGATGAGGACAAGGATACCTGGGCGTCTGCTCTTGTTGTCAGAGTTTTGTTCAAAGGGGAGGGGGTGTAAACAGGCAGAGACATGAGAGTGAAGGAGGGGTGGAGTAGAGCATACAAATGTCCATCGACGACGAAAAAGTCTTTGCGTGTGTCCGTCATGACGTGGTCGCATAGATGGTCAATCAGAAAGCCAACGGTGGAAGGGCTGTCGTTGTTCTTGGCGGGGAGATGGATGTCGTGACGGCGTTGGTCGGAGAAGAGCATTTCCAGACCGCCGCTGTACATTTGTCAGTCAATACATGATTATTGTTCTTGAACTTCTTCAGACTATACATACGTAAACTCCACCACGATGGATATCTTGTCTTCGTCGGCCATGATTGAGGCGGGGTGGGATCGAGGTCAAAGATGGTGAACCCCGCTGAGGTGGGATGAGTCTCTTTCTGAGACGATGTTTCGGGAGTGTTTCTTTCTATGAGAGCAGGACTTGAGCAGCTGTCTGTGAGTCAAGTACACCGAAGTAAACCAAAAGATATGAATATAAAATATGGACGAGTATAATCATCAAGAGAGAACTTAAAAGAGCTGATACTGCAAGTCCACAATGTCAGATGACATAATCGTGAAAAATGTCGTTCAAGGCGGGGACAGCCAATCAGCGTCCACGAAATGTGTAATTTTCAACTTCACTCATGGTCTAGGGACTTTCACTGATGACCTGCTGAGTACATGTACTGAGTACAGTGGATTGATGATATATGATCTGACATTTTGATCATAGAGATCTGATCCTGCAGTCATGTCCGTCTCAAATGAATACCTCTCCACAGGGGCAAACAGACAAACAGCCGTCGCAGACTGGCACAGAGATGGCCTCGTTGCTTTTGGCGCAGACTCCAACATTGCTCTGTGGGAGCCTACGGTAAGACAGGAGCACAAGCACACAAAGGAAGAACGACGAAATAGACTGATTATCTCTTCCTAGGCCAACCCCCCAAGAGGTGTCACACAACTTCTGAGCGCACACACAGACACAGTCAAGGCAGTCCAGTTCCTCCCAGGCGCAGACGCCGACGAGTCAACCTACCTAGTCACGGGGGGTGACGACAAGACTCTAGCAGTGTGGGAGGCGCCCGTGAAAACACAATCCTTCACCGTCATCCAGAAAGTCGCCAGCGGTGACGACGGCAGCCACGCCGGCGCAATCAACTGTCTGGCCAGCCTGAGACTCGCCTCTTCCGGCTCCCCGCGATGGCTCCTCGTCACGGGCAGCTCCGACGCCACCATCAAGGTGTGGGAGTTCAGCAACGACCAGCTGCGCATGGTGCAGTCCATCAAGACCATGCCCAAGCTGTTCCCGCTGTCTCTGGCGCTCAGCACGCTAGACCGGGACGGCGACGTGCTCGTGCTGGCTGCGGGCGGGACAAAGGACACGATCCAGGTCCTCACGGCGGATACCAAGGCCGCCGCCGACAACGATGCACAGATCCAGTTCTCCGTCCAGGCACGCCTGTCTGGTCACGAGAGCTGGATCCGCTCCCTCAGCTTCACGCGCGAGAATGCCCGTGACCCGGCCTCGGATCTGCTCCTCGCCTCGGCCAGCCAGGACAAGTACATACGCATCTGGCGCGTGAGAGAGGGCACAGAGCTGCCCGCCCGCGCTGTCGAGGGCGCCGACCCTCTGAGCGGGGCGTATCTTCCCGGCAAATCGCCGTCTAACAAGGCGCACATGCTGCGGGCAGCCGGGCGGGACTTCTCCGTCACGTTCGAGGCCCTCCTCCTCGGCCACGAGGACTGGATCTACAGCGCGCGGTGGTACAACGACGGCTCGGAGGACGGCACGCTGCGCCTCCTGTCCACGTCGGCCGACAACTCCCTCGCCATATGGGAGGCCGACGCCGACTCGGGCATCTGGGTGAGCACGGTGCGGCTGGGCGAGATAAGCAGGGAGAAGGGTGCGACGACGGCGACGGGCAGCACGGGCGGCTTCTGGACGGGGCTGTGGTCGCCCGACGGCAAGTCCGTGGCCTGTCTGGGCCGCACGGGCAGCTGGAGGCGGTGGGAGTACCAGGCCGCCGAGGACGCGTGGAGGCCGTGCGTAGCCATCTCGGGCCACACCCGGGCCGTGACGGGCATCTCGTGGTCCGCACGCGGGGAGTACCTCCTCTCCACGTCTCTGGACCAGACCACGCGGCTGCACACGAGGTGGAGCTTCGGCACGGGCAGGGGCACGTGGCACGAGATGTCTCGTCCCCAGATCCACGGGTACGACATGAACTGCATCGACACCATCAGGACGAGTGGTAGCGGCAGCGCCGACGACGACGCCGCATCATCGCAGTTCGTCTCAGGAGCAGACGAGAAGCTGATGCGCGTGTTTGGCGAACCCAAAGCCGTGGCATCCATGCTTGAACGGCTGGCAGGCGTGAGCGCGGGGACAGAAGGCGATGTGAGCGCCATGCCCGACGCAGCCAACATGCCCGTGCTCGGCCTGTCCAACAAGGCCATTGACGCCGTGGCCGACGACGACGCCGAGATCGAGGCCGTCGACGACCGCGACCGCGAAGCCATGGACCCTGCCTCGGTCGTGAAACGGTCCTATCTGGACATCGACCACCCGCCCTACGAGGAGACCCTGTCGCGCCACACCCTCTGGCCCGAGACGGAGAAGCTCTACGGCCACGGCTACGAGATGTCCTGCCTGGCCGCCAGCCACGACGGCCGCCTCGTGGCCAGCGCCTGCCGCGCCAGCTCCACCAACCACGCCGTCATACGACTCTTTGAGACTCGTCGCTGGACCGAGCTCAGCCCCCCGCTGACGGCACACTCACTCACCGCGACCCGTCTGCGCTTCTCCCCCGACGATTCCTATCTCCTCAGTGTCGGCCGTGATAGGCAGTGGGCCGTGTTCTCTCGTCAGCAGCAGCCTGATGCTGATGCTAATGCTGATGACGACACCCCGCCTAATTATGAGCTTGCGCAGTCTAATCCAAAGGGTCACTCGCGCATGATATTGGATGCCGCATGGGCTCCTACCCCTGCGGATAAGAGTCGTTTGTTTGCCACGGCTGGTCGAGACAAGCAAGTCAGGATATGGGCGGCGGCACCAGAAGACGATGGCAAGGGGGAGGAGAAGAAGACACCCAACTTTACACAGGTCAGCTCTATTGCCACGGGGGGTCCGGTGACGGCCGTGGATTTCTTGTCTTGGCCTGTCGATGGGAATTATGTTCTTGCCGTGGGATCCGAGAGCGGCCAGGTCAGGATATATATTGTCGATGGTAAATCTCACGCTGTCGGGACGGCACTGCCATCTAAGAACGAGTATGTTTTGCCCCCTCTTATTCTTTTGTTTCCCTCATCATATCTTTCAAGGAGTTGGATTTGGACTATGGGCGTGCAAATTATACTAACCAACATTGATATAGACTCAATCTCCCCAAGACTATACTACAGTTGTCGTGGAAGCCGAGGCCAAAGGTCTACGATGAGGGTATATACGAGTTGGCTGTTGCTGGAGAGGATAGTTCTCTCAGGGTATTGTCCCTTGACAAGGATTATCTCAATCTTGGCAAGGGGGAATGAACCCGAAGTCATGAATACAAATAAAGAACAAAGTAAAAGAAGATTGATCCAAGAACTCGTGTTTGTGTTATTATTATTACGTTGTAGTATGCTATTTTTCATAGTAACCGTCCATCATGACTTTCAAGGGGGGGAAAACGCCAGTATAGTAGTCCTTGTTACCCAGAAACAAATAATGGGAACATTGGACAGTATAAAAAAAAGGAAAATTATAAGAAGTAGAAAATATGTACAAGGGAATTTTCTTGCAAAAAAAGTTGTTCGTATCGTTGTGTGCCGTATTTGCCATCATTGCCGCTTCGCATCGCATCACTCGCGCTCATCTACAACTCCCGCACGACAGTCTGCGCAGCATCAGCGACAGCCTCGGCGGCCGCCTCAGCCACAGCCGTGACGGTAGCTTCCGTCTCTTGAAGGGCGCTGGCGGAGATGTCCTTGACCACGTCGGCCACGTCGATGCTCTCCCCGTTGATGTAGTACCATGCTCGGCCTAGGAGGAAGGAGATGTGGTGGGGGAGGTAGAGGATTGTCGCGATGAAAGTCAGGCTAGCGAGGAGGAAGAAGATGCTGTCTATTTATTTTTGGCACTCTGAAGTCAGTATCCATCTGCTTTCTTCTTTGTTTCTTCTTCTTCTTCTTCTTTTCTGACTGTCAAAACATACAAAATGTAAACTTCTCCCCCGGAGTCATCATGTAGATGCTCAGGCTGAGCTCAAAGTGGTACTGCTTCCTCTGAAGCCATTTGCGAAGAGAGGCGAATTGGGACATTTTGGTTGGTCGTGAGTTGTGTGTGGAAATGCCGAGAACTGGTATTGGAATTTGCGATATAAAAAGAAGTATGTATGGTTTATGGTCGGTCGCGTCGTCTTTGTCGTTGTCGAGGGGCAAGAAAAGAAAAGGAGAATTGTCAAGGGGAAGAATGAACGGGGAAAAAAGGGTCAAAGGTCAGATCAGGTCAGCGTTGCGCCCCTAAAACATTACGGTAGTGTCGGAGTCGGATCCCCTGGATTCTGGAACGCTGGGGGGGCAGCGGAAGTCTGGGTTCTGGGCCTGGGGAAGTTTTTCGGGCGCCGGTACAACCCGTTTCCCGTTGGATGCGTCATTGCAGTGAAGCAGCAAACCAACCACCAAACACAACGAACCGGACTGAACAACAAAAGACAACCCGAATCGAAACGAGAGAGAGAGGGAATCAATGCAAACATCATCATGATGCTACGCCTTTTTCCCACACCGCGAACCCTCCGATGTTCCAACCCCATCCGCACGATATGCACAACATCAACCCTCCTATCCTCTAGACTCCCACCACGTCCCAAACCTCCTCCGGACACGGAGATTGAAGAATCCTACTTGAAGGGGAGTGGACCAGGAGGACAAAAGATTGTATGTTTATATTTCCTTTCTCTTCCCTGCCCCTCCCTCACTCTCTATACTTCCTTCTCCGACCTCTGACCAAAAAACACATGCTTCCCTCTTGACCAAACCACCTCTGACCACTGATCTCTGATCTCTAACAACGCACAGAACAAAACAAACTCGGCCGTCCAACTAAGACATACACCGACCGGAATTGTCGTCAAATCCCAAGCCACGAGATCCCGATCCCAGAACCGCAAGCACGCCAGAGAACTCCTTGCCCAAAAGGTCGACGAGCTCCGGAACGGCGATCAGAGCCGCGAGGCCATCGTCGGCAGGGTGAGGGGGAAGAGGGTCGCCAGCGCTGACAAGAAGAAGCGTCGCAAGTACAAGAAGTTGGCGGAGGGTCAGGGTCGAGAAGAGGGAGAAGAGGTGCTGCAGGAAGAGGGTCAAGAGGAGGGCCAAGAGCAGGAGGAGACACGAGAGGAAGAGCAAGAGCAAGAGGGTTCGGAGCTGGCTTCTCCAAGAGACACGGGAGACACCACATCTACCTCTGCAAACCCACGACGAGGGAACCACACTGCTGCTGTCACAAAACAAGATACACATCAACCAGTGGCAGATGATACCGGGTACAATGCCACATCGACTACCAAGATATAATACATCACTGTACAACTACACGTCGCACAACAGCCGGCGTACCATAATACTAGTATATATAACGAAATATAAACACTCGACCCAAGTCTTATCGGCTTGGTCCCACACGTCACAACTCGACATTCACAACGTCCTGGCAATTGAAACAAAGCAAAAGTAATTGTATAATCAACCTCCGGCTTCTACTCCTTGGGCGCTCGCATACCAAACGCATTCCGACTACAACACACACAGGCAACCATCACATCTCCTTTTTAGTAGAGCCAGCGCCCGCCTCCTGACCATGTTCCAAACAACTTTTCGTACATCAGAGACTCGGTTGGGAAACGCGCGCAGCCAAGTAGACGTCGCATCCGACGCCATAACCTTGACCTTGGTCTGTTGTCGGGATGTTTCATGGCGCCAGGATTGGCTTTTGTCCGTTTGCTGTTGCTGTTCATATCTAGTCAGTATGGGTTATTTCCCAAGTAGAGAGGCCAGTAAGAGAGTGCATACCTTAGAAGCACTTGCGGTGGACGATGGAGGGACCGCTCTCGTCGTACTCCTGCTTGGAGATCCACATCTGCTGGAAGGTGGACAGAGAGGCGAGAATGGAACCACCGATCCAGACGGAGTACTTGCGCTCGGGGGGAGCAATGATCTTGACCTTCATGGAAGAAGGAGCAAGAGCAGTGATCTCCTTCTGCATGCGGTCGGAGAGACCGGGGTACATGGTGGTACCACCAGACTGTTTGATTTGTTAGCAACCTTCTTTCGCCGCGCATACACACACATATAGATATACATGTGGTATACAATGTGTGAGTGATGATGTGACTTACCATGACAATGTTGCCGTACAGGTCCTTACGGACGTCGACGTCGCACTTCATGATGGAGTTGAAAGTGGTGACGTGGATACCACCGCTCTCAAGACCAAGGACCGAGGGCTGGAAGAGAGCCTCGGGAGCACGGAAGCGCTCGTTGCCAATGGTGATGACCTGACCGTCGGGAAGCTCGTACGACTTCTCGAGGCTGGAGGACTGGGCGGCAGTCTGGATCTCCTGCTCGAAGTCGAGGGCGACGTAGCACAGCTTCTCCTTGATGTCACGAACGATTTCACGCTCGGCAGTGGTGGAGAAGGTGTAACCGCGCTCGGCCAGGATCTTCATGAGGTAGTCGGTAAGGTCACGACCAGCCATGTCGACACGGGCGATGGCGTGGGGGAGAGCGAAACCCTCGTAGATGGGGACAACGTGGGTGACACCGTCACCGGAGTCGAGGACGATACCCGTGGTACGACCAGAGGCGTACAGGGAGAGGACGGCCTGGATGGAGACGTAGAAGGCGGGGGCGTTGAAGGTCTCGAAGACAATCTGGGTCATCTTCTCACGGTTGGACTTGGGGTTGATGGGAGCCTCGGTCAGGAGAACGGGGTGCTCCTCGGGAGCGACACGGAGCTCGTTGTAAAAGGTGTGGTGCCAGATCTTCTCCATGTCGTCCCAGTTGGTCACAACACCGTGCTCAATGGGGTAGCGGAGAGTCAGGATACCACGCTTGGACTGAGCCTCGTCACCGACGTAGGAGTCCTTCTGGCCCATACCGATCATGATACTGTCGTCGAACCGTCAGCATCGTTACCGACACGGCTTGTGGGGGATTGGGGGGGAGCAGAGATCTGTGAGATTTCGGCCCCATGGAGGTCGACAGCCGACAGCCAGTAGCTGCCAGCGAGAGGGAAAAAATTATAACTTACCCATGGTGACGGGGGCGACCGACAATGGAAGCTGTCGCAAAAATGTCAGTTCGAATTCTATTGATGTTCTGGGCGCTCGCTGTCCGGACTCGCCAGGATCGATCGAGGAAAGAAGTTTTAGGGGGGATGTGGGGGGTTTGTACTCACGGAAAACAGCTCGGGGAGCATCGTCACCGGCGAAACCGGCCTTGCACATACCCGAACTATCAACGCGTTAGCTCCATCATCTTGTTTCTCTTCCCATTATGAGGGTATATCGTCCATCTCCATTTCTGGAGGAGCTGGCTGGTCTCTGCTATCGTAGCCATCTGCTGCGAACTCGTGCGCCAGCCAGCTCAACCAAAGCTTTAGGGAGGAAAGGAGGGGAGGGGCGGTGACGACGATGTCGGTGAGACGAGCGCCTCTTGGGGAAAACGGCTTACCCATTGTCGATGACGAGGGCGGCGACTTCCTCTGTAGATTCGAGACGGGTCAGTAAAGATTCTCTCGTCGTGAATTCCGTGATGGTTCGAATCGCTCATAGCCTCTCGGCGCGATAGGGGGGGTGAGGGGGGGGCTGGAGAGGGGGAGAGCAAGATGCT
>FYEV01001802.1:218462-244107 GCA_900188565.1 Geosmithia flava
GGGGGGGGGGCCAGCAGCAGCAGTTTAGCGGAAAGGAGGGAAAGGCATGGGCTTACGGCCCACCAATGTCACGAGAAATGTGTGGGCATTTGGGAGACAAAGAGGCCTGTAAATGACTATCTGGCCGATTTACAGGCGCTCTGAGGCGCTGTAATCCATATCTACAGATTTAGCGGACATTAGATCCTACAGGTACCTGTATGGATGGGCGGTGCACAACAGGGCACAGCAACAGCACACAGAATACCGAGCTACTACCTATACGGGGCCATTAGCAGTACTAGTGCTTTTTACTACAGGTAACTCCTAGGCACGTACGGTACGAGTAGTACGACCAGGTGGGAAGGGCACACACACCAACAAGATTCAACGTTGACGCTGAGGTGGCCAGTTCCAGTTCGAGAGGTGGGGGGGGGGTACGGTTGCCGCTTTAAAGGTCATGATTGGCTGGTGATGGTGGCTGGGACGTGGGAAGGGCCCCAGTTGGTGGTGAGCGGTGACCTGTAGACACTCGTACATTTCGTGCATTCTCTCGTACTCTGCTCGCCTCCCCCCTCCCTCTCGGCGCCCCCAGCCCAGGCTTAACTTCTGGCTTCGTCACCATCTTCTGGCTACGGTAGCCGCTACGACCATGTACGAGTAATAAGAGTTCGGAGAAAGGACTAACGGTTATCCGCCCGCTTCCCTTCCCCCTCCGTTGCCCCCCGCCCACTGTTGGAATGGCGCAGCAACTTTCGGGAAGAGGTAAAAAAGGAAGCCTGCTGGTCTCTAGCTCTTCTTGCGTGGCGGACATATTCGTCAGCATCGGAACTGCGAGAGAGAGTCAGAGTCATCGATTCGCATGGCTATGCAGAGATGCCCATACCATAGGGTGGTCGAAATAGCTCCTTACGGCTCAGCATTACAATCCGTGGCCGACCCCCTCCTCCCGAAAGGACAAGTCATTCCTGTCGGGCTGTGTTACTGACTCCCTCTCTCTCTCTCTTCCGTACTTGTAGCTATTATTACGTGGAAGCAGCTCCAGCAGGCAGTAATGATTGTCTGATAGTCATATCATTGCTGCATATTCTCATATTACCACTTACCGTACTCCGTACGAAACCATACCGACAAAGTGAAGTGTGTCTCCCCCAACAACTCCCCTCATACAGGTATAAGAGGTTTATTAGTGGTAGTAGCAGCCTGTAGGTCGCGGATGGGACCGTCTAGTCCCCGTCACCGCCTCCAACATACAGGTAAAAAGGAAGAGCAGCCCCTGCCAGCTTGCAGCACTAGCATGATGCGGTAGTAATAATGAGGAAGACTGTGAAATTAGAGGATTGCTCATCTCGATTTCACACACATTTTCCCTTCTTCCCTCTCTTATCCATCTTCTCTGAATCGTCTTCTCCCCTCTCTGTGTGTCTCTCTCTTCGTGTTCTTCGCGCCCAACTGCGAACATCGGGGAAGGCCGCCACCTCTAGGAGCCGACACCAATGTTAAAGCAGCGATGAGGGGCACCCAAAGGTGGGGCACAAAATTTCTGCCAACAACCACCACAAATTGGCGTCTTTTTACAGGACAAAAAGTGGTGGTGGGAAACCGACTGTCCCGTAAAAAAAAAGGAGAGGGGAGAGAAGAAATTGATTCCCAACGGTGGCAATTTCACTGAGAATACGACCAGTACGTTTTTTTGACAACTTGTCTCTAATTCATACAAATAGTATGTATACCGCTCAACAGCTCATAGACGAGCGACGTTGTACAAAAAAGGGGATCTCACCATATATAACGGTTGCTTGAAATTCTTCAACCTTTGCTTTTTTTTCTCCCGTTAATAATGAAACTTCCATATCGCAGAATTTAGAGTGATAAAACGGGACATGGTGGCTTGTGGGAAACGCTAATCCCTATTCGGAATGGACGTTTCATGAAGCTTCCAGAATGGGCGAGCGACGTCGTCGCTGACTACATTTTACCTTTATAGTCATAACCTGTAGGCCATAAAAAAAAAAACCAATATACATAAAAAAGAGTTGATATCCCGATAAACGTCACAACACCACAAGGATCTAATATACCATATATTATCTTTCTACAAACAGACACAGGATTTTTCTTGCAAGAATAAAAGAAGAGAAAGACAAGAAAAGACAGGGAAAATGGGTGACAAGAGGCTCAACGACCTCCTAAAATGGAGCATCGAAAACTCCGACACGACGCGCGACGACCCCGCGGCCTCCGCCGCCGCCGCCTCGAACCCATCCCAGCTGACCCCCGAGGTCATGTCGGCCCTGATGGGCGGACCCTCAGAGGCGGACCTGATGCGCGCAGCCATGGAGGTCATCTCCTCCTCGGACGAGGGCATCACCCTGGACGACAAGCTCGTGGCCTTTGACAACTTCGAGCAGCTGATCGAGAACCTCGACAACGCCAACAACATGGCCAACATGGAACTCTGGACCCCTCTCCTCGACCAGCTCGCCCACCAGGAGCGAGACGTCCGCCGCATGGCGGCCTGGTGCGTCGGCACCGCCGTCCAGAACAACCCCCGCACCCAGGAGAAGCTGCTCGCCGTCGGCGGGGTGCCCACCCTGGCGCGCATCGCCACCTCGGACGCCGAGCACGAGGACGTCCGGCGCAAGGCCGTCTACGCCCTCTCCTCCGCCGTGCGCAACTACCAGCCTGCCCTTGACCTGTGCGCCGCTGAGCTCTCGGCCAACGGTCACCCTACCGGCCAGGCTGACGCTGCCAACATGGAGGCTGTCGATGAGATTATGAACTCTCTCCGTGAGAAGGCCAAGGCTGCTGCTACTGCTTCCGCATAAAGGCTTCTCGAAAGAGGGACAGAGCAAGAAGAAAATGATGGTTTACGTGGGAAATTCATGATAAAAATGGAGGGGGAATACATCTGGGATGGGGAAATTGGAGTTCCAAGGCGTTTTTTGTTTCTTTTTAAGGTGGCATGATGCATAGGTCTTGGGTGTGTGTTTGTTATATATACATGGTTACCAGGGTCTTTATACACATTAATGATTACGAGTTGAATCAAATCGAAAGTTCATGTTGATGTTTATATCCCAACAATATCTAGTTACAACTGAGGTTACAGTAATCTACTTTACACGCGGCTGACATTGTCAGCCGTCCAAACAACTTCTTCTATTCCCCTTTTTGTGGTTTTCTTGCCGCAGTGTTATAACACACACAGAGAGAAACGCTTAGTCCTTGACCTTTCCGTAGAACGGAATGCCCAGAGCCTTCATGAGCAGACGGCCCTGGCGATCCGACGTAGCCGTCGTCTTGATGCTAATGTAGCAACCGGGGATCATCTTGGACGGGTAGGCCTGTAGGATGACAAGTCAGCTTCTGGACACGAGAGAGATGTTTATATCCAAAAAGGAAAGGGTGGAAAGAACGTACAGCATAGTTGAACTCGAGCTCGGGGAAGAACGCCATGACGTCCGGGGTGAGACCGAGGGAGAGGTTACCGTGGCCATCACCGCTGGTAGCCCTGACACCAGGCCACTCCTTGATCTTGGGCAGGACGAGGGTGACGAGCTTGTCGAGGAACTCGTAGGCAGCGTTGCCCTCGAGGTTGACGTGGGCACCGCCAACATCACCCTTCTTGATCTTGAACTGGACGACGTTGGTGCGCAGCACGTTGACCTTGGGGAACTGGCCCGTGATGGCGAGGAGGACGGCGCGCGCCGTGTGCAGCCACTCCTTGTTCTCGGTGGCCTGGGGGGCGTGGACCGAGATGCTGACGCCCTTGATCTCGGGGATGTTGTTGGGCGAGATGTCGCGCTCCAGCAGGGGGAGGCGGTCCGACCCGGGACCTCGGGGCGCCCTGCGAGGACGGTTCTTGTGGTAGGGGGAGGAGCCGTCCCACTCGCGGAGGTTGCCCTTCTCCGACGTCGAGCGGACGGTCCCGGGGGGTGTGTGGTGGTACGTCAGGGTGAGCAGGTCGGGGGCCACGGTGCTCTCGAGGGTGTGCCTTAACCGAGGGTGGTTGAAGGGTCCGGGGACAAAGTCTCGCGCTGTAGGGTCCGATGAGGCCGGCGACTGGACCGGGTGAAGAGGTCCGCGGTTGTACTTGGGAGGGTGGTACTGGTATCTTCATAATTCCCCCTTTTGTTAGCTAACTGGTCGTGTGTGTGTGTTACTAGAGGGGGGGGGTCCATATGTTACATACCTGTTTCCGGGGAGCTGCTGCTCGCGCGTGCTCCTCTGCTTGGGGTCAAAGGCATCGGCGCGAGCCTTTTCCAGATCCGACGTCTGGAAGGAAGACGTGGAGTCCAGGTCGGAGAAGGCGCTGTCGGTGGTGGCCTTGCTGGAGGCGAATCTCCTGGATGCTGCTGCCGTTGCTGCTGCTGAGGAATTGGCCGCCGCCCGGATGGGCATCTGTCTCGGTAGAACAAACCCGGCCATACGGGCCCCTTGTCGAGTGCAGGCCATAACGGTCTGTCGTTTGTCGTGAAGGGGAGAAGGGGAGTTGATGGGGGGGAGGATGGTCGATAGATGGGTTTGCGCCGGCAAAGGGACCAGAAAGTCGCGTGAAGGAAATTTCCCCCGTCAGGGCGTCTCGAAAGCTGTATCAAGCCACAGTTCGGGTAGCTGTGGCTGGTGATTATGTGGCGGTGCGACTGCTGTTCGCCTGGGGGGCTTTTGTGGATCCCTCCATCGTTCTTCTGGATAAATGGAAGCATGACCGAACAACATAGCCGGCGCAGACCACACCTCATCCCAAATCATCCGACCTGCTTTATTTTGGCAAGCCTTCATGTGTCTGGCTTCCTGAGATGATTCGCCCGGCTGTCAAGTACGTGTCATACACCAAATGAATTGGTCATGGTGGATGGAAGCAAAATAGACACAGTGATATGGTCACGGACTACGCTTCCCGCCGCCGTCGTCATCGCACAGCTCCCCCGGATGACAGAGGTTACTATGCAGGCACCGAGATGTGATTACTCTTCATCACACCCCAGATGCTACCTTGTATGATGAACACGCAAGTCTACGTGTATGTAACCATGGGGTGTCCGGGAACAGTTGCCTGCTCTTGGATGCCTGCCTACACATACTTACGAGTACAATATGTTGGTGTCTACCTACATATACTGAATCACATGAGCTTGTCAACTAGTCAGGTTGTCGTGTAAGATAGGATACATCTAAAATAGGACCTGGGTATTTACCTCTATCAATTTTTTCATCTGTCTTGTATTGTAAGATTGAAAAAAACGTTGCATGTTGACGTCGGACCTAGTTCTTGTTTTGCTGTTGTAGTATGGGGTAGGCGAATTATCGTGGGTAGATGTAGATACAGTACGACGGCAGGTAATACTCGTACTTGAGCACTCTTGAGTATACCACGCAGTAGGAGTGCCCCATGCAGCTTGTTTCATGCAGTTTAAGCATAGACATGGTTGTTAATTCTAGCGAGCGTCTAGAAATCCGAACCGTCAAACCCAGAGCTCGGTAGTACGGTACCAGAATATGACGTGCCCATGGTCATCTAGGGTACTCCCGTGATGTTGACAACTCGTATATCCTAGCCAAGTTTGCGGAGCTAGTAGTTGATTATCTCGGTTCATGTATACGAGTACGACGTATTATTGACTTGAAAACTACTCGTGACATTGAACATTCATCAATCTGGGACTCATGGCTCACGAGTCACTGGATGCACCGCACCCGTGTCAAAGGGTCCTGTCCTGGCGGCATTACCAATGCTTGGCCCTCAGGCCTGGACCCGGGCAGTAACAAACCCCCGCCAACTACAGTGCAGGTGCAGGTGGTGTGGCAGGGGCCCTGGGGCTAAATAGGCGCCTTCCCTATGTAGGTCGGTCCCCTGGGCCACTCCCTTCCAGGCTCTCCCCCCTCTCAGGCTTGCCGCTTCCAAGTTTAGGCTGCCGGTTCAGCGCCAATGCGCCCATCACGGATCATATCATTTAGAGGTAATTCATGAATGGGAGGCGTCAAACTGCCCAACCAACCGTCAATCGCGCCGCCACCGGCCTTACTCGTCGTAATATTTGTTGAAATTCATTAAAGGTCAACTCCGCAATCTTCTTACTACTAAGAGAGATGTACCACTCTTAGACTCTTATTTAGAGCGGGAGAAAGAAAAAGAAAGAGAGAAAAAAAAAAACGGCTGTAACCCCACGATTGTCATACGACGAACTCGCCTTACCCTTCCTTTTTTATTCTCTTATTTTTATTCTTATTTTTTTTGTTAATATTTCTTCTGTCGTCGTCAATTCTTTTATTAAGCAGAAAACCTCCCCCCCCCAACAAACATTTTTTCGTCAGTCCCTCGTCACTGCTTGATATACGGAGTAGTACTCCCTACAGAAACCCTCTCCTGGTCCCCTCCAGGTCAGACCGCCACCTAAAACCGCCTTGCGCCCCAGAATCCATCGGTCGTCCTCAATCCGACCCCCGCTACCGCCAAGCTCCCACAATACTTCTCTCAGTGTCTCTCTCTCCACCAAAGGCCTCCATACCTCCACCAAAAACGCTCCATACGACTACTAGACTCTTTTAGCAGAAAGCTCTCTCTCTCGCCACAAGCTCCCCTCCACTCCGGCTGCCCCTCGACCGAACCACGACATCGCCTTTTCAATATGATCTTGTTGTCGACAATGTAGACTGCCATCATATTGTCTCTTTTCCGCCCATCTGGCCTAGAAGTTTCTGCTGCAGTCGCTCCCACCCCCCTTTGGCTGCCGCCATACACCCTCGTATCCCAATCCCGTCTCTCCCCCCACCACACTTATTCTCTGGTCGCCCGCCGCTCGGCCAACACCAACAAAAAGCGACGACAATCATGAAGGAGTTTCCCAGAAAGTTCCTCACCATTCGGGATAAGAGCTCCCAAAATAATCAGCATAGGAGCAAATCAGCTCCTCCCGCTGGAAAGGTACCAAACGAATCCCCATTCCCCTGTCGTGTGTGTAGCATCCCACTGACCTAGATCAACACAGACGAGACCATTCGTCACAGATGTCTTTCGTTCCAGGAAACAGGATGGCTCCAAAGATGGGGCAGAAGACAAAAAGGCAATAGAAGCCAAGGTCAGTCTTCTTCTCACCCCTTCCCCCCGTGGTGTTTTTGTTGGTTTCGCTAACTGTCGTTGCTGTCATTAGGTCGCCGAAGTCCAACGCCGGTTAGACGAACTCGACATCCAAAATGTTACCGCCGACCACATCAAAGACATCATGAGGAATGAATATACACAGGGCGACCCGGAAAAGACGGCCGACTTCATCGATATCGAGCAGAAATCCTCAGCAGGCATCATTGTGCCTTACGACCCCCAAGTCCACATGGTTGGCGCCGAGAACCGCGACTACGTGACATGCTATCTGGACACGCTCCTGTTCTCCATGTTTGCCAAGATGGACGCCTTCGAGTGCATATTGCAGAACAAGTTTCCACCCGAGGACAGCAGGAACAAGCTGGCCAACCTATTACGGCTATGGGTCAACATGCTGAGGACGGGGAAACTAATACACACAGACATGGTGGGTTCAGCTGCTTGCGAGACGAGAGTGGACGTTCCCTTCTGCTAACACAATCGACACGCAGACGCAACTCATCCAAGAGACGCTTGCCGAATGTGGGTGGGCAGATGCCCGCGAGTCGCAGCAGCAGGACACGTCCGAGGCATTCGCCTTCATCACAGAGACGCTACAGCTGCCGCTCCTCACCTTGCAGGTCGATCTCTTCCACCACGGCAAACGAGACAAGGATGACCACAAGGTCGTCTACGAAAGGCTCCTCAACCTGGCCGTGCCCCCCGATCCCGACGGCAAAGGCATCAGACTCGAAGACTGCCTCGAAGACTACTTTAACACCCAAGTCGACGTGATGCGGGATAGTGTCGAACCTAAGAAGTCGGTGCTCGACGAGCTGCGTCATGAGGGCAGGTCGCCTCTGCTTTCCCGCCAGAGTTCAAATACGAGCAGAGATGACGCGAGCACAGTTGCCACGTCGCCCGTGGCCATTGACTCGCCAACAGTACCCAACGGCCATGCGAACGACAGCGAAGCCCATACACACCAGTCCCACCCGGACCTACACCGCAGCACCACATGGGATACTCCGCCGTCACGGTCTGGTGAAGACGGAGCAGAAGAGGGGTTGGCTAGACACCCGGGGGCCACACGGCATCGGTCAGCAAGTGTGATACAGAGCGTTGTCATTGACGAGTCTGGGCGTCCATCAACCGCCGAGGGGTCAGCAGCAGCACGGCAGAAGTCCAAGTGGAAACGGTCCACTGTCGTCAAGGCCATCACTATACCTGCGTGGCAGTTTTTCAGACTTATCCGTGAGTTTTTCTTCTTTTTTCCTCTTGAATGGGTATACCATAGTCAAGTGCCTTTATGTGCCTTACTAACTGTCTTCCATAGCTTGGCACGCTGTTTCCAGCAATGAGCCCAAAAACGACCTCGAGGTTGCCATGAACCTTGACCAACGGCCGGTCGTCGGTATCTGCCTCAAGCGCTACCTCTTCACCGAAACGGCCGAGGCCAAGAAGCACAACACATACATAGACATCCCCGACAGTCTGCGGCTACCGCGCTTCATGCTTGCCGGATCCAGCCAGGAGGACGGGGATGGTCCAGTTCTGCAGACCGAGTATAAACTCGTTCTCCAATCAGTCATCTGCCACCGGGGAGAATCTCTACAGGCGGGACACTACGTCTCGTTTGCTCGAGTAGCACCCCGGGTCCTCACCGACAACAGACGGCACGACTTCGACCCGCCTCCCGACTATGAGGAGGCCCAGTGGGTCATGTTTGACGACCTTGAAGCTGAAGAGGGACGTGTCAAGTACGTCGACGACATCAAGCAGGCGATGAAGGAGGACATGCCGTACCTGCTCTTCTACCAGGTGGTGCCCATGGTGGATGCACCATCCAGCGACAGCACAGCGCCCGAGCCCCCCTCGTACGACGACTTCCAGGCCGAGTTGGCCAACCTAGACGGCAGCAAGGACACAACCACCGCCACCACCAAGAACGGCGACATCCCGGACACTCTCCAGAGCCCGACGAGCAAGCCGCCCAGCATACGCTTCTCTACCGACAACGAGCGACGGAGCAAAAGCTCCGACACTACGACGACAGCAGGCGGACAGCCTCTGTTCACCGGCCTGCTAGGCCAGGTAGAGTCCCGCCGACAGAGCATCAACCTGACAGACTCGGCGGCCGCCACACCCGCCCGCACCCCAGAGTGGCAGCAGTCCCCGCTCGCCAGCCCGGTAGACGAGAACACGGCATCGCGCCTGTCCCGCGCGGCAGCGCGCTTCAAGGGCCGCCAGAGCCGACCACCCAGCCAGTCTGGCGAGAACCGCGTCAGCAGCGCCATGAGCCGCGTCGCGGGACTGATGATGCGTCCATCCCGCGACAGCCTGAGCAAGGACGGCGCCGCCATGGCCGACCCTCCCGTCCTGAGCATATCCAAGTCTGGCTCGTCGAATGGTCGTCTGAGCGCCAGCATGGACGAGTCGAGGGCCAACAGCTCCGAGTCTGTCATTGTTCCTGCTGACCCTGCTGCTGTTACCGATGAGGAAGACAAAGCCACGCCTACTGCTCCTACTACGCCTGTCCCTGCTGGTGGCCCTGCTGGTGCCCCTACTGGCTCGGCAACTGCCCCTTCCTCTGCGGCACCTACGAGACCTTCGTCACAGCATGGGGCGGCCACGGCTGCTACTACTGCTACTACTACGCACAAGAATGGTCATATCAGGAGTAAATCTGGTCAAAAGGATAAGTCGAATGGCAAACGAAAGGATGTATCTCATCAGCCTGAGAGGGAGTGCATAGTCATGTAATTTTCTCTTGGGCTCCCGTTCATCTTTGTCTCTGTCTCTTGTTGGCATGGCACATTATGACTTGTATTCTTCTCTTCTTTTACACTTGACTTTTTTTCTTCTCTTACATTTTTTTCTTCTTCTACCCTTCTACCCTTCTACTCTTCTTCTTTTACACTTTTTTTTTCTTCTTGTTTTTTTCTTAAACTCTTCGCTTTTTTCTTCCTGTTTTCCCTTCTTCTTTTACTCTTTTACTCTTTACTTTTCATCTCATATCAAGGGGGAGGAGAGTAAAAAGATATCTGGATATAGATACCCCGGGGGACGCTGGGTATTACAATTAGCATGGCGTTTTTGGTAGGGTTCTTTTTTTTTTTACAATAAAGTCTTTTGTGTCTTATATTTCAATACCTGATAGTAGTGATGTTCTTTACACCTTGTCTACTGGTCATTCTATACTCTGTGCTGCAGGTCAGTCATTTCAGTTTCGGATATCCTAGATACTGATATGGCATTAGCCATGTCATATGTCACCAGGAAATGCACAACATCGAGCAGTGTGAACTTGTAATACATCTTCAGTAGTACATCTTCTATTCCCGTTTTATATACAAATACATGTGGACATACCACCAAAACAGTGAAACAGCCCACCTCGGGTCCAACAACATAGCATACATTTCCCACCTTGGGCCTCTCGTGTTGGGGGGGTCGTGAACCAAGGGAAATGATTACAAGTAGGTTAAAACAAAAAAATAAAAAAGAAGAACAAGAAAAGGTGTAGAAGAAAACCACTTGCCCTCGAGAACTTGGACCCCCCCTTGCTGGCCGTCTTTTGTTTGTTTTCCAGTTTTCTTTCCTTTCTCCTTCTCTTCTTCAATAATTCTTCTTAAAAAAACGAAAAAGAGACAAAAAGAGTTAGTATACATTGGGGGTGCCGAAGGTATTTCGGCATTAGATTTTTTTTTTGTTAGGGAATTGTCGTCAAAGGAGAGAGGAGAGGATGAGACGTTTAGAAGGGAATGTTGGCGGGAGTGGCGACGCCGATGGTCTCCTGCTGCTCCTGGAGCTCCTCGGGGGCAGCCTCGATGGAGACACCGAGACCAAGCTTGGCGGATTGCTAGAGTAGAGAGTTAGTATGATTCGAATCAGGGTAGTTTGAAAGAGAGGAGAGGAGTTAAAAACATACCGTGAAGTGGTCAATGTCGGCGGCAAAGGTCATCATGACGGGGGGAGCGACGCGCTTCTCGAGGAGGCAGCTCAGCTTGCCCTTGGAGTCGACCTGGGCGCGGAAGGTGGACATGCGGAAGTCGTACTTGGCGCCGATGGTGGTGACGCCCTCCTTCTGGATACCGCCGCCCATCATGCCGCCGGGGGAGGGGACGAGGCCGAGGCTCATGTCGACACCGGCCTGGACCTTGTCCGACAGCCTGCGCCAGTAGGAGGTGTTGAGGGTGCCCATGGCGGCCTGGAGCTGGGCGGTGGCGACCCAGTCCTCGGCCTTGTAGCGGCCGCAGTAGGAGACGGCGCACTCAGGGCCCTGGGTCAGGGCCTGGCGCTGGTACATGGTCTCCATGCCCAGGGAGAGGCGGGGGGTGATGGACTGCAGGTAGCTGCCGATGAAGATGCCGGTGGCGCCGCCCTCGAGGAACGAAGGGTTGAGCATCTTGAGCGACGCGCTGAAGTCGTTGCCAGTGTAGTCGTTCTCGAACTGGGCCATGTCCTGTCCGCCCGTGGAGAGCGAGAGCTGGGCCTTGGACACGAACTTGTCGGTCCAGCGGTAGTTGAAGCGGCCGGAGAGGGTTCCATCGTTGTCTACGTTACCCTGAGCGAAGATCTATTATATCCGAAAAAAAGAAGACGGCGTTAGTTTTCCATCAAGAGTGGGTGTGAGAGGATAAGATGTGATGGGAAAGCTGCGATGATGGAAAGGCTTGGAAGACTAACCCTGTTGGTACCGTACATGGCGGCAAAGGTGTAGGGGTTGATACGCTCGCCCATGGCAAACTGGTGAGAGACCTGGAACAGGGGCGCCATGCTGAAGATCTTGGTGAGGTCGGCGCGGACGCCGGTGAACATGCCATTGTTGAGGAGGACATCACGCTGGACCTCGCGGGACAGGCTCTCTATGGTTCCGGGGTTGGACAGTCCGAGCTTGGCCCTGCGCTCCGACACGTAGTTGAGGGCATCGCCTAATGTCGTCGAGATGGGGTTCGAGAAGACAATTGTGTTTAGTATATCGATTGCCGCGGCCATGATGGGCTAAAGGAGTGTTGCGCGCCGTAGGGGGGGTGGTTGGATGGCGAGCGGAACGGGCTGTGGCTGGTTTTGGGGGGATGGAAGAAGGAGGAAGGAAGAAGAGAGTGAGGAAAAAAAGGACGTAAGCTCTTGGTCTCCTCCAGTAGAAAAGGGAGAAAAGGAGACAGAGTACGGGGCAGAAAAAAAAAAGAGGGCCCGCGGGTTAGGTCCTTGTTTTCTTTCTGGCGGAATAGAGAAGAGAAGAGAAGAAGAAGAAAAGGCAAAGCCCTGGGATATTAATGATTCTTCTGAGTCGCAATGAGAATTATGACACCAGAGATACGAGAGGTGGAGGATGAGGGAAAGGAATTAAGGTAGAGAGAAAGGAATCTGGCTTTGGGGAGTCATTGAAGCTGGAGAACAATTTTCATGCCATCGGCGAACGAACAGCAGAGGCCAACTGGAGCGGGTGGAGCTCACCTCATGAAAGTGCCTGAAGAGCCCTGAGCGGGAGCCTGTGAGCACCTGTAATAGCTGATTGCCTGCTACAGCCAACACCCAGACTTCCTCTCAGTGGTCCGTCTCAAAGCTGCTCACTCAGCAACAAAGTTGGATCGGATGTCTAATGATCCGGTCCGAACCACCCCAGGCTCCGTAATTACAACTGCACGTACGGAGTACCTACTACTACGCAATGATACTGCACCCAAGCTCTCTTACTTCAATCTTACTGTCATATTCACTTGACGGATGAATGCAAGTGCAAAGGAGCGAGTCGTTTTTATCATCAATCGTACATGTAATTCATCATGAACTCAACCATTATTGCCTCACGGTAATCCCCCCCCATTCACAGAGGATGACCTCGGGGATCCATCTTCTCAGCGAGGACAATACCGTCCCTTGTGACACTATCGCGCCTCCTCTCAACCTGCCTCGACACAATCCTGCCCCCGGATGCGCTATGTTCCAGAAAGGACACCTTGTAAGGCCATTCCCGGCCTCGCTGTTGGATATCGGCAAAGTAGAGATATCGCATACCCGCCTCGGGGCTGTTGCAGTACTCGATCAGGGAATGCATTAGCTCACCATACATGTTGACGTTGGCCAGGGATAGCGAATGAATTCTTGCTTTCTTGATCAGATACAGCAGATCGTTGCCATTGACAGACAGACCCGTGAGCCGGCATCGTTTTAGGTGGGGTATGCGCCCGCGAGACACGACGGAACGCAGTATCTTCTCGGAGCTGTACCCAGGCTGCAGACCTCGACATCTCGGAGAGATGCGCAGGTAGTGCACATCCAGAACCTCCAGTTCCTTGCAGAGGCCCATCATGTTTGACAGGCCGGTGAATTCGATGTCGTCCTTGGCCTGTTGCTCCATGATGCCCGTGGACTGGGGCACAGAGTCCCATACATTCACGCTGCCGTCATCTTGCTCGTCATCGTCGTCATTACCGTCGTCGTGTACGTTGGTTATGCTGAGGAAGCGCCGCGGTGGCCAATTCCATGTGTTGGCGCATATCGGCGTGCAGATGCTGATGGACAGGGAGATGAGAGGCTCCAGACAATAGGCGAGCATCGGGTCGGCCCAGTTGATCCTGTTGAGCTGCCTCCGGGGCAGACTGCACTGCTGCATGTCGTCTTGGTTGAAGATGTTGAGACGCCTGACGCGGAGCCCGCTCGCAGCCAACGCACGAAGAGTCGTGTAGAATGTGTATATGGCACACTGCCACACCGTCTTGGGCATGGGCCGGAAGATGGCTATCGTTCCCAGCTCCAGGTTGCATATGCTCCGGGGCAGAACCCTCTCTCCATCAGGACGAGCAACGCACACGCGAAGCGTCAGCAACTCGAGTGGTTTCTTCTTGTGTTTTGCAAGCCCCCTGAACAGCTGGGTGAGCAGTGTCAGCTCTTCTTCCCACGGGTCACCAGGTTCGGATTGTTGACCATCGGGGCTCTCCCCATGTGTTGTTCCAGGAGAAGGGGCCGGGCATCGTCTAAGCTGATTCTCCTTGGCAATACCAACGATGCAAATGTCCTTGACGGCCACGGTCAAACCCCCAACATGAGTGGCCTCGGCACGTCCTCTGAGCGACTCATCAGCCGACAGGTCGACGTGCTTGGTCTCGCGGAAGAACTGGATGAAGCGAGGGCTAGTCGTCCTGGCGGCTAGGATCCTGCTGGTAAGTCGGAGATTGCATATGTCGGCGCGTGGCAGGAAGTCGACGATGCTTTGGACAATGTCGTATGGACAGGTGTCGAGTTTTGCTACCGTGTCTGCCATTGTTGTCGTTTTCTTCGCCTCCGTTGTCCTTTGTCTGGCATCATGGTATGAGATGGTCTGACGACCAACCTCTTTATGTCTTCTTTTACGAGTACGTCCGGCGGGGGGGGGATCCTGCAGTCCCAAGGGGATGGGATGGACTGGGATCTGCAGACCCGAGTGTTTGGCAACCAAACGTGAGTGGACCAAGAAGGTGACTGGGGATGATGGGACTGCATACTTGCTTCTCAGCCGAAGCTGGGGCTGAGAGGCACAGACGACCAACACGTTGGTCGCATGCACACACAAGGACTCATTCATCCGGCTTCATTGTTGTTGTTGGTTGGTCGGTGTGGCTGGCCCATGCCTGACTTGTTGAGCGATGTGCAGGGTCATAATGCCCAAGTTGTCCCGTGTCTCTCCTCGGCGTGGGGTGCGATGTACAGAGTAAGAGTTGGGACATGTACGGAAATAGAAAGGGACTGTAGAAACATGATTACATTTATAGAGGATTTATCACTTAAAGGTGGTATCCGTACATGTGGTTGTGGTGTAACATGCTGTTGGCCTGCATCTACCAATACAACCTTGATCATGAGAGCCAGTGCACGTGATCCGATCTATGAAGATGCTACGACGTAATACACCACCGCTTCTAGTATCGCTACTATTACTACTGCTACTAGTACGAGTACAGGCCATAGGACCCCGATGGCTGCCCACTGTAGAGCACTGCTAGAGAGCTGCTAGAGCATAGAGTTACAGTGGTATACGTCCCCATTTTAGTGGCTCTCGGCAGTCGAGCGATGACGCCGTCGAGTACGAGTAGAGAGATTTGCATTGCCCGCATACGAAATGATGAGAGAGTAGTAGTAGCAATATACAGCAAGTATTACTACTAGATAGTAGTGACAGTTCTATTTTCCATCATCATTAAAAATCCCGAATTCTAGTAACTCTCCTATAATACGCCTCATTCCCCCCCCTCCCGGTCACTTAGATTCTCTTTATGGACGTTGCTGTGAGTGTACTCCGTAAATACGCAAACTGGGCACCAACTTCTCGGTCCTCCTCCGGCAATATCCGACCGCCTGTGTACCCTCTCCCATTCTTTCTCATCTCACCACTCAATCACAAAACGTCACCTGCTTACTTTATTGGCAGCAGACACCTCCTCCAACCCAGTCGTCACATACTTGACACACCAGTGAATCAAGCTGGTACCAGTAATCCCCCTAAGGACTCGGCTCATCACTGTCGTATTCTTTTTCTTTCTTTCTTTGCCCTGTGGGCCCCCTGCCATTCCTGGGTCTCCCTCTCTCGCTTCGGGCTATGCCTCAGCCATATATCTCATCCGTTTACTGCACGTTTACTATCCCTGTCAAAAACCAAGAGTGCAGACAAGACGGACGATTTGGGATTATACAAGGACATCTGCGTCTTTGGAGGTATACCTGAATTGAATATCATATCTCTCGTGGGGTTGAACCTGGGTCTTGACCGACAAATCAGGCCAGCCTGCCTCCCCCGCCTGTTCTTTTATCAAGTACAATTATCTGGAACTATAGTCATCGACACGCTTCATCACAATGGACACCCTACTGTAAGTTTACGTTGATGGAATTGTGGCTGTTGGGGGGGCCTTGGTTCCATATGCACTTCCTTCTTACCCCTCCCGGGACGGCGTCAGTAATGATGTCGTGACGATGGCCTGCCACTCTCTTATGTTTGGCTCTCAGCTCAAGACGTCTCACCTTCACAGTCAAAGTGGAAATGGCAAATAAAAGGAAACCTCCTGTGAATTGCAGAATAACCGCTGACATGCCGAATACAGAACGGCCGAGATCGCGGCCAATGCGCCTCGCTACCGTCGCAGAAGCTCAACCTTTATTGACGGTATCCATGACATCCCCGAGGATCAAGACATGGCCCCGGCCCAGCTCTACAGCACCATGTCCGGCAGGCTCTTCCACTCCGGCCGCATTGCCATTGTCATGGTTGGCCCACCAGCTCGTGGAAAGACGTGAGATCCTCCCTCTTTTCTTATGTCATCTCACACCCTGAAGCTTTGCAGAGATGCTAACTGCCAGCAAAAGTCACATTTGCGTATCCATGTCGCGTTATCTGCAATGGCTCGGAGTCAAGACCCGCATCTTCCATCTGGGCGACTACCGCAGGGCCACTGTAGGTCCCGAGGGTGCTGTGCCCGAGGACTACTTCTTCCCCAATGCCTCCCCGGCGTCCGTCATCCTTCGTCAGAAGATCCTCAAGAAGTGCCGTGAGGATATCTACGCCTGGCTCAACCATGAGAATGGCCAGGTTGCCATCTACGATGCGGTGAACCCCACGGCTAGTGGGAGGCGTTCGCTAGCCAAGGAGTTCTTGAAGCACGATGTCCAGGTATGCCCGCCGGGATGAGTTCCGTCTTCTTACGATCGGCAGCAGCATGGCTAACACGACTATTCTTTGTAGACGCTGTTCATTGAGTCGTTTGTAGACGACGACCGTATTCTGCATGAGAATGCCCGTAACGTTAAGATCTCATCACCAGACGTATGTCACCTCCTTTACGGAAGCCACCTGATTCAAACCCCGGACTACGCGTACCCCTTTTACTGAACACTGCACTCTTCTCTAGTTCGCCAACATGGACCCGGACCAGGCCGCAGAGCTGTACCTCCGACGCATCGAGATGAAGATCCCCATGTTTGAGACCATGGACGAGAAGGAGATGAACTACATCAAGATGATCAACGCGGGGGCCAAGTTCTTCTACAACAACGTCAGCTTCAACTACCTCTCGCACCGAATCGTCTTCTACCTCACAAACATCCACATCAAGTCGCGCACGACCTTCTTCGTCCGCGCCGGCCCGACGACGGAGGAGGACGAGTCCTTCAGGTCGGACGCGCCGCTCTCGGACAAGGGCCGGGACTACGCGCAGATCATGTCGGACGCGCTCCTGGAGCACCGCGAGAGGGAGTCGGCCGAGCGCGCCGCCAAGTCGGGCAACCCCATCCCCCTGCGTCCCCTGTCGGTCTGGACGTCGACCCGTCTCAAGACGGTCCAGACGGCCGAGTACCTCAAGGGCAAGGGCTTCAAGGTGCGCCAGCGGTCGCAGATGAGCCAGATCAACCCCGGCGCCTGCGAGAAGATGTCGGAACGCATGATTCGGCAATTATACCCTGACGAGGTCGAGAAGCACGAACTTGACCCTTATCATCACCGATACCCGCGAGCCGAGGTAAGTCAATTGTTCTCGTGGTCCCAAGAGGATTGCTGAAGAGAAGAGAAGAGAGAGAGAAGAAGAAAAAAAGAAAACAGTACAGCTAACTGAGGCTATAAAAGTCATACCACGACCTTGCCGTCCGTCTCGAGCCCATCATCCTAGAGCTGGAGAGAGAGCAGAGCGACCTGCTCATCATAGCGCACGAGTCGGTGCTGCGCGTCCTGTACGCCTACCTGATGCACTGCTCGACCATGGACATACCGCTGCTCAACTTCCCGCGCGACGAGATCATCGAGATCGTGCCGGCGGCGTACCAGAACGAGGCCAGGCACATCCACATCCCGGGTCTGGACGCCAAGATGATACCCAGCTCGCCGGACGACGCCAACATCCCCCTGGGCATAGGGAGCGCCCCTCCCAGCAGGTGCGCCAGCGGGGCGGCCAGCGAGGTGCCCAGCGGGCAGATGAGTCCTCTGTCTGGCGGGCTGGGGAGTCCGTCGGAGTCGGGGACGGAGAAGGCGACGGGAGACAAGGTGGTGAATACGGGTACGGGTAAGGTCATGGTGGCTGGTAAGGTGAATGACGAGGATTAGTGGGTGGGGGGCAGGAACACACAAAGTGCCGTAGGGAGTATTCAGATGTATCACAAGAGTATCACTGCAGCCAACGGGTTGGAATTGGATACATGTTTCTTTTTTTCAATCACATGGTTTATTATCTAGTATTAATATCTGTAGCAGTCATACGAGTTCTGAGCACATTGCACTGTGTACCTACAGGTTAAGATGGCCACCCTTGTATGAGGCTCTTGGGTGTGTTATGAGGCTCAAGAAAATGGATCCATCCATCCCTCCCTCTCCCCTGTCTCGGGATGATTTCCCGTGGCCCGTGAGTGGTGTATACTTTGTACAGATACGAGTTTTTTATTATTATGTTGTATGTAAGATACGGTAAGGCACCGGGTGAGATGTACGATGTAATACGATGTGTGTGTGTATGATGTACGTGTTAATCGAGGTACAGGCAAAAAAAAAAAAAAAAAAAGCAAAGACACCCCCAACAAAAGGGGAGACAAATACAACGTACAAAGTAGTCAACTCCGACAGGAGTACAACATTGCTGTGCCTTGTGAGTATTATTACTCTGTATGGAAGGGGGGAAAAATACATTGATATTCTATTTTCTTTTTGTAAGTGTTTCTTTCTTTTTCAGCCTCATTTACAGGGGGAGGGGGGGGTGTGAGAAAAGGGGAATCGAATCATCTGACCGCTGGTTTTTTTCTTTTCTTGCAGTGGCCTTATGTGATGGGATGATTTAACTTTTAAGGGTCCTCGTGACCATGTATTTAAATTTATTAGGAAATATACATCATGTACGGAGTACTTTATGTACGAATTACGAGTATTACAGTGTGTTATTACCCTCTGTGCGAGTTATAGAGTAGAGAGTACTATGTAGAGTACGAGTGACTTGGATGATGAACGAAACAATGCCACGTTGATATTGCATTGTTGTACGGTCTGACCGCTTGACCGGGATGGAAGTACAGCTTGTATGATTTGAGAAAATCTAGACTCAGTTAGGCAGCGAACAGTGGCAAAAGAAAGAAGTGTGTTCATAATAAAAAGAAGCAGAAACGGTAGGAGACAGAGTGCACGTTACGGTTGATGTGTTGTAGGGTACACTTTCATGATCAACCAACACACTTTTAGTGAACAATTGTCATTGTATCAGGGCATCAGAGTATCAGAGTACAATGACAGAGTTGGATGAGTCTACACTGGTTGTTTACGTGCACTTCTTTCATCATCACGTGTTGCCCATGATGTAGATGCAGTACACGATGATATCAATCAACAGCCACTTACGAGTATGATATCTTACTATTTAGTGAATAGATGTAAACAGCACAAGTAAAAAACAACGTTTCAGGAATCACACACGTGACGGATTTAACTTTTATATCTATATCTACTCCGTGTATACTGTCATGACAACGTATTCTATACTAACAACTCACGTATTCTTCGAGTCTGCAGATATATCTTGACATTCGAGTCCCCGTGAATGCACAAGCACTCCGTAGTCAGGAACAACTGTTTCGTCTATTTTTACACATGTTATACATCGATTGCCAGTACAGGTAAAAACACATTGATTCTATTTAGCGTCCTGTACGAGTACAGATAAAGGCCTAGATGCCCGGGGTATAAAAATACTGCAGGTCACAAGATGGTGGTCATGGCTTTGACTAGTGTTGGACTTTACTCCCACTGTCCCAGTAATACACCCAGTACTCTCCCACTGCCCATCTCGTGACATACGATACGGGGGAACTACAGTGATATCTCTAAATGAATAAGGGTCTTTTAAATCCTTCCCCTTTTGTTTTTAGTCCCTTAGATATCATCTTTCAGGGGGAGAATGTCATCTTGGCAAATGGAGTACGGAGTACTACGAGTAGAGAAGGCTCAGACTTATCAAAAGATTACTCCGTACTGAACTTGGGTAAAAAAAAATCAAAAAAATCCATGGTGTGTCACGAGTCAACTTCAATAAAAAAATACATGACCAATTGTCATTCTCCATTGGCCATGTTCCTCCTCCCACCCAAAAGTGACGAAACACTCGTACTTTTGATATGATACCCCCCCCCTCTCTCCTCTTTCGTCACATCAATCATGACCAATTGACAAGCCAGAGAGAGAGAGAGAGAGAGAAAAAGAGGTACGAGTACTACTGCCAAGTAGTCGAGTACCCATACAGAGTACAGAGTACTAAACAGTAAAAAGGGAAAGAATAGATTGGTTTTGTCCCGGCTTGGCTGACGGAACTCACCAAGGGAAGAAAAAACTCAAAATGTCCCGTTAGCGTCACATCAAGTGGTCATGGGATCAAAAAGATGCATTCCACCAACTCTGTTTCTGTTCCTCCTTCATTTCCTTCTCCCCCTCTGCTACGCTCTAGACGAGTAGTTACTATAGGTGGTGGCATCATCTCAAAACTCGTACTTTATTGGAACCTACTGATACTTTCTCTTGCATTGCATACCTGTAGTCATATCACAACACTCCAGTATTACTAGATCTCATAGCAACATCCTATTACCTTGTACGAATACCACTTGTACGAGTATTACTCCGTACAGGTACATTTCCCTTGTCCTGACCAACCCCTCAAACCATTTGGCGCCATCTCATCCCCCCCTCCCCCTCTTGTTGATCAGAATCGGCAAATCCAATCATCCAATGCCCTTCCCCTCCAGTTAGCTTGACCGTCCACTCCTACCACTTTTTTTTCCCTGGTTCGCCTTTATTTTTTTGTGCGCTTGCTGTCTTGGCATACGCACAATATTACCTACTGCCAGGTTTCTCCTTGCTAGGACTTTGCTTTGTTGGGCTCTTGCAAGGCCGTAATGTCGATCATTACGGAGTAGGTAGAGCTTTCTCTGCCTTTCCCTCTTCTCTCATGACATCAGACTTTGGTCGGACCATGGCTCTGTCCGTCGCCTATCCATGGCTGTGTGTGTCATGACAAACAAAGAGGACCCCCCCCTTCCGCCGTCATGACTGGTCTACCTGTACCTGTACGAGTACGTGCACCTACGAGCACACGTCTTGCAAGTAGTACACCGGAATCCACACCACAACATGCTCTGGTCATCAATTGGGCTCCGACCGTGGGACCCCCGACCGTCGACTTCGACCGAGAAAACGTGCCTCGTGCTTTCACCCCTTCTCATCTGGATTAGTCCCCGAAAGCGTACAACGTACTCCGTACACGACACGAGTGTTGCCATCAGTCGTCATGCACGACTGCTCCGTACGGATACCTCATCCATTCATGACCCCGGGGTCAGAGGGGGCGAGGGGGTGGGGAGAAGCGTCTGTCGTGAGTGGAGGGATTAGGGCACAAGGCCTTGCTCTTCTTTCTGACGGCCCAAATGCAAATGCCTCGCCCTGCAATACTTAAAATTATTGCTCCGTACCCCGTGCGTAATAATCACATCCGTACCACACCATCGGAGCGGGAGACAGAGCGGCGGAGCGCCCTGACTTTTCTAGTCCCACTATTATGCACACAGTCGTTCTGGTGCTCTGGTCCTGCCGCTGGCGACGTGGGAGCTCAAGAGCTGTCGTGGGAGGAGTGGATCGTCTTCCTCGCGAGCTCTCCTCGTTTGACCTTAGTGCCTGTATTGTAAACACTCGTAAACGACCACATCTGGATGCTGGACCGCGACTACTCCGTATTCGAGTGCCGTTGTCGGGAATCCACTCAATGCTGCAGGGGTTATCAGTCTGGGCCATGTTTGCCAGAGTATTAGCACGTTGTACGACGACTATATTACTCCGTAGAGCCATCCTGAGGTGTGACGGCACGAATTTGAGTAGCCAATGTGAAGTCCTCGTACTCGTACCCGTCAGGCGGGCTTCTCATCCAGACCGAAGCGGGCTGGCGAGACGCATGCATATCTGCTGTCTCTTCCCTGTTTCAGTCCCCACCGATGACCAAAAAGTAAATGAACAAAGAAGGAAAGAGAAGGAAAAGGAGCAGAGACGACAAGGAAATCATGAAAGAGAAAAAAAAGAGATGAACATGAATATGATGGTGTGCACCATGGTAGGAGTGCTAGGCCTCTCAAAAACGGCCACGACCACATGGCCCGGGTAGCTCCGCCCTGCTGCTGAATTGACAGCCACCGAGAGAACGATTGATCGGGTCAATCAAGAGAGAAGCGTACTTGTATTGAGTACTCGTGCTTGCACGTACTCATACTCCTCGTAATAATCGACTGCAACTTCCTCTCGCTTCTCCTCTGTGTCTCTCCATCAACTGGCACGCGCGATTTTAATAAGAGCGAGTAGTACCTACCTTGCGTCGTAGTAGGCGAAAGCGGGAGGTAAACATGATGATCTCTCTTGGGTTTCCGGCCGTGTGAGACTGATGAGTGGGACCAATGTGTCTGAACAACCAACGACTGCGAGTATGGTTATTACTAGTACAAGTGCTCGTTAGTGGCTCGCTCCCGAACCCAAAAGACGGAAAGGACGTCACCGAGAACTATTACGACTACTACTCGTAGTAGTGATTGTCAAACACGTCAATGCAGTATTGATGATGCTGTTGTTGCCGCTGCTGCTGCCGTCGTTTGATGCCTCTCGACAGAGGTTTTGATGGAGGAATTGTGTTTCCATGTAACAGTGACAATGCATCATGAGCGAGTCTTGAGGGGAGGTGACGTAGATTCTCTACAACATACGATACAACCACGTTAAACGGGAAGGAGCGGCCCACGAGGGCAAGTTGCAGGTACGACTACGTCAGTGAGGAGGCTAACAGTTTGCTACCAAATCATCACTGTTAACCCGGTAGTATGCTACCATTCGCTCCTTCCAGTTGCAAAGACGGAAGAAATCGTGCGGCTCAGACCACTGACAGCAGGAGCAGTACTTGTAGTACATCGTATTACTTACAATATGGGAAGGAAGGAAGCAGGGTCCCCCTCCCGACTGCCACTTTCCGACATTTTTCCCATTCTTTCCACGTGAGGAAGATTCAATTTCAATACAGGCTATTCTCATAGTAGCAGTAGCAGTCAGAACTACTACTACTAGTAGTAAGCTGTAGTAGAAACGACCATGTCCCACAAGCTTGGCTTGAAGCCAGCCGCATGCGGCTCTCACAATCGCCCCAAGGCCCCCCTGCTCAACGAGAAAGAAAGAGAACAGGTCGCAAGTTTTTTTTGCATTTCTTTTCTTTTCCTTGCTCGGCAATGTCAATGACCCCTGAACCTGGTGCGGCGCTCTCGACCGGGCGGCAGCGGGCGGGCGTTGGTCATATGGTCAAGTACTCGTACATGATAGCTGTACGTACGCCATCTTGACGTTGCACACACACACACACACACAGTTGTACTCTCGTACAGGTAACGTCTTTTTTATTGTACGGAATATTACCGAGAAACACATGCTTGTCATAATATGATATAAATGAGCGGGGGGTAGCCAAGTCAAGGTACGGGATTCATTGTCCAACGAATAAAGGAGAAAGAAAAAAAAAAGTGACGGGTCACGGAACAAGGGGAGGGAGGCGGGGAGGCGTAGAAGGACAAAAAAAAAAAAAAAAAGGAACCAGCCGACTTGGACGCGTGACAGGAAAGAAGCCCCGCACGAAGCTGGGATTCGTACATGTATGGTGAAAGAAAGAGATGCCAACAAGATGGGCTACAGGATATGTACGAGTATATTACTACTAATGCGTACGAGTACGCCATGTATACGTAGGGTGTGATATAATGGCTGAGCCTATGGGTGCTGCGATACTTGCAGAAGCAGAAGACCTCGCAGAAGGGTTGCGGGGAGTAATACGTCGTCCAAGTAATCGGTAATTGGGGCCACTGCATGATGACACTCTTATTTGACATGTTCTCTTGGTGCTATTTGCTGCTGGTGGATGAGTACTGCTACAGCCTACTCGTAGTACTAGTACTAGTAGTAGTATTGACGAGTTGCGACGGTAATACTGAACAGAGTTGATGTAACTCTCCGTACTACTTGTATAACAGACGTCCAAGGGTCGTTCAATGTGAAGAAAGAGGGGGTTCCACATGCCCCATTTGTTGGCACCATGGAGAAGAAAGGAATTGAAGACTTGTACTTGCTGCCCCCAAATCCGGTTGAGTACGACGTACTCGTGAATGTGTACGGAGTACAGCTAATAACGAGGTTTTTTTTTGTACGACAGAAACGACGTCGATGGTGCTTTTTAGCAGTAGTACTTGTACTTGTATGGAAATCAGTATGACGACTACTCGTACAGGTATTATAGTACTCCGTAGATACATTAATCAATACCCTATTCAATGGTCCTGGAACAAGACGTACAATCCAACACATCTAGACTGTACTCTGTACTCTGCAGTACTACTACTCGGCCCGTCAACTGCAGGCGGATACTTGATTGATGATGCTCGTACGAAAGAGAGAGAGAGAGAGAGAGAGAGAGAGAGAGAGAGAGAGAGAGAGAGAGCATGGTGGCCTAGACAAACAGAGACACACAGCTCCCATCTTGAAACTGCACGACCCTTTCCTCGCCGTCTCTCTTCAGCCCAGACCAGCTCGTTGCATTGACTTACGGCATGTCGCGTGTGCTAAGGGACGGATACATGCTTGGGCATCAAGTCTCCTGACATTTGCCGCCGGGAGTTGAGAGTAGACCTATTAGTACTCTCTCTGACAGGAAAGAAGAGGAGAGAGAGAGAATGAGGGCTAAACGAGACAGGCAGAGTCAAAGACACAGTCACAGAGACATGGAGAGACAAGGGAAATCCCTACACAGATGGGCTGTGCAACTTGGATCAGCGTAGTATTCAAGAGGTTACGTAGACTACCCGTACTTACCTTATTGTCAGTATTACATGCTGCAGATGTCCATTCATCCTTGTTTGTTGGTCTCTCTCTTTGCTGGTGTTTGATCTTGTACATGAGAGTCTCTCTCTCTCTCTCTCTCTCTCTCTCTCTCTCTCTCTCTCTCTCATCAAGTCAATCGATCCGCTTCATCGATTCTCATCAAATCTCCTCCAGCATCAACATGCATCTCACTCGCGTACTCCGTACTCTGTACATATTCCCAGCACTTCGTTCCCCCGTCAGCAAGGAAGAGGCGTCCTTTGATTCGATATGAGTCGAGTCAGTGGACGCCTTCGTTTGTTCGTGCCCAGTCTGGGGGATCCACCCGAGTACATGACCTGGGCAGCCAGGAAAATCCGAAAAATCCCACCAAAGAATTTTGTTGACCCACAATCAATACTAGCAGTACGGAGTATTATGTATTGTAATTTTTTTGTCATCAACAACTTTCTTTGGGATTTCGATGTACGCATACACGGAATATTACGTAGATGTACGAGCACTCCGTATTCCGTTCCACCACCACTCGGGCTGGCTACTACGGAGGAGAGAAGCTCATCCATCCCCAAAAGAACTCCCAAAGGTCAGAAAGCCAAAAAGGTACAAATCGAGTTACGATCCAAAGAATATCTCTCTCTCTCTTTCTCTCTTTCTCTCTTTCTCTCTCTCGAAAGTAAATAATGTAATACAGAAATCAT
>FYEV01001802.1:244203-284737 GCA_900188565.1 Geosmithia flava
CCCTCCTCCCCTGTTCCTTCCTTCTCTCTCCCCCCTCTATGGACGGCTGGTCTGGGTTGCTTTGCTCCTTCCCCCTCGTCACGAGTGCGCTACATGAAGCACCCCGCCCCTTCGTCTGGTGGTCAGTGGATACCCCTAGTACTGACGGAGTACAGTACCTACAGGCTATGACTACTTTTTGAGTACTCTCCGTTCTCCGTACCCGCCTTCTTCTCCTCCAGAATAGGCTTACCCCCCCCAGCCTCTGAGATCAGATTCCCAGCCTCTACGAAGCATTAGGTTTATTGTGAATTCATCATGGGACCTGGGATGTTCAATGCCACTTCGTCATTACTACTATTGCTACTGCAGGTAGGGTCAGTGCTGTAATAGTAATGCCTGTACTCTGTACTGCGGCATGAAATACTGCGTACAATTTTCGTAAATACCTGCCCGTAATTCAATCCGTACAGCTACGAGTACCTCAAGTAAATAGTAGCCCAGCCTCACAAGCGCCCCACCTTTCCTCCTCGAGTTCCTTCCCTCTCCTCTCGCCTCCCCCACTAACTCACCCCATCGAGCTGCCCTCATCATCAACGCATTCTGTTCCCCTCCTCCGCCTTTTCTCCAGTATCTCTCAAACCACACACCCCCAAAGTTTCCTGGAGATAATCGAGAGAGAGAAGCTACTCACCACACTGATATGATCCGTGTTCCACCGTCTGACTCTCACTGCTGCTGCTGTTCCTGACACTGACAACTTCCTGGCCTTGGATTATCACGGCCCCGTCCGCCACCACACCCCTTCCAAATTCCTCCACCTCTCTTTTTTTTGTTGTGTGTACTCGTACTACATACTGGTATACCCTTTGTGGAACAAGCCTGTCGCCAATTCCGAAGAGGTTGATCCATCCCTCTTTGTTCCCTATTTCCCCCGTCTTTCAACCCTACGAGTACCTACCTTGACCTTGGTCCTCGTCCTGCACCGTCGCATACTACGCGCGCTTGACGATTTTCACGCCTCTCTCTGATTACTTGCCTTCAGGCTACTTGTACGAGTACAGGCTACCTGTACAGGAAGGGAGCACCTGTGCAATTACTATTCACCTGGTCTCCTCCCCGCACCAACGAACCAACAGGACGGCCAACCGTTTAGTTCTGTACGGAGTCGTTGCAAACAAGGACCCATAGCTCCTCCTCTTTTTTACATCTACTCTACTTCTTCCCCTCCCCATCTCCATCAAACAACATTGAGAGAAATCTGTAAGTAGAACAAAAAAAAAAAAAGACGTTTCCTTTCTCTGTGTTCCCCCGGATTTTCCCCCATCCAACGTTTTTTTGCCCCTTCCTTTTTCTTCCTCGCCTTGTTGCAGTCCGTGCGGCGGGAGAGAGGGTCCCCCCCCTCCTCCTCCTCTACTGGTCTTACCCCTCGCCCCTCCCCCAAAAATTCACCGCACTCACATCAGTGTCGTCCACTGCTTAGCTGCATGGCGTATCCTCCCCTACATCATCCGCCCACCACCACTACACACCCCTCCGTCTCAACCTGCATTGCCACCTCTTGTTGCGGTTTTAGCAACAAGAGCGCCAGAACCAGCATATGTTTGCATCTTCCTGTACAGTCCTTGTACAGGTATTACCCAGATGTTGGTCTTGACCTGGTCATTCTTTTTTTAACTGGCCAACTGCGGCAACGACGGCTTTCCCCTGCTGCTCTCCCTGCTGGACCCCTGCTTGGTGCTGCTGCCCTCCCGCCGCTGCTATTGCCCATGGCCCATGAGAGTACCTGTACCTACAGGTAGCTGCACGGCCTTTAGGCTGCCTACCACCTACTACACTACAGTGGCTGCTAGTGGCTGCCATGTACCTTGTACCCCCCCGGGCTACTAGGTGCTATTGCTCTGAGGTACCGGACCTCACTGTTTCTCAGAGGTACAGCAGCTGGTATTACTGCTCCAGCTCTTAGTGATCTCCTCTGACCTGTGAGGTAATACCGGACACTGCCAATACTCCACGAGTACTCCGTACATGGCACTGCTTCACAGACACACACCACACACACCATACACACCATACACACCATACACACATCTCACACCCCCCATTGGTTCTCATTCGTTAGCAATCCTGGGCAGCTTTTTAATGTCTACCCTTCCCTTGGCTTTTTTTATTATTTTATTTTATTTTTTCCCAATCATTATTTTCTTTTGCCCTCTCTCTTCCTGCTCTCCTGCTGCCGTCACTCAGCCCCGCACCCCTCCTCCGCCCAACTGGCGCCGTGTTACCACTACTAGTAGTGCTACTAGTGGTCCTTTAGAAGAGAAAGAGAGAGAGAGAGAGAGAGACAGAGGGACAGAGGGACAGACAGACGTGCAGAGAGTATTACTACGAGCACCACTGCTACTTCTACCGGCGCCTCGAATTTGAACCTTTTTTTACCTGCTCCCCCTTCTCCCTTTTGGTTCTTCTTGCTTCTGCGCATGATACCATCATCTTCTGCTTCTCTTTTCCCCTCCTTTTCTCCCCTCCCCATCATCATCAACACCTGTACACACAACGCCTCCGTCGCTTGTCGGTCGATTCAACCCTTACTAAACTCTCCGGACCCCCTCCTCCTAGGCTTCTAGTCTCTCTCAACAGGTCTCCAACAGGTCTCCAACAGGTCTGCAATAGGTCTGCCGCCCACAAGCCAAAAAGGAAGGACCCCGCCTTTGAATCCCAGAGAGCCACCACACGAGGTCTTGAACCTTTCTTCGAGGTCACGAGCGCCGCCACCTGCCACCACCTCGGACCACATTTCGTACACCCGACACTTTTGTGAGCAGATACTTTGCTCGTGACGCCCTTTTTTTCCCTTCTCGATCCACCGTGCCTTTTTTTTCATCGTGCGACGACGACAACAACCTCCAAACGAGACAATCTGCTGTCCTTGTTTCTTTTTTATTCCGACAAAAAACTAGACGCCGTCCTCTACGACAAAGACAAGATCCCAAGGAAAATTCCAACCAACCAACCAACTCTCCCTCTCTCTACTACTACCACCAACCCCCCCCCTCCCCGCTTTCGGTGCCTTTTGACCATTTGAAATCCCCCCCACCTTCAATTGTTGCCCATCACGGCCCGTTTCCAGGACCACGTACCCCCCTCTCCGACTACATCTCTCGGCCTGCTTCTTCTCAGACCCCGGTAGCCCCGAGCGTCCAGCTACGGGTGCCAAAAAATTCACTTTTGTCATGTCGTCGCATCGTCCTAACGCCCTCAACAGCCTCAGGATGGGAGGTGAGTTGTTTTCCCCCGATCCCTCTGCTGCCTGCTGCTATTGCCTGCTGCCTGCTACTCCCTGCTGCATGCTACCAAGCTGCCTGCTCGCCCCTGCATCTCTCCCCCTCACCCCTCAATGACGATCCAAACATATTTTGGACGAAACTGACGCAAATGAACAGAAATCATTCGCGAAAAGGCGCAAGATGGCATCACTGGTGAGACGCGGGAGATCCAGTACACCCAGTGTAAGATTGTGGGAAATGGATCTTTCGGTGTCGTCTTCCAGACCAAGCTGTCGCCCTCAGGGGAAGACGCCGCCATCAAGCGAGTCCTCCAGGATAAGAGGTTCAAGGTACGTCCCCCCCCCTCGTCAATGCAACCGACGATCACTGCTCCCCCCTCCAATGGTGGTGGTCGGGCCGGGTGTGGAATATCCCAGACAGGAGGAACATTGAGAGCTGGCATGTACTGACTGATGTTTGTGGGGTAGAACCGCGAACTCCAAATCATGCGCATTGTCCGACACCCCAACATTGTGCAGCTGAAGGCTTTCTACTACTCCAATGGCGACCGGGTAAGTTTTCCAGACGTCCCTACGGCTACCATATCTCGACGGAAGAACAAAGGCAACAAGAAAGAGAGGAGAAAGAGAAGGACAAGAAAGGGGACATGTGGAGGAAGAGAAACAAGGGAGAGCGAATACGACGGATGAAGAGGGAAGAAGATGGGCTAATCGTTTCTACAGAAGGATGAAGTCTACCTCAACCTCGTCCAGGAGTTTGTCCCCGAGACAGTGTACAGGGCCTCGCGATTCTTCAACAAGATGAAGACGACCATGCCCATCCTCGAGATCAAGCTGTACATCTATCAGCTCTTCAGGGCGCTCGCCTACATCCACTCCCAGGGCATCTGCCACAGAGACATCAAGCCGCAGAACCTCCTGCTCGACCCCAACAGCGGCATCCTCAAGCTGTGCGACTTTGGCAGCGCAAAGATTCTGGTTGAGAATGAGCCTAACGTGTCGTACATTTGCTCCCGCTATTACCGCGCACCCGAGCTCATTTTTGGCGCGACAAACTACACCACCAAGATTGGTGAGTCTCATTACCCCCCCGCTCACCCATTGCCACGCTTGCTGGGACAGTGGCACATATACACGCACACACACGGACACATACCTGACCGACCCCACAATATCGCCACCCTGTCCGTCAAGATCGTAAGCTGACCTCTCTATGCCTGCAGATGTGTGGTCTACTGGTTGCGTCATGGCCGAGCTCATGCTCGGTCAGCCGCTATTCCCCGGCGAGTCAGGAATCGACCAGCTCGTCGAGATCATCAAGGTCCTGGGTACACCGACGCGGGAGCAGATTCGAACTATGAACCCGAACTACATGGAGCACAAGTTCCCCCAGATCAAGCCGCACCCCTTCCACAAGGTCTTCCGCAAGGCCGACCCCGACGCCATCCAGCTCATCGCCCGTCTCCTCGAGTACACACCCACGGAGAGGCAGTCTGCCGTCGGCGCCATGGTCCACCCCTTCTTCGACGAGCTGCGCGACCCCAAGACGAAGCTGCCCGACTCCAGGCACGGCACCTCGGAGCTGAGGGAGCTGCCTGACCTCTTTGACTTTACTCGCCACGGTATGTTGACGTATTCCCTGCCCCGAAGAGGCTTCGTGACTCTGAAGGGATGCCATCTTCCTCAAGGACCGACCGACTAACCCCCACGTGTACAGAGCTGTCGATTGCCCCCGATCTGAACCACAGCCTGGTCCCCCCACACATGCGCCCTGTGCTGGCATCACGCGGCCTGGATATTGACAACTTCACGCCGTTGTCAAAGCAGGAGATGATTGCCAAGCTGGATTGAGAGCAACCAGCGTAATACAGGGGGACGGGGAAAACAATTTGGCACGATACAGAATGCCACCCCTTGGCAGAAATTGGTTCCAACAGGCGAGCCTATTCACAGACCGTCAACTCTTCACACGGGGCCATTTCCATGGAGGACGAGATAAGACTCGTTGTATAGAATTTTTCCTCCAAGGCTGGGTTGATGGGAATAGGCGGCGGGTGTGTAATCTCGAAACGCTCTCTTTAACCAGAGCAGGTGAATGGCTGCTTGGTGGCCGGGGAAGCAAGCACGCGCAGGCTGAATCAGATGCTAGGGGTGGTAAAGGCGACGATGGTACTAGTTGATGGAGGAGGAGGAGGAGGAGGAGGAGGAGAAGAAGATGGAAGATGGATAAGGCAAGGCAGATTTTTCTAAAACCGTTCTGCATGAGGATGAGAAACATGAAATATGAACAAAGAGAATCAAAAAAGGAAAAAACACAAAAGGAATAACGACAAAAAAAAGGACACGGGTAGGGGGAAAACAGGAACACGAGGAAAACATTGAAGACAATGACGAAGAGAAGAGAAGAGGCGAGGGAGAGGCAAGAGATGAAACGAAGATGAGGTCGGGCAAGGAAAAGGGAAAGCAGAAAAAGGACCTCGTTATTCCAAGGGATCCAAGAAGAAAGAAGAAGAAAGAGGCTTTTCGGTGGTTTTATACCGGGGAAAAGGGGAGATGGGAGGTATGGGATATGATTTCCCTCCCTTCTTTTTTTTGTCAATTGGCGTTATACTTTTTTCTATTCTTTGATCTAAAAGGATGAAAGAAAACCAAAGGCCCACGTTTTTTTCGTTTGTCTTTTCTTTTCGGTTCCCGAGCTCTTCTTCTTCTTTTTTATTGTTTGTTCTTCTTTTCTTGTCTTGTTCTTTTCTTGTCTGCTTTTTTTCATCTTGTTCTTTTTTCTTCTTCTTGATTGATTGAGATGAAACTTGAAATATCTATATTACCCTTTTGCTGTTGGACTGTTGAAGCTGCTGAAGCTGTCGAGGCAGACGTTGAAACTTTTGAAGCAGATGTTGAATCAAGATATGTTAAAAGGATGTTTGTCTCTTAAAGGAGACTCGGATGTTTGATGCATTAGTATTGCTTGGAATCATGTTAGACCACGTTGCTTGTTTAGTGTTATGAAAAGAATTGTTTTTCTTCTTTGGAGATTCTATACACTGTATGTATTATTCTTTTCTGTAATGTCATGTTTTTTGATGAGATGAGTAGTCTGGGGAGGCGTGTTCATTGTGATTATGCCTGGGTAAGAGAGTCTTGATGTTTGGTGATGGAGGAAATGTCGTTGAATCCGTGAGTATACTACAAGGCAAAAAGAAACGATGTATAATTCTCTTAAATAAATACAAGTATCTAAAAGAATTATAAAAAAAAAAGCAAGATTTAAACAAGAATGAACATTATAAGCATCATTTAGAGTATTTGCGTGGTATACCTTTATATATGGCGTAGTCGTAGTCGTGGCTGTACTTGCGATGAAAGGATGAGTGACGTTATTCTACAGCCAAAATATGTGCCTCATATACCAGGCACCAATACAATCCTCGAGAAACCGCATGCAAAGACCAAGCAAGCACCAAACCAAGCAAACAGCTCCACAAAGACGCAGCAAAGGACCCAAGGACCCAAGGACAAAGCAAAAGCTGATTCGACGGCGTACGGAGTACCTTGCCGTCCTACAGGCTCACATCAGTACCTGCGAGTAGCATTACTACCAACTACGACCACAGCACCTTGTACCTTTGACGCAAGGGTCGAACAGTAGAACGTGTTTAACGCGCTTTGCTTTCATCATTTTGAAAGAGTGCAGCATCCTCTTTTTTTTTTAAAGAAGCTCTTTTTGCCACAACCTCCCCTCCAGCGCAAAAGGGCAACAGCACACTCATTATACAACACACCACATACATAATGGCCGATTACGATAGGAGAAGGTCTGGTGGAGGAGGTGGTGGTTACCGCAAGCGACGGTATCGTGGTAAGCAGGACCCAAGGGAAAGGAAGCAGAAGATTCGAAGAAGGAAGAAATACTGACATTGAGGATTTGATATAGACGACGACGAAGATAACCACTACGACCGACGAAGCAACCAGCGCCGCCGTACGGATCACCCCCCTCCCGTCCCCGTCCGCGTGCGCAGACAGGTCCTGGGCCTGGCCGACTCGCCCCTCCGCTCCTGGGCAGACGAGGTGCAGTCCACGGCGGCCCTGGTGTCGGACAACTACGAGGACGAGGACGTGAGGCGCCAGTTCGTCGACCTGGTCGTGCAGGTGCACGTCGAGCAGCCGCTCAAGACGCCCTTTGTCGCCGCCGTGGTGCTCGTCGCCAACACGCGCAGGCCCGAGCTGACGGCCGACCTGCTCGCCAGGCTGGCCGAGCTGACGGCCGCCGACGTCGCCGCGGGCAACTGGAGGGTCGTCAAGCTGCGCCTCAAGATGCTCGCATGCCTCCAGTCGTGTCTCGAAGGCGAGGGTATCTTCCCGCTGCTTGATGAGCTCTTTGGCAGGGCTGCGGATCTGCAGACTGCTAGTTCTGAGGATGTGAGTGTTTCTTGTCTCCTGTCATTGTTTGTGACAATTCTTGGGTGTTCATGTGTATGTGTGATTGCTGACAGAGAGGCCAACAACAGACCATTGGAACCGAAATCGTCAAAATCATCCTCCTGACCATCCCGTACATCATGGCCGCCGCACCAGGCCAGCTGTCGCAGAAGAAATCGGCCGAACTCATGGAGAAGACGGACATCATCGCCTCGGAGCCCCACGCCCTGCAGACCATTGTCGACCCGTTCGGCGCGGACGAGTCGGCCGGCTCGCCCAACTTCTGCATGCTCCTCCAGAAGCAGCTGCAGGCCGAGGCGTCGCGCAACTGGGAGCTCAAGTGCCTGCCGCGGCCGTGGCAGATGCCCCTCGAGGACATTGAGGTGCAGGAGAAGCTGTCGAACCCGACCAGGCACGCGCTGCCGGCCATCGAGATCCCCGCGACGGTGGCCGCCGGCTCGCGCGCCCTGTTCCCCGAGGTGCACTTCTCCGTGTACGCCGAGCAGGACGTCGAGACGGTGCCGCCCCAGACGGACATTGCGTCGTCGCTGATCCGCGACGGCCTGGCCGACACCATCAACATCCTCAACTTCAACAGGCACGCCGTCGCCCGCTACCTCATGGACCTGGACTGCTACTTCGCCGAGGGCACCTTTGTCAAGCGGGCCACGCCGTTCGACGACCTGCGCAGCCTGCCCGAGGGCCGCCCCACCTGGAAGCCAGAGGACGTCGCCGTCGACGCCGTCTTCTCCCAGCTCTTCCTCCTCCCGGGACCCGAGTGCAAGACGGTCTACTACCACTCCGTCCTGACCGAGGCCTGTAAGATCGCCCCGGCCGCCATCGCACCCAGCCTCGGGAGGGCCATCCGCTACCTCTACCGCTCCAACCCCCGCATCGACCTCGAGCTCAGCTACCGATTCCTCGACTGGTTCTCCCACCACCTCAGCAACTTTGGCTTCACGTGGAAGTGGACCGAGTGGCAGGACGACGCCGCCCTGTCAGACCTCCACCCCTCCATCTGGTTCCTCAGGGGTGCCCTCGACAAGGAGGTCCGCCTCAGTTTCGCCCAGCGCATCTTGAAGACTGTGCCTGAGGCGTATCATGGTCTCATTGACCCGGAGAAAGAGCAGGATGTTCCTCCGTTTAAATATGCAGACGATGGTATGTTGCCACCCTAAGAAGAAAAGAACGAGACGAGAAGAAGGAAGAAGAAGAATGAAGAAAAGAGAAAAGACGAAAAACTAACACTATGTTTTAGACACCCCCTTCTCCGCAGAGGGCAAAGAAATTGCGGCACTGCTGAGACGCAAGGCGGCAGACGAGGAATTCCAGCCCCTCATCGACGCCATCCAGACGCAGGCGACGGAGCGCGGGCTCGACCCCGTCGTGACGAGCACCGACGTCTTCACCACGGCCGTGTGCTGGGTGGGTTCCAAGTCGCTGAGCCACGTGCTGGCGTGCATCGACCGGACCAAGGACCGTCTCCTGGAGGCGGGGGTGTCGTCGGAGGCGGCGCGCGTGCAGATCGTGTCGTCGGTCCTGTCGTACTGGCACGCGCACCCGGGCGTGGCCCTGTCCATCGTGGAGAAGCTGCTCAACTACACCATCCTCACGCCCTTTAGCGTCATCGACTGGGCCCTCGTGGCGGGCACGCCCTCCAACGGCACAAACGGCGGCGACTCCCTCGCCAGGCCCCACGTCTTCGAGATAGTCCTCAACACTGTCGCCAAGGTGACGGGTCGCATCCGCCAGATCCACCTGGATACCCCGTCGCCACCGGACCCCATGGTCGACGCAGACTACGCCGACTCGTACGCCAAGGAGGCGAAGAATATGCGTGACATGTTTAAGTCCATGAACGATGCTCTCGCCGGGTGGGCCGCGGGCGACAAGCAGCAGCAGCAGAAGCAGGACGGCGATGACGATGATGCAGAGAGGGATGCTCTCGTGCGTGACTGGGGGAAGAGGTGGCTGCGCGTCTTCCAGCGAAAGGCTGCCCTTGAAGAGACGTTTGTCGTAGAGGCTGAGAAGAAGGCTGCAGCTGCTGCAGCTGCTGGTGCTGGTGCTGGTGCTGACGCTGCTGGTGCTGATACTAACAGTGCCGAGGAGGCATCTTAGGGTAGTATTCTTGTCATTATTATGTACGAAGAGAGAGTTTATTTCTTATTCAAAAAAAAGGCAATGCAAGGTTGTACACTGTTTTTTTTTTTTTTTTAATCATGCGGGAGGAGAACCATTTTCTTTAAAAGAATCATTGTTTTGTACGAGATGAAGCATTTCTATTTCAGAATCATAAAAGAGTATTGTTTTGACTCTACCAATGAATGTCATATCTCATTCCCTAATGCTTTAATTCGAAAGAACAAGAATCCAACCGTATTGCGCCTGACCAAACCGATAGAAGCAACATAAAGAAGTGAAGAAAAGAAGTGAAGAAAAGAAGTGAAGAGAAGAAGTGAAGAGAAGAAGTAAAGAGAGAAAATGGAGCGTCCTGAATGGTGAACAAGAAGAGGCGAGAAGAACAAAGTGAAGAAGAAAAAAAAACATCATTCACGCTCCGTCATACTATCACTTTCTTCCGAATATGTTTGGGAAGAGCCACGCCGTTCATGTAGAGCGTCTCTTGCGTCTGGTCCGTCTCGCCCAGTGTCTTGATCTTGTCGAGGAGGTGGCTGCAGCGACGAGAGTGGAAACGTTAGATCATGTATCGAGTCTGAAACGGGGTGTGGTCTGCGTCGGAACTGTCCGACCAGGCGACGGAAGAAGCCACTGCTGTTGCTGTTGCTATTCTCCTCTTGCGTGATGATAGGTCCACTTGGATCTTGCTCTTGCTCTTGCTCTTGCTCTTGCTCTGACTGTTGTTCTGGCTGTGGTGATTCGATTGAGGGGAGTATGGGAGAAGCAGAAGAAGATGAAGAATGTATAGAAATAGGACGATGACGATGATGGTGACGGCGACGGTGGTGATGGGAAGAAGATGAGAGCAATGGCGTACAAGGAACAAGAGGAGCAGGAGGAGGGGCGGTTTCAACCAAAATCAAAAAGGGGGGGAAATAAGCGTACTTTATGGGGAGATGACCTGCTCGGCCCTCCGTCATGGCCAGCTGGACTCGCTCAGTCTGGTGTTGGTGATCGTCAAAGTGTTGACGGATGCGCTCCTGGCACTCGTCTGCGTCGCCGCCACGCACAACGTAGTCGCAGTCTTCCTGGTCGCATGTCCACGTTTCGTTGGGCCCGCGGGGTGTGGACGGGGGGATTTTGTCTGCGCGAATGACAATCCTAACCTTGTCGTCGTCGGTTCCGTTGGCCATGCCGTTATCGTCGTCGTCGTCGTCATCGTCGCTGCCGCTCATATCGGCATCTTCTGCTGTGGCGTCGTCAAAGTAGTGCGACTTCTTGGCCCGCACGCCAGAGTCGCTCTCGTAGTCGTCGTCGCCGTTCTCGTCATCGAAGTCAATCTCCATCATCTCTGACCGTGGCCGCTTCTTGATGGTCGAAATTGGTCGGAGGCTCGACTTTCCGGCACGGCCTGGCGTCTTGATCCCCTTGCCGGTACGGCTCGGTGAGGGGGTGCTGTTGTCATCGTCGTCGTCGTTCAGGGACGCCTGTTGTCCCTTGACCACTGATGGCGCTGCTACTGAGGTGTTTCCTCTTGGCTGGTACGGGCGAGAACCCCGTGGAATCAAGCGGTAGGGGAGATCAGACGGTTTCAGCGCAACAGGTTTAAACTCCTCAACGGCCTTCTCTAGGAGCCAGGGATACACCTCTGTGTTTTGCCACCTCACCGGGTCAATCCTCTTGAGGATCTCGGCGGCGTTGTAGTGTAGAACCTCGGCGGGAGGTATGCGGTGGCTACCTGTGGTGCCGTTTCTGTACGTGGGGAACTTGTTGCCAAAGTACAAATGGTTTAGCAGCCCGACGTAGGTAACTCCGTGTTTTGTGCCGACCAATGCGTCGTATGCTGACTCGAGAGCTGTAACGACCGTATCCAAAGCACTCTGGTCGTCTGTTGGAGTGGGCATGGGAGCCTTGTCTCGTGGGGTATTCGATGATGCTCCCGCGGGAGGAGGGGGAAGAGCCCCTAGCTCTTGAGGCTGCTCGTCTGCAGGCTGCAGGGCAGATCGAGACCTCGAAGATCGCTGGCCCTGTGTCACGTTCGTATCGAGTGCCACTGATGCCACGGACCTCGATCTGCTTGATCTGGTCCTTGTTGGTAGGTCGACGGACTCGGGGCGGGTGACATTATCCGTCATGGACGATGGATCATCAGCTGATGGTATGGGCTTGGGGTTTCGGATTCTATCCTCGGCCTTGGTGAAGAGCCCCTGAACAATGCGTTAGTACTTAGCTGTACTGGAGAGGCGTAGAGATGGAGGGATATGGAAGGGCGGGAAAAAGGAAAACCTACTATATTCTCCTTCTTCATCCACTTGTAGAAGTATGTATCCGGCCAATGCAATTGGTCCCAGTCTGCCTGCAACACGAACTGGTTTATGAGAAAGGGGGCCACATCTTGACACATTTGCGCAACCTCGCGGATCGTCTTCCCGTTTCCAACTTTGGCGGAGTACTGTAAGGAGATTAACTGGTCAGCATCACTCGATGAGAGAAGGCCGAGACGTGGGTGGGAAGGGAGACTGAACCTGCAAAAAGACATCTGACAATCGGACGACAGGGTCAGACGACTTGTGTCGGCGGTCGAGCGTCTTGATGGAAGATCCAGCGTAGATGTCCAGGATAGAATAGTAGAGTCGAATGGCTTCGCAGATGGATCGGTATATGGGTAGGTATTCGGCCGACGGATTGATCTCGAACCAGGCATGGCGGCCCTCCATCCAGAGAACAGGTGGGTTTGAGCGGCGGCGCGTGTTGATATCCTTGTCTTCCTCCATCATTGGCTCTCCAACAGAGTAGCGTGTGCAGTCGTTGATTTGTATAGGGACCGAAGACCTGACCTTCATGATGACTTTTGGTGGCAAGAAACAGACAGGTTAGCGGATGGAATCAGTCACTCTCAGAGAGCGTGCCAGCATGGATGAACTCACGGTGGGACCTCTGCTCGGGCCCGTCGACGACCATTGTCCCGCGGATTATGAATGGACCATCAAACAGCACATCAAGTGCATTGACCATGGTCTTGCCATCTCGCTTGAGGACGACGGCGTCGACGAGTTCGAATTCAGGTGGGTTAATCGCATCTGGAGCGAGTCGGCGCAATACAGACGTCTCCTGGCACCAGTGTACGGGACGCCTGGAAGCCGCTTGGTCCTCAAGACTTGAGGTGGAGCCTCTCCGCCTACGTCCGGTCATGATGTCGTTTGGGTGCGTGAACCATCTGAAGAGGTGACGATGCTGGGTGGCAATGTTTCGAGAGAGCGAGGGAGTGTTCTATGTGAATTGTCGGGACGTATTACTTTGTAAAAAAGACGATATTATCGACAAAGACAAGAAAGCTGGGGGGGGAATAGAAAATTGGTGGCGAGGGTCAAGGGTCGAGAGGGCTTAGGTGAGGTGCCGACGTTGAATGGAAGAGACATGGACCTGCTTGGGGACTGGAGGGGCATCCATTTCACTTGACGCGCGCCGGGGCGCGTGCCATTTAAAGTGACCTGGCCCGGCGGACGTCACTTAGCTCTACCACAGCATCCAACGCCCACTAAACGTTTGAAAGGTTTCCCTATTCGCACTGAATAAAAAAAGTAAAATAAAAGGCCGGGCCTACTGTCATTTTATTTTACCACTACACCTCGCTTTTCTCTTTTCTCCCTATAGTATATAAACTATCGTACTTGCCTATTATGGCCATAGAGGTAGTAGAGGAAGGAGCAAAGGATAGAAGTAGTAGAGGAAGGAAGTAGCAGAGGAAGGAAGTAGTAGAGGAAGGAAGTAGTAGAGGAAGGAAGTAGTAGAGGAGATAGTAAAGGAAGGAAGTAATAGAGGAAGGAAGTAATAGAGGAAGGAAGTAATAGAGGAAGGAAGTAATAGAGGAAGGAAGTAATAGAGGAAGGAAGTAATAGAGGAAGGAAGTAGTAGAGGAAGGAAGTAGTAGAGGAAGTAGTAGAGGAAGGAAGTAGTAGAGGAAGGAGCACACGAAGCGACCCGGACAACTCGCCAAGTCCTTAATGTGAATAGGGAAACATTTCAGTGCGAATAGGATCACTTTATACAATTTTTCGTACATAGATATATGATTTTATAACCGTACCTATTGTGTATGAGATTTTGGCACCACCTTAGGAATTTGACACCGTTACAGCTGCTCGCAGGGCTCTACCTTACGGTTCGCATTTATAGCGCTTACACCACCTGCAAGTCATTGCCTACTTTTTAGCATCACAGTCCCCTATAGCATTTAGCCAGCTGCGCCATGGCATCCATGTTCACAGCATCGGCCCCGTCACGGGCGGGCATCGTTACAAAGCCTGCCCGCTCCATCACCTGTCCAACCCGTTGAACCAAGGATGCTTCAAAACGGTAGCTGCATCGAGTCGCTCTTGGGGCTGGTATCTCAGGAGTCTCTGGAGCAAGTCAGCCAGGGTCCTGACTTCCATCGGCGACAGGCGGGGCGGCCAAAAGCCGGGTTTAAAGTACGGCGTTTCGAGATCAGACCTGATCGCACGTCGCATGCCAGCGAGCAGTCGCTGTCTCCGCCCGGCCTCTGTTTCCGGATGGCTCCTGCCAGGCTCGGGGCGCACATACGACGGATTTTGAGGTCTATAGTATTTTGACCATGGGCCAGGGGGCCTTGACAGTATTTTGCAGACAGCGCCGAAGTAAGCCTTTCTGCCGGGTTTAACACCACGGAACAACCGTCTTCCAAATAGGTCACATCCAGTCCGGATCGCAAATAACAGACAACCTAGTGACCACAGATCAACAGACATGGAGCTAAGGCCTTTGGTAGCCAGCTCTGGTGCGGCGTATGTCATAAGTACTTCTTTGGTCGAACGCCGAAATCGTTGGCCATAGATATCAGACACCGCATTGAATTCAACGATGCGTGCCCTTGGCTGTAAGAGGAATTTCGGAAATGACGCAAGGCGAAACTCAACCGGGAGGACAATGTAGTCCGGGGCGTTTGGAACCTTGGGAGTGGGCAAGTTGTCAACAAGGCGGACGACGGGGAATGCCTTGGGTCTCCCGAGCAGTGAGAGAACATGGTCCTCCTCTTTCCCATTGAGGCCGTCCATCTCTATATAGACAGTACCTGGGTCGAGATCTAGAGCGGTGCATCATGGCAGTCAGTACAGGTAACACCATAAGAGCATATGTAGAGATTGGCATATGTGTCTACTAACTTCCATGGCATATGCCTCTTCTATGAAGCATGGTCACAGTTTCGACTGTGTCCCGGCATAAAGCCCGAAGCATTCGGGAACCCCGCATCTCGCTCTCAAATCGCTTCCATTCCTCCACTTGGTCCTCAAGGCTGCTATCGTACGAGCTTGAGTCATCCGAGCTTGAGTCATCCGAGCTTGAGCCATCCGAGCTTGAGTCTTTCGAGCTTGAGTCTTCCGAGCTTGAGTCTTTCGAGCTTGAGTCTTCCGAGCTTGAGTCTTCAGTGTGCACGTCTTCTATCCCAGAGTCAACTGAACCCTCAGAGTCGACGTCGACCGATTTATCGTAAACGTGACCTCCACCGAATATAAAGGCAGCCTCTTGGACCGGAGGGCCATGAACTGGGTATACCAGACAGATATGAGTACCATTAGCACTCTGGCTAGTAAAGTCCCTTAGAGGGAGATGGAGGCGTCTTTCAAGGTCGGGCTCATCTTGACATATATCCCTAATGCGTTGGGCTATGTCCTTCGTGTTCCGCGGCGAACTAGATTTATCGGCCGTGAGGATACTCACGGCAACATAGCGAGGCGTTTCGGCATGTTGGTCACGGCAGAGCCAGTTGACACTGTCGCTACAGTCGATATAGAGCTTGTGAATAACGCGATATCGGCCGTTGTCGAGCTCATCTTGCAGGTGGATTGGATGGTAGCCGCCGGGACGGAAAAGCAAACGGTCCTCTATATTGGGATCGGAATAAAGTCCCCAGTAGAACAGTCTCTTCCATGGTTTTTTTGGGTCCTGGCTGTAGTTCCATCTCCGTATAGGACGAGTCCCAGGAATGACTGAGCGTTGACGATGGATGGAGCGGGCTGTGGCATCGCGTGTCGAAAGCCTTGTTACGCACCCGGGCCTCGAAGGAGGCTGGTGACAATCCGGCTCTACAAAATTCATGATATCAAGTCTGTGCAAGATTTTCTCTCTCTGGCGAATGATTGATAGCTCAATGATGCGAATCGTCAACGCTGCTGGGATACGGATCAATCGATGCAGGGGCTGTATTGGCGGGATGTCAAAAGGGGGAATTGAAGGAGGAAATTCTTGAGAGGGGCAGTCTATATCAGGGCATGGATAATGGGCAAAAAAAACAAAAGGTTAACATCATGCTACGCATTCACGGATAACGTCAAAAATACAAAGGTGAACCTATAAATGTGAACCTATGGACAAAGGTGAACCTACAGCGGGTGGCATGAAGTTTGAACCTTGCAACCTTCTCACGAGTTGCCCCCACCCCCTAAATCTCCCCCGGGGGTGGGGCTTAGTCTTTCCAATACAATTGGCCCATTACACACTTAAACTACTTTTTTTTTTTTTTTTTGCGTCCAAACTGTTGATACCTTCGCCTTTTATTCCATAGGTCCGTCGCAATTGATCATACGATCAACCGACGACTTTGCCTCTCCTATATACCAATACCTCGAGGTGCTCCGAACGGGTCGACAGCACCACGAGCAACTTCTGTCGGTGCTGCCTCTTACGCGCACCGTCACAAGTCTCCCTCTCTCGCTCTCCCTATTTTATTTGGGCGAGTGCAGATCCAGGGCAGCAGCACCCTTTTTTTTACTATATTTACCGGCACAAAGCCCGCATGCGACGGCCCAGAGACCTATTTAGGATGGCTTCAGACGTCGTCCGTGAAGGCTGCTTGGGTAAGGACACACACAGACTCTCTCTTTCTCCCTCTCCGCCGCCCCCTTCCTGTACTTGAAATCAAAGAGGAACGAAATAGACTAACGCCCCCGGGATGGATGCAGCCATAAACAAGCCGTGCGGAATGAGTTCTGCGCAGGCGATCCGAGACTGCCAGATTGCCTGGAACACATCGACATTTTTCCAGCCGCTCATCTCGTCCGAGGTGTCCAAGAGGGAGCGGGAGAAGCACACGCGAAAGAAGCACATGCAGCGGGCGAACCAGGTCAAGATCGGCCACGGCGGGACGCTGGACCCGCTGGCGACGGGCGTTCTGATCCTGGGCATCGGGTCCGGGACCAAGGCGCTGCCCCAGTTCCTCGACTGCGTCAAGACGTACGAGACGACGGTGCTGTTCGGCGCCAGCACCGACACGTACGACCGCGTGGGGAGGGTCCTGGCTAAGCGCCCCTACGACCACATCACGCGCGAGAAGGTCGAGGAGGCCCTCGAGTCCTTCCGCGGGAAGCAGATGCAGGTGCCCCCGCTGTACTCGGCCCTCAAGATGAACGGCAAGCCGCTGTACGAGTACGCGCGCGAGGGCAAGCCCATCCCGCGCGACATCCAGGGTCGCCCGGTCGAGGTCAAGGACCTGGAGCTGGTGGAGTGGTACGAGCCCGGCAAGCACCCGCACCGCTGGCCCGTCGAGGAGGCCGAGGCCGCCGAGCGCAGCCTGGCCGAACAGGTCTGGCGCGTCAAGAAGCAGCAGGAGACGTCGGGTCACAAGACCCTCACCCCCGAGGAGAAGGAGGAGGATGACCAGGCCATTGCCGCCCACGAGTCCTTCAAGCGTCGCTTCGAGGAGCGCCAGGACGCCCTGATCCGCGAATCCGGCGGCAGCAGCGACAACAACAACAACAACACCAAGCTGAGCAAGAAGGCCCGCAGGCGCAACAAGACAGCCGCCGCCGCCGCCGCCGCCGCCACCCGCGACCCCCCCATGATGTCCGGCGCCCTGGGCAAGCTCCCCGACCAGCCCCGCTACTCCACCCGCGGCCAGGACCTCGTCCCCGACCCCCCCAGCCAGGACACACCCCCTCCCTGGACGGACCAGGGCCCCGCCGCCTGCCGCATCCGCATGACCGTCACCTCGGGCTTCTACGTCCGCTCCTTCTGCCATGACCTGGGCGCCAAGCTCGACTCGGCCGCCCTCATGTCCGAGCTGTCGCGCACCCGCCAGAGCGACTTCACCATCGGCGGCGTCAACTGCCTCGAGCACGCCGACCTGGCCGGAGGCGAATCCGTCTGGGGTCCCAAGGTGTCCGCCATGCTGGCCCGCTGGAACGGAGAACCCTCGACAGACTGGAAACCCCCCAGCCCGCCCCCTACTGCTCAATCTCAACCCACCACCACCACCACCACTGCCACCGCCACCTCCCCCCCGAACTCCAAGCCTGCTACTCCTACCAAGGACGACGGCAAAAGCAAGAGCCCCCGGGCCAGCCCCCGAGCGAGCCCCCGAGCTAGCCCTAAGCCCGCAGACACCGAATCAAAGGAGTACCACCGTCCCTTCAGGGCTTCCTCCCCCGAGAAGCGCAGACGTTCTGCCTCGCCGGGCAGCGATTCTGACAAGCCTGCCCGCAAGGCTAGCAAGAAGACTGGCGACGAGGAGAGCAAGTCGTGGGATGGCCTCTCTGACTAGTGGAATTGTATGAGAGGTACTACTACTACGACGACGACGGATGGCGAGAAGAGCGAGCAGAGCAAGGAGAGGGGACAGAGTAAGGAACGCAAGCAGAGAAGAGAGAGAAAGGATGGGGAAAAGAAAAGCATGAGACGTGGTCTAGGTGTTTCGGAGTCTTGTTTTGTTTCGGGTGTTTCGGCATGGGCTTTACCCAAGCTTGTTTTACGAGGTTCTTGTCATGGAGTAAAGAGATGATTGGAACAACTATTTCTTTTTTTGGTTTTGCCACCCTCCCCTCACTTCATTCTATTATTCTTATACAGATAACTCTAGATGGTCGTTATATATATATATGTAACGTTTGTATTGGAGTATAGTCTTTTTTTGTGTGTCATTCTATTGATTTGCTTCGTGTGTATGCTAAACGGTCATGCATGTGTGTATGCTCATATATGCTGGGAGGAAACAAAAAGATATGCCAGGGAAGATTGTAAACCCAAAAATGAAAAACCCCCCAAGTAGATTCGCCCATGTCGATTCCCCATGCTTTTTTGTTGAAACCCATGTTGACCCATTTGTAAACGCCAGAAAAAAGAAGAAAGGAAAATCGTGATCGCATAGTCGTCATCTCCGTGCGTGTGCATATGTTATTCTTTTGGTGATGCTGTTGTTTCTGCTCCTGCTGCATGTTGCTCTTCCTCTGATTGTTGACTCTGGTCGTTGTCTAGCTGCTCATGCTCGGCGAGAAGCTGTCTAGCCGACTCGATCCTTGCCATGGCACCCTCGAGGGTCTCGAGTCTCTTCCTTTTGTCGCCATCCCTCCTCTCGAGCTCGGTAACACGCTCCTCGAGCTTGGCGCGGGCCCTGCGCTCCTCGGCCACCATCTCGTTGGCCTGCTCGAACAGCGATGCGCTCAACTCCTCGACCTCCTTGCTCGTGGCCGTCAGACGGCCCTCGGCCTCCTTGCGTAGCGACTGCTCGCGCACCAGGGCCTGCAGGAGCTTCTCGGTGCTCTGGTGGTCCGAGTCGGCCCGGGGGGAGCGCTCCAGGTTGGGCGACGACTTGTTGCTGCGCGAGCCCAGTAGCGACGACAGCCGGCCCTGGAGGAAGCCCGCCGACGAGCGGCGATCCTCGTCGGCGGGTGTGCTCGGTGGTCGGTCGTCTTTCGGCGGAGGCGGTGGAGGAGCAGGGTCTGCGGACTCGTCGGGGCTTGCTGACGTCGTGGCTGTCGTTGATGTTGCTGTTGCTGACGCTTGCGCTCGGAGCTTGGTCAGCTCATCTTCGTATTCGGCCCATCGGCCCACTGCGGCTTCCGCCTTGTCGTTGAGTTGGCGGACTTGGGCTTCGAGTTCGGCTATGCGTGTCTGGGCCTGGACGAGGTCGGCCTGCGACGTCTCCATGTCGGGAAGGGAGTCTCCGCAGCTGGGGCAGAGATCGCTGTGTGTGGTTGTGGGAATGCCGCCCTTTGTCGTCACCGCCGGGTCTGCCATGGTGAGGACCATGGTTGTCGACGACATGGCGTGCGCCGCGGCGTGTTTCTAAAGACTGGAGTTTGCCTTGTCGGTGGAATTTCGGAAATGTTGAATCTGGGAAGATATATATAAGGAGTTAAAATAAAAAGGGTCTTTCTTTTGCGCAGAGACTTTCGTGTGAATAGGTTGTTAATAAAGAGGAGGAGGAGGAGAGAAAGAGAGAAAGACGACAAAGAACGAGGGGCTCAAAGAAATTCCACTCGGGCTAGCCTTTGTGTCGCATTGCTGAAAGTGGCAGGTACGACAAGGGTGCTACGTCCAAGTTCCTTCTTCTGGGCTCGAGCCCAAGGGACCCAAGGAATGGCCAGGATCCGGGGTGCAGCCGAAACGCAACCCATAGGCCATCATTCCTGTGTGTATTATATCACAGGACTGTTATTACTGCAACCTAGAACATTGTGTCTCAGCCTCATGGATCCTTTTTCAGTCGTTCATCGAGGCTTTGATCAATGCTTCCTCCTGTTAACCATCCCTGGTCGGTCCTTGTTCTAGGCTCTCTGTGAATCTCTTTCTAGTCGTAAGGGGTTGTCACTGCTCCAGCTATTAAGCCAAGAGCCGTTGTCAATGTGGATATTCCTTAGCGTTCCCGATGACACTAAAAAAAGAAGAAGGGGGACAAAAAACAAAGAGCCTTGAGATATATTTGGATTAAACGTGTCAATCATGTCAATCAAATCCCATGGAAGCGCGTATTGATCAGTGATCTACATTCTGCATCTCCGGCAGTCCAAGACAGCTCGCACGGGACAATGTGCGGCACACGTTACAACTATCAATCATCATGGTAAACTGAATCAATACGCACGGACATGACAATTCTTTCCACTCGTCTCGCCCTCAGGTCGTCTTTGTCAATAAGAAAGGGGGTATATATTGCCAATACTACTATTTGTAACCGTACCTGTACAGGTAGTAGCAGTACGTCTATGCTGCTACTAGTATTTACTCGTATTGCTTTAGTGCAAATGGTGTATGGGTCCGCGACGAAAACATGCGACCGTATTGCTCTTTTCAATGCCAAGCGGCGCAGTCCAAAGGGGATTTTGCTGCGCAGCCGCGTCACCCCCGGTCTTGGAGCATGGCCCTCCCAAACCCCCCTGTAAAGCGACCCCGGCATCGACTTGTAAGCTTAAAAAATCAGGGCATGCTTACTACCAATACCATGGGTTCATAGAGGCAAGCCCCCCAATGTCAGCCCAGGCCAAGCGTCCGATTGTTTTTAACAACCCCCAGTAATAATGGCCTGGTGGGCTGACAGGGAGTGAGTGGGTGGCCGTTCCTGACAGAGAGAAAGAGAGCGGGACCTTGGTCGAATGCGCGTGTGATCTGAAGGGATGGTATGAAGCCGCCGCGTATATTTCAGTGCTGGCCATTACTTCAACTCGGCTTGGCGACCTTTCGCAGCTCCGTGGCCCCCGTCTCGGGGTCCTTGTGTTCCTTCCAGCTGATGGGCACCATGTCGTTTCCTGCTTCGCTGGTGGCCATGAGGACGCCTAGTTCATTCGATGCCGTAGATAGGTAGTAGTTGGCCTGGTCACCAAGGGAGATCTGTTTTTTTGGACAACCTCGTTAGCAATCGGTTTCTTCTTGAAAGGTTTCGATAAGAGCTAGTAGTTACTCACCACATTGGCACGGACAATGTCGCCAGGCTTGAACGACTCGTGAATCTTGACCTTGTCCTTCTCCGTGGCCCTGACATCCTGCACGCGGATGACACCCTGCCACTCGGTCTGCAGGACCGTGTCGCCCACCTGCTGGATGACGACAATGGCCTGCTTCGGCATGAGGCGCAGCACGCGTGCCAGCACCACGTTGCCCACGTCCGGGAGGACCTCGCGCTTGCGACCGTGACGCGCCACAGAGACGGTGGCCAGCCCGACGGGCGCGGAGGTAGATGTGATCTTGTTGAGGCGTTTCGCCGGCCCGGGCTGCTTGGGCGCCGCCGTCACCGACACATGGCCCATCAGGGAGGCCACCACATTGGAGTCGTGGACGTGTGTGCCCGGTCCGGGGGCGTAGCGCGACGCAGGACCGAGAATGTGACCCGGTAGGGCCGTCGAGGGGATGCTCTCTGTAGCCATGACTTTACGGATGCACTCTGGCTGAGCTTTGAGCTTCGAGGTTGAGACTTGGTTTGCTTTGGTGGGTTGGGTTTTTTTCCTTAGCTTTCTACAAAACGAAAATCAATCGATGATATCGATAACGATAAGAGGCTCTACAGCAATCGGATTATCGATAAAATGAAAGCGGGGTGGGGGGTGGATGATACGTTGCGCTGCGTTGCGATGAACCGCTGCACGTGACGATAATCGCAAATCCAGAGCCCGGGTCCACCTATGTACCGAAGTCCGCTGCTGTGGGTCTCGGTAGCGTCCGGCCAACGGACATAAGAGCGATAGTCCGCCCGAAAAGGGGACAAAATAGGACAATCGCTCCCCTCAGGTAATAACACCAGGAAGTTTCGAGGGCTCTGGATCGTTAGTAATCCGGGTTGCATCTCGAAACGGATGCCACTTTAAGCGAGGTGTGGTGGTGGTGGTCCCTTTGCACCTTTGTGTCCTACTTGCCTATTTTCGCCCCCATGCCGTCTTATCCGTGGGGAACAATTCGATGTAGGACGCCGACCCGTGGAAAGAAATTTGCCCGAAAAGAAAAAGAAAAAGAAAAAAACACTACCATGTACTCCTACTAGTAGTATTCAAAAGTCCGCCGCATAATCGTACTATCGCATCCAGGCTCCAGATCTGATGACTCTTTTGCCGTAATTGCCACATGTCACTTGGTATTTAGTTTCCTTTTATGTTTTCCAACGCTATCAGCACTATCAGTCAGCAGGGAGTTCATTCCTACTAGCCGTAACAGGTCGGATTGTTTTTGTGAGACGCAGTCTTGACACTGCAGAGAATGCGATCGCTTTTCTTGGCGTGGTATTGCGGAGAGTTATCTATCTATACTCGTAAGTTCTCCGTATTCCTCTCTCATTTTACGGATACGCACACATTCTCTCCCTCGTAACAGTTTGTCCCTTGGCTGTGTCTGTGCTCTGCGGAATTTTGCCAATCCCGATGTGCCAACCGGGATTGGAGACTTTGTTGAGTACATACATGCACGCTATTCTACTAATGGACCCTATTGTTCGCATTCAATTGCCTACGGGTCAGTACCCGTACACTCTTATGGGCTCTAGCATGCATCTATAGGCGGCCGAATACAAAAGAGAGGGAGGGAAAAAGAAAAGAATGTAAAAAACTCCCTTCCCCTACTCCGTAGAGTGTTACTTCTCGTACTCTCAATTGTATTTCATTCAAAAGTCGTATCAATCCCATGTAAGTAGATTGTTGTACATATAACTACTACTACTACAAGCATCTTTTTCTTTCTTTCCTTATTTTTGTCATCAAGAACCCACCGCGCAAACCTACAAAGTTGTAACTCGCCCCTTCCATTTTATCAAGCGGAAATCACTTGTAGCGCTCCTTCCCACTCTCCGCTCGCATATTTCGTATTTTACCTGTCTACGAATCCCGGCAATCGTCCGTTCTTAAACCGCCGCCACCCTCCACCAACTTACCAATCCAGTAACACCGCCGCCTCTTTTTCTTCTTCTTTCTCTCTTCATAATCTCCCGACAACAACTGGCAGCACCATTCGACCACATTCATATTTTTACTCGCAATACACAGTATACGACGACTATCTGATATTCACCTCTTTCCTCTTCGGCCATGTCAGGCCCCCCTGACAAAGAGACTCAGCAGCAGCAGCAGCTCGGCCCCGCTGATGATCTCGCTGCCGTCATTGAACCCACATACAGTCGCGATGAGACGTACCCCGACAACGAAGCAGCTTCAGTCGTCGACCAGCAAGATAAGAAGCTAGACGATCATGGTTCCGCCTCGAGTAGTCTGTCGCATCCCAAGGATGACCAGGTCGTCGATTCAGCCCGACCTGCCACCGCACCATTGACATCAGTCGTCACTGGCGCCAGCTTTGTCTCCGATACCAGTGCTGCTACGAGGCAGCAGACTAACAATTCTCAAAAGCTTGTGGAGAGGCCATGGTATAGCAAGCTGAACCCCCTGCGCTGGGGCAAGGCCCCTCCTGTACCGGATGAGCGCGCCGTCTCCAGGGAACACAGCGCAAACATATTGAGTCTGCTCACATTCGAGTGGATGACGCCTCTGATGATGGTAAGCACAAGACTTCGCTTTCTGAGCATGACTGGCATGGGATGATCGGTGTATGGCGGTGTATGGGGCCAATACAATCATGTGGTTGCGCCACCCACCAGCTGAGTCCCAGATCCGCGCATGCTTGTTTCACATCCCACAATGACATGCCTGTTCCAGCTCTCATCTCTCAACTGCCACGCTCGGTATAAGTCAAAAATACGCTGACACTCAGTCTTTTTACTCCAGACCGGCTACAAGCGTCAGTTGCATCAGCGCGACATATGGACCGTTAACCCCGACCGAGCTGCTCTGCCCTTGACGGAAAAGTTCCGGGTCTCGTTCAAGAAGCGTGTTGAGAGGGGCGAAAAGCACCCTCTCTTCATGGCTCTTCACGAGACCTTCTTCTTCGAGTTCTGGCTCGGCGCCAGTCTGGCTTCCTTTGTTGCCGTTGTTCAGGTTCTCGCCCCCTTCACCCTCCGTTATCTCATCCAGTTCGCCACCGACGCTTGGCTTGCCGACCATTACGACCAGCCCGCTCCTCCCATTAGGAATGGCATCGGTCTCGCTCTCGGTATAACTGCCATGATGGTTCTCCAAAGTTTCGGAGTAAACCACTTCATCTACCGTGGTATGATGATGGGCGGCCAGTCCCGCGGCATTCTCATCGGTCTCATATACGAAAAGGCAATGGTCATCTCGGCCCGCGCCAAGGCCGGCGGCAACCCTAAGGAGACAGTCAAACCGGACCCTAAAGAGGCTAAAACAGAAAAGAAGGCCAAGGGCAAGAAGCCTGCTAATATCGAGGAGGAAGTCGCTGGCTGGGGAAACGGTCGCATTACCAACCTGATGAGTGTCGACACCTACCGCATAGATCAGGCCTCGGCACTCATCCACATGCTTTGGACTGCGCCCCTCTCCATTGCCCTCACCCTGGCTCTCCTCATCGTCAACCTGTCGTACAACGCCCTTGCCGGTTTTGGTCTGATTGTTATCGGAGCTCCGCTTCTCACCTTTGCTATCCAGCGTCTGCTTGTTCGCCGCAGGAACATCAACAAGATTACCGACCAGCGTGTGTCTTTGACTCAGGAGATTATCCAGTCCGTTCGATTCGTCAAGTTCTTTGGCTGGGAAGAGTCCTTCATGGAGCGTCTTGGTCAGTACAGGGGCAGAGAGATCCACTCCATCCAGGTCCTGCTGGCCATAAGGAACGCTATCAACGCCATCGGCGTGGCCCTGCCCATCTTCGCCTCCATGTTGTCCTTCATCTCCTACTCCCTCACCAATCCTGGCCTGCGTCCGGCCGAGATCTTCTCCTCCCTGGCCCTTTTCAACACCCTCCGTGTACCCCTCAACATTATTCCCCTTGTCCTTGGTCAGGCCATCGACGCTTGGTCCTCCATGGGTCGTATAGAAAAGTTCCTCATGGAGGAAGATGAGCAGGAGGCCTTCGATCACGTTGACGAGCTGCCGAATGCCCTCGAGATGCACGGTGCCAACTTTACTTGGGAGCAGGCTGCTGCCCAGGAGAGCGGCGGTGACAAGAAGGCTGCTAAGAAAAATGCCGATTCGACCACGACCGGCGACGACACTACCAGCACCCTGGCCGATGAGCTCCCGGAGCCCTTCAAGCTGTCGGACATCAACCTCGATGTCGGTCGCAACGAGCTCATTGCCGTCATCGGTACCGTCGGTAGCGGCAAGAGTTCTCTTCTCAGTGCTCTCGCCGGAGATATGCGCAAGACTGGTGGAGAGGTTGTTCTCGGTGCCTCGAGAGCTTTCTGCCCCCAGTATGCTTGGATTCAGAACACGACGGTCCGCAACAATATCCTCTTTGGCAAGGATTACGACAGGGCGTGGTACAATCAGGTCGTCAAAGCGTGAGTTGCCCTGCCCTCCCCCAAACCCCGAATCCCAAACCCCTGGCCATCGTAGCCAGATTGTGACAACGGTGTTAACATGTCTTCCTCCAGATCTGCCCTCGAAGCTGACATGGACATGCTTCCCAACGGCGACGCGACTGAGATTGGCGAGCGTGGTATCACCATCTCTGGTGGCCAGAAGCAGCGTCTCAACATCGCGCGAGCCATTTACTTCGACGCAGACATCGTCCTCATGGATGACCCACTCAGCGCCGTCGATGCTCACGTCGGCCGACACATCTTTGACAACGCCATCCTCGGCCTTCTGGGTAACAAGTGCCGTATCCTGGCGACGCATCAACTGTGGGTTCTCAACCGCTGCGACCGCATCGTCTGGATGGACAATGGCAAGATCCAGGCCGTTGGTACCTTTGACAAGCTCATGAGTGAGCACGCCAGCTTCCGGACTCTTATGGAGACGACGGACCTGGACAAGAAGAAGAAGAAGCCAAAGGGCGACGACGACGAAGACGACGAGGATGACGAGGATGAGGGGAACAAGGACGCTCAGCCGGATAAGAAGAAGAAGAAGAGGAAGGGCCAAGGTCTCATGCAGCAGGAAGAGAAGGCAGAAGACAGCGTCCCTTGGTCCGTGTACCTTGACTTTATCAGGGCGTCTGGGTCTCTGTTCAATGCTGTGGTGGTTTTCGTCTTCCTCCTCATGTCGCAGGGATCCAACATAATGACGGGTCTCTGGCTGTCGTATTGGACGTCTGACGAATTCGGCCTGACCAGGAACACCTACATTGGCATATACACGGGACTGGCTGTGCTGCAGGCCCTCATCATGTACCTCTTTTCGGTCTCGCTGTCCATCATGGGTACGAGAGCGAGCAAGAAGATGCTTGCCAACGCAGTGAGGCGCGTCCTGCGTGCTCCCATGTCCTTCTTCGACACGACACCCCTGGGCCGAATCACCAACCGCTTCTCTCGCGATGTCGACGTCATGGACAACAACTTGACCGAGGCCATGCGCATGTACCTCTTCACCCTAGTCAGCGTGACGGGTATCTTTGCCCTCATCATCGCCTACTTCCACTGGTTCGCCGTGGCCCTGGTGCCTCTGTACGGCCTCTTTATCCTTGCTGCGTCGTACTACCGATCGTCGGCTCGTGAGGTCAAGCGTTACGAGTCGGTGTTGCGATCCAACGTATTTGCCAAGTTCGGCGAGGGACTGACGGGTGTGGCATCGATCAAGGCCTACGGCCTGCGCCAGCGCTTCGTCGATGCCCTGCGCAACAGCGTCGACGAGATGAATGCCGCCTACTACCTCACATTCTCCAACCAGCGCTGGCTGTCTATCCGCGTCGACATGATTGGCAACCTGCTGGTTCTGGTCGTGGGTATCCTCGTGGTGACGTCGCGCTTCGATGTCAACCCGTCCATCTCCAGTTTGGTGCTCAGTTACATCCTGGCCATTGTCCAGATGATCCAGTTCGGTGTCCGTCAGCTGGCCGAGGTGGAGAACGGCATGAACGCCGTTGAGCGTCTGCGCCACTACGGCACCCAGCTCGAGGAGGAGGCTCCGCTGCACACGGTCGAGGTGAGGCCGTCGTGGCCTGAGAAGGGTGAGATCATCTTCCAGGACGTCGAGATGCGGTACCGTGAGAATCTGCCGCTCGTGCTCAAGGGACTGTCGATGCACGTCCAGGGAGGCGAGCGCATCGGTGTCGTGGGCCGCACAGGTGCTGGCAAGAGCTCCATCATGAGCACCCTCTTCCGCCTGGTCGAGATCTCGGCCGGTTCCATCACGATTGACGGCATGGACATTTCGACAATGGGCCTGCACGACCTGCGCTCGCGTCTGGCCATCATCCCGCAGGATCCGACGCTGTTCCGGGGTACGATCCGCACCAACCTCGATCCGTTCAACGAGCACACGGATCTGGAGCTGTGGTCTGCTCTTCGTCAGGCCGACTTGGTCGCTGCAGACGGCAAGGCCGAGGCGACCGAGACGACTGCTGGCGAGAAGGATGTCGCGGCAGCCACGGCCACTGACGGCAACAACGACTCGAACACGTCGCGCATCGGTCTCGACACGGCGGTGGAGGAGGACGGTCTCAACTTCTCGCTCGGTCAGCGACAGCTGATGGCGCTGGCTCGCGCGCTGGTGCGTGGGTCCCGCATCATTGTATGCGACGAGGCGACGTCGTCTGTGGACATGGAGACGGACGCCAAGATCCAGAACACGATTGCCAACGGATTCCGCGGACGCACGCTGCTGTGCATCGCTCACCGTCTGCGCACCATTGTCGGGTACGACCGAATCTGCGTGATGGATGCCGGTCGGATCGCGGAGCTGGACACGCCTCTGGAGCTGTGGAAGAAGGAGGACGGCATCTTCAGGAGCATGTGTGACCGTAGTGGAATCCGTCTAGAGGACATCCGAGGTGCCCGGGAGGCTATGCTTGAAGGTGGAAGCACATGATGTTTTTGTTTTTCGACATGCAACAACGTATATATACTTTTGGTGTTTTTTAAGGTGTTTTAAGAGGAAAAGAGTTGTTACAGAAAGAAAAAAAGGAGGCTGAGCATATAATGATTAATAAAAAACCATGATAGACTTGTGTGTGTGTATGTGCGTGTTTGTGTGCTTGTCTCTGTGTGACGATATATATGCAGTGCTACTTTTGTTTTGTAGTACGGAGTAAGAAGTGTCGGAAGTTGGAAGATGGAAGTTTGAGGGATGCAAGTTTGAGAGATGCCGTGTAATGTGATACATGTGGTGTATTAGTACTACTGTGAGTTGTCAGTGTCAGGGTTTGTCAGACGGGAAGACGGGAAGATGCATTATAAATCGTGGGGTACGTGATTCAAGGGTATATGATGTCAACGGGGGGGGGATGATAAGAGAAGAATCTACGCAATTCAATGATGATATGGTGTCTTTTTTTTTTTGTGAGTGTGTGCTGTGAGCTGGGTGATGAGTGGTAGGGGAGTGAGTAGTGTGTGTGGTAGTAGTATTGGTAAGTAAGTGGTGGTGAGAGTGGTGGTGGTAGGTGTGTGGTGTGTGGTGTGTGGTGTGTGGTGAATGGGTGCACGATGATGGGCGGGTAGCCGTTGGAGAGCAAACCTTCTTGAATACCATGTGCAAGACCATTCCGGCATCTGAGTGAGCGGAAACTTCCGCTTCAACACTCACTCTCTGTCTCGTCACAGAAAACATACAGAATCAGCTCAAGTCGTCTAGGTGGTTAGGGCACCACGTTGTGGGTTTATCATACCAGAACCGTGGAAACCTGAGTTCGAGTCTCAGCTTGGGCACATTTTTTTTGCCATTCAAAGGACTTTTTTGTCTTTTCAGAGTGTTTTTTTTTTGTTCATGTAATAAAGACGTGATTCGTACATGTCATTCTTCTTTCTGATCAGTTGGTTTCTAAACTCTTCCAAGAATGATAAGAGTTCATATTTATTGATGGATGTTCATGTTCAGTGTTCAAGAAGTACCGTGACGCTCAAACTCACGTATATCAAAGTGTCAAGTACAATAGAAGCCATGTCCCATATTATATGTAATATATTAATCTCCCTGTAAAAGTATATATCCCTTACACCCAAACGCCAGCAAAGACAGTATAAAATTAACCCTTGCTTTTTTTTATGATACCCACCCATCTCGAATAATGCAGGAGAATGAAATGAGTACCAAGTTATTCGCTAACCATGCCCAGAAAGGAGAAGAAAAGTATAGAAAGAACGGTATAAATAAGAGAAGAGAAGCCCATAAGAAAAGAAAGAGAGTAACGTGAATCAAAGACACAAAACAGATTAGATCCTGTTCGATCCAGGACCAAGCTTAGTCCCAGCATTAGGAGGCATCTGCGGCGGAGGCAGAACAGCAGGATCATCAGCCAGCAAATCATCCAGGTAGGCGCTGGGAGCCCTCTGACCCGAGGGTAGCGGGTTAGACAGGTTGACAGACGAGGTGCTCATGTCGTTGCGGCGAGCGGCCGGCAGACCAGGCGACTCCCTCCTCTGGGGGGTGAAGGACGGGCTGTCAGGCGGCGTAGGGCGGAAGGTAGGGTCAGGGTGGAGGTTGGACATGCTGATGGCGTTGGCGTTGGGGTTGCTGCTGTTGCCGCCGGCGGCGTAGAATCCCGAGGGGAGGAATGTGGACGTGCGGTTCCCGGCGAGGGTGTTGCCCGAGGGGGCGGCGGCGGTGGGCGAGAAGAAGAGGTTGGACTGGCTGGCCGTCGAGGGCACGACGGAGGCGCGGTTGGTCCTGCGCTTCCCCGTGGTGCCGCCACCCTTGCGAGGGTTGTGAGGCGGGGTGCTGGTGCCGTTGTAGTTGACAGACATGTTGGACCCCTGGTCGGTGTACTTGTAGAACATGGCGGGAGGGGCGAGGCCGCCACCGACGCCGGCGCCGTTCTTGGAGTCCGGGTCCAGGACGCGGTGGTGCTGGGCCATGGCGGCGCGACGGACGTTGCGGTGCAGGAGGAGCCCCACGGCCAGGCGCCAGAGGAGGACGCCCAGGAGCATGGCGCCCAGGATGGCGCCCACGGCGATGAAGACGGTGCCGTCGGGCGCGCGCGAGTGGTGCATGAAGGGCGCGTTGTCGGTCGGTGGCACGGCCGCGGCCGGGTACGTCGGGATGGAGTCGCCGCCCGTCAGGGTGGGGAGGGAGCTGTCGTCTGTGGAATCGGCGGCCAGGGCCATGGTCGCGGAGAATATGGAGAGGGCGAGGGGCGCCGAGGATCGTAGTAGGAGACGCATGTTGATGTTGTTGTTGTCGTGGTGTGGCGAGAGAGAGAGAAAGAAGAAGAGTGTGAATGAGTGTTTTGAGTCAAGGAGAAGAGAAAAAAAAAGAGAATGCGCCAACTAAACGAGGGTACAAGGTCTGGTAAAAGGGAGGACCATAGTATGGGCCAGAACTCCTGATGTGTGTGCTGTTTTTTGTTAGTAGGACAAGGGGAATTAGTATTGGGGGGAATTAAAAGAGGAAAAAAGATCAAGAGGAAGGGATGAGGAGATGAGGAGATGAAATGGAAGTGGAGGGATGGGAATGGGGAGAGAGCGGGAGAGCAGGGGGGCCTGGGGGAGGAGACAGGCGCAGGGAAACAGGGGTCTATGCTTCTGTCAGTCAGTGGTCAGTGAACTACAGGGGGGGGGAGGGAGTCCACTGGTTCCTGTAAGCAATAGGGATAGAAGATGCACTGCCATGGGCGGGAGTGAATAGTGCCTAAATAATACGAATAATACGGAGAAACACTGGATGCCATGGCCCATTACAGAGTACGGAGTACGGGCAGCAGGTACTGACAGTGACAAGTGGAGACATTGGACCGTTGACCCTTGGCTTAGGGGGCGTTGGCTCAGTGGCTTGCGTTCCTGGAATGTAAAAGGAATTTTTTCCCTCGTGGGTGGCTGCACGTCGGATGGACGCCTAGGAGGACTTTATTTGTAGGGAGTTAAGTATTACAAGTACAGGTATGTACATACCCATAGGGACGCCTAGGGGAATTGACTGACTGCACGACCAATGGAGCCCAGTAATGGGCGCTAAAGGCCAAAGACACTAAAAATGGAGGCCTAGACGCGTCCACTTTGAGTGACATACGTTCTATTTGCTTTATTTGGAAGGATTGTAGAGTGCTGCTTTATCATATCTTGTTGGTTGCACACTCTCAAAAGAAAATAAAGCGGCAACCAAATGCTCTTGTGACCTCGTACTACTGCATAACTAGAGTCTGGGCACACTCGTATTGAGAAGGAGGAGAATTATTGCTACTATTAGGATATACGAATGTTTCTATTTCCAAGACATGGATATATATACAAGTATGTGTGTCCCTAGTACGGAGCACTGCTCCATAGTATCATTGTTTACTGTCTGAGTCTGAAGCCCATTCCGAGACATCTGATGTCTATGGATCATGTCGTCATAACTCGCATCTGCTTTTGCATCCATCTAACCCTCCATCTTACCCTCCTGCATCTCTGCCCTACCTGTACTCCGTACCTTGAAGCCTCCTACGCAGTTGTGCAGTCTACGGAGTATACTATGTGTACTCGTACTATGCGTATGGACTAATAACAGGTGCTAGCACTACTACAGGTACGTGTGGGGGCATCTTATCAGTACAGCGTTGTATTGACCAGAAACTCTTTACTAACACCATTACGGAGTTTTCAATCAATTCATAGTAGACTCTTTCGCTGTTGCACTTCTTCCTTGTTCTCTCTACCTGTCCCTATAAAGAATCATCACCAACCTGTAGATGCACGCACAAAGATACACACAAAGAGACATATACTAGAAGGACTAAGGAACAAATACTCTGTACTACCCAACAGACTAAAGAAAAGAAAAGAAAAGAATCCACCTGACCAAATGATACAACAAACTACCTAAATAATGTCATATCCCCATCTCCTCTTTTGCATCATCATCACCATCCTTTTATATCATTACACCATTGTACACAGGTGTAAATAAATGTAAAAAGTGTCAAGAAGCACATCATCATCATACATCATTCCCCATATTCCATTCACATCGTCAGTCCTACTACTAAAACAACACACCCTCTACTTTTTCCACTTCCCTCTTCCCTCTCTCTCTCTCTCTCTTATCTATCCTGCCCCTCATTCTGTCCCTCTAGTTCCCAAAGGTCCCGCCCACGCCAAAAAAATTGACCCCCAATCTGTCGCGTTGCACATATGACTCTTTTCCACCCTCCATCTTTTCCTCTTTTTTTCTCTTCTTCATTACTCTGTGTCTGGACTGTCCTTTCCTCTTCTTGTTCTTCTTTCCTTGTAAAAACATAAAAAATTACAGCAACAAAAAAAAAAAAAACACCCCCTTCACTCTCTTCTTTATAACCTCTACAATAGAGTTTTTATACACCCCATCTCTTATCTATACGCGGGGCCGCCCCCAAACTAGCAGAGCCTCAATCTTCTGACATCACCCGAGGCACACAAAGGACAGGAAGGGAAAAAAAACTTTGTTTTCTTCTCTTTATTCAACAATCATTTCTATTTTTCTTCTCTCATATATATATACACTGTTTCTGTTGGAAACCCCCACCATCATGAATGCCCAGGTCTCATTCCTGGTAAGCACACCCAACGCCACCCAATCTGATATACATACGGAGTACAACTAACACCCCACAGAAAGGCTCCTATACCCTCATCCACATCCCTCTAGACCTCTACTCGACATTCATCCGACCCATACTGCAGATCCTCCTCCCCGAGACCCAGAACCTGGGCACCGACCAGCAACCACCGCTGTCACCAGAGGAGCAGCTCCGCCGTCTGTCCCTCGACTCCCGCAACGCCAGCGGACACCATGGCTTCCTCAACATCGGCGTGACACCCATCGAGGTCTCGATAGTCTGCCACAGCGCCTGGGCCCGCGCCGTCTTCGAGCCCGTCGTCGCCACCCTGCCTCGCGAGGCCGCCCGGTCCGTCGCCCTCTCCGACAGCGAGTACACCGTCCTGGCCGTCATCAGCGCCGGGCTCGACGCCGCCGGCCGCGTCCTCGAGCTCACATCCCCGCTCGCCCGCGCCGGCATCCCCATCTTCTTCATATCAACCTACTACTCCGACTTCATCCTCGCCCCGGCCAGCGAGCGCCACAACATCGTCAAGGCCCTCGACGACCACGGGGGGTTCCAGCTCCTATCCGACAACGACGGCAACTCCGTCCCCTTCTCGCCCACATCCACCACGTCCGCATCCGCCCCGTCCACCACCCCGCCTGCCACCCCGCCTCTCCCCTCGTCGTCCACCACCCTCGACGAGCTGCAGGAGCGCGCATTCGACCTCCTCAGGAAGCGCAACGTCTCGCCCCGCGTCGACGACGATCTCGAGCTGGTCCAGTGCTCTGGCCGCGAGATATCGCCCCCCATCACCGACGGCGGCATCTACACCTCTGGATCGGGGGGTGGGCGCGGCGGCGGTGGAGGCGGCGGGGGAGGTGGTCACCACCACCACCACTCGTCTGGTAGTCGCGCTGCTAGGGCACCACCCAGCTGGGTGGACGGTCTGGATACGAAGCTGTACACGTGCATCATTGCCGCTCTGGTGTCCCACCCGCGCTTCATGTCCGTCACCCTAGCCCAGGACGACCCGCCCTCGCTGCTTCTGGACAAGACCCTCCTCCCCACGTTTGGCGACTCGCTCGTCGGCGACACAGAGGGCCGGCACATCCCCATCTTTCTCGACCTGGTCGGTCTGCCCTTTGAGGTCACCGGTATCGTGTGCGGTGTTGCCGGCAGGCTGGTCCAGGATATGCAGCTCGCTGAGAGCTCGGAGCTGTCCTACCTCTCCACTGCTAGGGCTGGTGCCGTCATTCTCCCGGATGTTCAGTCTAGGAGGGCACTGGATATACTGAAACCGCTTCTGACAAAGGAGGAGTGATGGTGGGCAGAGAAGAGTGGTGATGAAGGATGGAGGGGAAAAACGTCAGGGGTGCAAGTGAGATGTACTTGTTATACGGAGTACCTCTTTGCTCGATTTTCTTTTTGCATATATACCATCTTGTTTGTCCTTTCGGGATTGAGGTATTTGTGACTTGTGTCACCGGTTCTTGCATATCGGATATTCGCATTCGCATGGTAACACCCGACGGCAGACGTCTTCTTTTTTTGTAGTTTTTGGGCGAAAAAAAAAAAGGATGCTTAGTGTAGGAGCAATGAAAAGTGTTTTATCCAATATATCTTTGTGCGGTTGATAGAGAGTGTGTGTGTTTGTGAGAGAGAGAGAGGGTATACTCGTGAAGAAGGAAGTGTATAGTCGTGATACTTGAGAAAGGAAGAGAGGATGGTATATCCGTGATATCGTAGAGAACAGTGAAAAAAAAAAACACCTACTTCCCCTTCTTCTTCCCCCCCTTATCCTTCTCAACCACCATACCCGCCCTGACAAACCCATCCCTAGCAGCAGCATTGATGATGGCGAACCTCCTAGGCCCAAGCTTCACACCACCATACCACCTCGTCACCACGACCATGGCATCCCACAGGTCCATGAGCTGCATGAGGTGAAGCAGCCTCGACCCGGCCGCCGTCTCACCGTCATCATCACAGTCCTGATACGTCACCGACGACGACTCCTGCCCCCTGATCCTCCAAGCCGTCATGTTATGCGTGGCATCTCGTATCCTCCTATCCGAATCGAGCAGCTGGGCCACATACAGCTTCGCCTGGTCGGGCGACGTGACGGGTGCGACGTGCGCCACAAACGTAGACTTGCAGTCCACAAAGGGCGCTGACACCGTCCAAGGCGGAGCAGGCAGACTCGACAGGTCGACCTCGTACTCCTCCCGAACCCTTTCCGGCCTGACACCTTCCTCTTCTGAATCTGATCCTTCTGCCTCTTCTGCTGCCGCCGCAGCTTCATCCTCCTCCTCTCGACGACGGGAAAACTCATCCACCGCGTCAAAGATACATACCATGCCAGCCTGGAACACCGCTCCGAGACATACACGGAAGAGGTCGAGGTCTCGAGCCCCCGCTCCCTTCTTCCCTCCTGAGCTGTGGTGTGTCCCCGGGACGCTGGGTGGCTCGGACGGGTACGATGCCGGGAAGTCTAGGAGGAGGGAGGAGGCGTCGCCTGGTAGGTTGAGGATGTAGGATGTGCTGGGGGTGTCTGTTGACGTTGACGATGATGAGGAGGAGGGGGATAGTGTGTCGTCGCCGTAGATAGAGTTGATGGCTTCCACCTCGTCTAGGAGTTCGTCTGACATTTTGTCTTTTCTTTTTTCTTTCCTGTTTTTGTTCTCTTCGCCTTTGTCTTCTTCCTTTTGTCTTTTTCTTTTCGTGTATATTCCCTGGCTTTTTACAAGTTCATGCTTCTCCCAGTCCTTGTGTTGGCTGATTTCATCCGCGGGGTTGTTGGTGCTGAAAAAAATGTAGCTTTGAGTGATTTGACTTGTCCTGAGTGGGTAACATCACAACTGGTGGGACCCGTTTGTCAGACAGACTCTGGTGATATATCAACGCCACGCGGAATAGCATATATAAAAAATGTTGGTTTCATAGTAGAGTACATACATTCTCAATATTCTGCCACTAATTCTCAATATTCCTTGATATCAACTTTCCATATACGACTATTCACCTGCAGACATTTTTGTTCAACACATCCACCATGCCATTTCATCAAAAAAAATCAATTCACTTCCACCTCCTTCCATAACAGAACGGAAGACATCCCTCTATAAAACACTGGTCTTTACATGCCATCATTTCTGAACCAAGGAAATCAAAAATAAGAACCAAAAATAAATAAAGCTGCTACTAACCCATTGCCTTTCCTTTCCTTACTCGTCCATGACAGAGGCGAACTTGTCCAGCATGTTCTGCTGAACCTCTTCGTACTATAGTTGGTAGATTTGTTAGCATTCGTTTCCAACGTCATCAAGAACTCAAGATGTAAGGGGGTAAAGTGAAAACGAGAAAGGACAAGGAAGAAACATACCCTCGGGACAATAACCTCCTCTCCCTCGGTGGGAACCTCAAACTTGAGACCACGGAGCTTGGCCTGGAGGTCGCTGGTCGCCTCGCGCACCTTGGACCACTGCTGGCCCTGGGCGATGGCCTTCTGGGCCTCGTCGTAGTAGCCCATCATGAGCTTCATCATCCACTCCGTCTTCCAGATGGGGCAGAACTGGTCGTAGTCCGAGTATCCGTTCTGCTGGAGGAAGTCCTCCTTGACCAGGGCGGCAATGTCGAGCGTGATCTTGTCCGTGTCCGACAGGGCGCTCTTACCCACCAGCTGCACAACCTGGTCGAGCTCCTCAGAGTCCGAAAGCAGCTGCTTGACGCGGTCGCGCAGGCGGGGGAAGTCGGGGTGCGCCTTCTCGTAGAAGGGCTGCAGGGTGTTGGTGTACTTGGAGTACGACATGCTCGTGTTGATCGACGGGAAGTGCTTGCGCTGCGCCAGCTTCTTGTCCAGACCCCAGAAGACCTGCACGATACCCAGCGTCGAACTCGTCACGGGATCCGAGAAGTCACCACCGGGAGGGCTGACGGCACCGACAATGCTGACACTACCCTCGCGTCCGGGCGATCCCAGAGACTGCACGCGACCGGCACGCTCGTAGAACGAAGCCAGCTTGGCTCCCAGGTAGGCGGGGAAACCCTGGTCAGCAGGCATCTCACCCAGACGACCAGACAGCTCACGAAGAGCCTCGGCCCAGCGGGACGACGAGTCAGCCATCATGGCAACGTTGAGACCCTGGTCCCTAAAGTATTCTGCCACCGTGATTCCCGTGTAGATGGAGGCCTCACGGGCTGCGACGGGCATGTTGGACGTGTTGGCGATGAGCGTGGTGCGCTTCATGATGGGCTCCTGGCGACCCTCGTACTTGATGGTCAGCTCGGGGAAATCCTTGAGGACTTCGGCCATCTCGTTTCCGCGCTCGCCGCAACCGACGTAGACAATGACGTCGCTGTTGGAGAACTTGGAGACGGACTGGGAGATGACAGTCTTTCCGCAGCCGAAAGCACCGGGAATGGCGACGGTACCACCCTGGACACTGGGGAAGAGGGCGTCGAGCACACGCTGGCCGACGATGAAGGGCTGGTTGGCCGAAAGCTTCTCGGTGGTGGGCCTGGGCACACGGACGGGCCAGGTCTGCATCATGGGGTAGTTGGTCTTCTCGCCCGAGAACTCGACCTCGAGCAGCTTCTCCTCGACCGTGTACTCGCCCTTGGAGGCAATCTTGGTGATGACACCGCGCGCGCGGGGCGGGAACAGGATGCGATGGGTGTGGATGAAGGAGTTCTCGAAGACGGTACCCCAGACGTCGCCGCCGGTGATGTGGTCGCCGACCTTCATGGTGGGGTTGAACTCCCACTTCTTCTTGCGGTCGAGAGCGGGGATGGAGATTCCGCGGGGAATGTAGATGGAGTCGGCGGCCTCCTGGATAGAGGCGAGGGGACGCTGGATACCATCGTAGATACTGCTGAGAAGACCGGGGCCCAGCTCGACCGAGAGAGGCTTGCCCGTGCGCATGACGGGGTCGCCGACGGTGACACCAGCTATATGAACAGATTAGCACACGTTATATCGCATTGCGACTCATAGCCAATGGTAGCGGGGAATGCAAGTCGTACCAGTCTCCTCGTACACCTGAATGGTGCACTGGTCACCCGAAAGACGAATGACCTCACCGACAAGGTTATCGTGACCGACCTTGACCTGTAGAGAGGAGAAGACATGTCAGTTCTGGATATAAACGAGATCGGAAAGAGGTATTGTTTTTTTATCATACCAGCTCGTACATGGCAACACCAGACATCTCCTCGGCGACAACGACGGGACTATAAACGTGTCAGCGGCTTTTTCTTCGATCGTGTCTCTTGTTTCCGGCGTCGCTATATCGTTCTTTTCGATTGCGTAAAGCCATTGGATGGGGGGAGAAAGGATTCGTTGCTAACCCAGAGATGGAGTAGATCTTGCCTATATCGTAATGGTCAGCTGCAACTCTTAAAGGCCAAAAAAGTTATCTCGCACCCATTGTGCCACGAGATTACGGATTCAACAAGACATACCATAATGGACTTCTTCGTCCGCGCTGGCGGAAGGCTTCTATCAAATTTTCCAACGTCAGCAATTGTGTTTTCGTGGCGGGGAGTTGTTGCGCGGTTGATGGCCGGTGAGGGGAGGGGGGGGGTGGCGTGGCAGAGAGAGAAGGAGGGAAGCGGCAAAAGCGACGACGTTGACTTTACCTTGGGAGCCATGGCGGGAGTAGAGGAGGGGGTACGGCGTGTGTCGGGTGAAGACGATTCAGTTGTGTGGGTAGACGGCGAAGACGACGACGTCGACGATGAGCGCTGTCGGCGGGGGGTGGGTGAGGGCGGTGACGATGGCTCAGGGTCGTCCTCGTTGGTGTTGTTGGTGGTGAAGACGGGCGGTGATGATGACGGAGCGGGAGGAGGAGAGTGTGGCAGAGGCAGAGCGGAAGCTACCTGCTGCACGGGCGGTGCAGGTGGGGACGGCGAGGAAGGAGCAGCCTGTGCTGCTGTGGCTTGGGCTTCTTCCTGGTGTCCGGGTGCTGAATGTGCTGAGCTGGACGCTTTAGGGGCAGCTGCACTTGACCTGGAGGGGCCCGGGCTGGCTGGGCCAGGCGTGCGAGGTGCTGTAGCCTTGAACTCTTCAGCGGGTGCCTCGCTAACGGGACCGCTGTAATGGTGGTCGGGGTCGTGGGGACCTGGACCTCCAGCTGGGCCTCCTCCCACTAGAGGGCTTGCTGGACGGGCTCTAGCTGGAGAGCGGGTGCCGCTGTCCTCGCTGGTGCGCGCGGTACCACTGTCGCTGGCGGGGGGGCTTCCAGGGGCGCTGCTCCTGCTGCCGAAGCTGTTGTTTCTGGTCCGCACCAGATCCAGCAACGAAGGCCGTGCCCTGAGTGACGGACGACCGAATCCCAATTGCATCCAATCGTCTTTTCCCGCTTTCTCCGGTCTTTCTTCCAACTTCAGTTCTTCTTCTTCAACTTCCTGTGAGTGGTACAACGGTACCTCTCTCTTCTCTCGTGTAACAGGTTTCCGTTCCGTACGCCTGTATCGTAGCACTCTGTAAGTAGTAGTAGGTAGTAACTACACCCTTTGGCTGGAATAATATTAGCTTCACCCTGAGACCTTCTCGCACTTGTGAAATGGGCGAGTGGGAATTTAGAGGTGAGGGGGGGACGGCTAATCGTTTGGTGTCTAACTATCTATTGTTGCGTATTACTCTGGTTGGTTCGAGTCGGTGAGGTGGGGAGGGGCGACTCTTGATTCAATCATAGCAGCTGTCATCTACCTGTAGCCCTGCCTGAGGTATTATTCTCCTCAATGTCGGTGACGGACGGCCATCGCCACGTCAGTGTATCATCAGTGCCACGTGGAAATACTCCATATTCAAGATGCAGCAGATTGTTCTGAAATCAGTTATCAAAAATACGAGTATATTACATGATATGAGGCTAGTAGTCTTACAAAGTATGAATACAGAGCAGAGATAGAAAGAAATCCCACCCCGCCCTCCCGACGTCACTCCATCCCACGATGCTACATAAAAACGCATCAGATATAAAACCCCATTATAGTACAGTTATACAATATAAACACAGGCAGACGTCTTACTGCCCTTCCCCCCTGTTCACTCCTTCAGTCCTCGCCTCGGGAGGAAACGGCTTCTCGTCCCAAGCAACATACACGTCCTTGCCCTTCTGCCTCTCCTCCACATTCTGACGATACCTTTCGCCCTGCTTGGCCATGTCCTTGAGCCGTTCGCGGTACGAGTCCGCCCACTTTGACGGCTGACCCTGCGAGGCCTTGTCGTTTCTTAGGACGCGCGACCGACGCGCCCGCAGCTGCGGGTAGATCCTGCGGGTCTCCGCCTCGGTGAGCTCGTTGATAGCGTACTGCACCGACCACGAGAGCCTGCCTCCCTTGTCCTCCGGCCGGTCGACCATTTGGCCGTTGACCTTGTTGCGCACCGTGACGTACATGCCCAGGATTTCGCGCGGAGCTTTGGATTCCGGCTCGGCAGCCTCTTCGGTTGGTGCCGTCTCTGTGGCTTCTTGCTCATCCGCCGCCGCCGTTTCCTCTTCCTCCTTCTCCTCCTTCTTC
>FYEV01001801.1:0-19717 GCA_900188565.1 Geosmithia flava
CTTTCTTCTTCTTTTCCTCCCTCCATCCCAACCATCTTCTTGTCTTTCTTCTTTCCACATTCTTCTTCTTTTTCATACCCCGTCCAACCCCCTCTTTACATGTTGGACTTTTCGTAATAATCCCACCCTTTTTTTATAACTTTTTTTTTTCTATCGCTCGATTCTCTCACTCCTTTCGAGAGTCGTTCAAAAAACCAATTCTTCGATCAAAACACAACTTTTTTGTCCTCGTTGACATATCCGCTCTCTTTGCAAATACGCATCTTTTTGTTGTTTAAGAACACATACACAAGAAACACGACACAATGAAGGCCGCCACTATCTTCTCGGCCCTCGCCACCATCGGCTCCGTCGTCGCTACGCCCACTCCTACCGAGAAGCAGCCTCCCAGCAAGCGTTCCACCCTCCCTACCATTGAGGTCTCTGGTAACGCCTTCTACTCTGGTGGCAAGCGCTGGTACATCCGCGGTATCGACTACCAGCCCGGTGGCTCCTCCAAGGAGACTGACCCCCTGGCCGACTCCGACACCTGCAAGCGTGACATCAAGAAGTTCTCTGACCTCGGTGTCAACACCGTCCGTGTCTACGCCGTCGACAACTCTAAGGACCACGACGAGTGCATGCAGGCTCTCGCCGATGCTGGCATCTACCTTGTCCTGGACGTCAACACGTCCAAGTACTCGCTGAACCGCGCCAGCCCCCTGGTCTCGTACAACGCCGACTACCTCCAGTCCGTCTTCGCCACCGTCGACATGTTCTCCCGCTACACCAACACCTTCGCCTTCTTCTCCGGTAACGAGGTCATCAACGACGAGAAGGACACCGACAAGGCTGCCCCCTACGTCAAGGCTGTCACCCGTGACATCAAGAACTACATGAACTCGCGTGGTCTCCGCAAGGTCCCCGTCGGTTACTCCGCCGCTGATGTCGCCTCCAACCGCATGGAGACTGCTCACTACTTCAACTGCGGCTCCGACGACATGCGCTCCGACTTCTTCGCCTTCAACGACTACTCCTGGTGCAACTCCAACTTCCAGACCTCCGGCTGGGACCAGAAGGTCAAGAACTTCACCGACTACGGTCTTCCTATCTTGTAAGCTCTTCTCCCCCCTGCTCATCGAGATCATTTGTCTTGTGTGCGGAATTCTTAACCATGAGCCATTTACTAACATTACTCCCAAAGCCTGTCTGAGTACGGCTGCATCGAGAACCGTCCCCGTACCTTCAACGAGCTCAGCGCCCTGATGTCCACCAAGATGTCTGGTGTCTACTCTGGTGGTCTCATGTACGAGTACTCCATGGAGGGCAACAACTACGGTATCGTCAACATCAAGGGTGACGACGTGACCCCCACCAAGGAGTACACTGCCTTCAAGAGCGCCCTCGCCAAGTACCCCACCCCCACCGGTGACGGTGATGCCGCCAAGACCACCCACTCTGTTCCCTGCCCCACCAAGGGTTCCAGCTGGGACCTCAGCAGCAACGCCATCCCCGACATGCCCACCGAGGCCAACCAGTACCTGAAGAAGGGTGCCGGTGACGGTCCCGGTCTGTCCGGCTCTGGCTCCCAGGAGGCTGGTGACAGCGGTACCGCCACCGCCTCCGGCACCTCTGGCCAGGCTTCCCCCACCGCCACCGGTGCTCAGTCCAACGACGGCTCCGACTCTGACGACGGTGACAGCGCTGCCCCCTCCATGCACGGCTCTGCCATGGGCACCGTCTTTGCCGCTCTCGGTGCCACCTTTGTTGGTGCTCTCCTGCTGTAAGGAAAAGAACAAAGATATCATCTTTTGTAACTTTTTGACTTTTTTGTCTTTCTGTTGTCTTTTTTTTGCGGGATGTTGTGCCCGTCAAGGGTTCTCGTTTAGTTAGAGTAGTATGATTCGGAGCATGAGTATGTACTCTTTTTATTTTATTTTTTATTTTTCTCTTGCTCGTTTTTTTATTTTCCTTTTTTTTATGCCATGGCGTGCGTGGGTTTAGAGGAAACTGTTGAAAAAAGTACCTTTCTGGTTTTGAAAGAGGCTAGAAGTGGTCTACCCCGGCCCTTGGGATGAGGGAAGGATACATGTTTGTAATTCGGTACATGCCATAGCTGTCAAGTGCGTTATATGAATTTTGTCCTAACAATGTGATGTGAATGTGCTACTACAGGTATGTAGTAAGACTATTGTTAGTACCTAGTAGTAGCAGAGTTATCACGACCTAAGGTGATATCTACGGAGTTGTCTTTGCTGTATCTGATTAGACATGTGAGTAGCAGAAGCGTTATCTTTGGTACCTTGTGCGAGTAATGTGTTATCACCTGGTAGTTGTGATTGAGCTGGTTAGTATGATTGAGAATGCCAATTGTGGTAATACTGCTAGATTAGTTAGTACCTAGTCCATGTTTGACGTAGCAATGACCTGGAGTTTGTTCATCTTGGTGGTTGAAACTGAAGCTGCAGTACTAGCGCCGTATGGGGGACCTCGGCATCCACATGATCAGGCTACGTAATGCCTCGGCCAGTGTATTCACCGAAGGATGAATACCTGTACTCGTTACATTTCACACTTATTCTTACAACAACCATATATCCTTCATTTCAATTACCCATCACCTTTTTTTTTTTAAAACAGTATAACGCAGACACCTCTGAAAGAAAAGACAAGAAAAAAAAAACACACACACACACACAAAAAAGAAAAGAAGAAAAGGAAACAAAATGTCCTACGAAACATACCAACACTTTGCCGTATCATCACCCACCCCAGGCGTATCACACGTGGAGATAAACCGACCTGCCAAGATCAACGCCTTCAACAAGCCCATGTGGCTCGAGTGCGGGAGACTGTTCGACCAGCTCAGCTCTGACCCCGAGGTCCGGGCCGTCATCCTCAGCGGTGCTGGACCCAAGGGCTTCACGGCCGGACTGGACGTCCAGAGTGGTGGGGGGGATGTCACGGCTCTGGGAGGCGATGGGGTGGATGTTGCTAGGAAGGCTAAGATTCTGAGGAGTACGATTGAGGATTTCCAGGAGTGTATTGGTGCTATTGAACGGTGTGAGAAGCGTGAGTCTTTCTTTTTTTTCTCTTTTCTTATCACTTTCATCACTGGGGTTGAAATCTTTCGTTCTTGGGTTGTCTATGCTTTTGATGTTACGGATGGCTCCTTGGTGTCTCTCATTGGATTCTATATGCCTTTGACACTTCTGCTATAACGACCGGTCAAAGAGAGTACTGCTGGAATTTATGCTGACAAAAAGTCCCCGTATAGCCGTCATCTGCGTCCTTCACGGCATCGCATTCGGTCTAGCCATAGACATTGCCTGCTGCGCCGACATCCGCATCTGCGCCTCAGACGTGCGCTTCTCCGTCAAGGAGGTAGACATCGGCATGCCCGCCGACATAGGCACCCTGGCCCGCCTGCCCAAGATTGTCGGCTCCCTGTCGTGGGTGAAGGACGTGTGCATGACGGCCCGGGTGTTCGGCGCGGAGGAGGCCCTGCGCCAGGGCTTCGTGAGCGCCGTGTACCGCGACGGCGGCGGGAAGGAGGCGGCCGTCAAGGCGGCTGTCGATATGGCCACGCTACTGGCGGGCAAGAGCCCCGTCGCTGTGCAGGGGACCAAGGAGCTGCTTAACCATGGGAGGGAGCATACTACGCCTGAGGCGCTGCGGTACACGGCTGTCTGGAACTCGGTCGTTGTACAGGGTGATGATATGGTCAAGGGGTTGGGGAGTGCGCTTGCTAAGACGACGCCAAAGTTTTCCAAGCTGTAGGTTGTCTGGTCTTTGTGCTGTGGGTGGTATATGGCGTTTATAGTCGTGTGGGCTTGTGAATATAATCGTGTGTTTTTGTTTTGGCACTCGAAGTGCATTGGTCGTCGGGTATGTGTCCGTAAAAGATGTATCGGTTGTTGGGATCATGTCCATGACAGTTACTCTGATCCGGACTCGTCGACGGGAGGGAGGTTTTCTTTGAGACGCTGTGGGAAAAAAAAAAAGTCAGTAAATGAAACGAGAATGATACGAATGACCGGTGGTAAACATACATCCTCTAGCTTCTGCTTCAGAGCAGCTACCATGTTCTCCTTGACAACAACGCGCTCCTCGTCGAGGTCCTCAATGATGAATTCGTGCCTTTCGCTGTCAATGTTGACCAGGATGGACTTGATGGAGGGATCGCATTCGATCAGGACGCCTGGGGTAGGAGGTTAGCTGTGTATGCGAGGGGGGGGCTCTAGAAGAAGGAGGAATATACCTCTGATGGCACGGGGCATGATGGGCAGAGTATAGTTGAGTTATGTGTATGTTTGGAGCTGACGACAGTGTCGAAGGTTGCTCTAGAGCAAGGTGCAAACAGGCAAAGCTGAATGACGAGATGGTGATAAATGGTGATAGGCAGATAGACGGTGGTGATAAACAGTGAACAAAGGCAGCGCGGCCCAAAAAAGAAAAGACGTAAGCAACAGCTGATTGGCCGACGGGTGAACACCTACGCCACGCCCGCACGGTCAAAAAAGGCAACGTCACCACCTCGTAATACTCGCAGTTCTAGACCAGAAACGAGTGGAAATGTCATTTTAACCATGATCAATAGAGGGAGGAAAATAGGACTGCCATTACAATAGTATCTACTCGATAGTTCTCTCTATAACCCGTAGTACTGTACTGGTGATGTATTAACAGTGCCCAGATTCACGTCCAAGAGAACAAGAAAAGTACGGACCTCTTTCCAAAACACCGGCCCGGGTCCAGGCTATAGCGAGTAGCAATAACGTCGCAGTTGGTCATCCTCCGGCGGCCAAGATTCTTGGTTTCTGACTTGCTGGTAGCCTGATACGAGTCTACTCCGTACTAGCAGTTGGCAGTAATATTACCACCACTTGTTGGTATTACTACCACTTACGGGAGACTGGGCATCTACTACGCCGTACCTTGTGACCTCGTCCCCCCCTCTCCCCCAAAACTAATGAGGCAAAGTACCCATTCCTACTACCCAAACTCTCTTTTTTTTGCCATTCATCCACACGCTCTTCCCCCTGTCGGGTGCCTTTTTTTCTCTCTTAATCACCCGAACACCTACTACTAGTATTCTTCCGAAAACAACATAATCATTTTTTCCCTCATTCACTCTCTCCAACAATCCTCCAACCTACTACTACTCCAACATCAGCGCCCATTTCCTCTTCCCTTTCACTTCCAACACCATCGGGAGAGAGATAATAACTACCAACGAGGCTGAGCTACGCACATACATTTCTACCTACAACAAACAAACCACCACCGGATAGACGGGGATCCCCAAGCTTCGTCTACGTCGGCGCCCCCATCGCCCGGCCGCCACCCGCATCCCTCTTACCAGAAGCGACACAAACAAAGCGGACGACTGCATACCTACCTACTTACTTTTTTATCATTTTATTCCCCATCTTCTTCTTCCCCGTCCCGCTTTCGTTGGAGCGTTGTTACGAGGAAACAAAATGGCAGAAGCAACAACCAACTACGTCATCTTCCCCATCTTCATCATCGTCCTATCCTTCCTCACCCTCATGTTTGTCATGCGACGAAGGAACCAGCGCCGCCACTTTATCCAGCAAGCGCAAAACGGCGGCAACCCCAACGGGAACAACCAGTGGCCGGGCCCTGGTCCGGGAGTGGTATATCGACTACGCGACCGTGGAGGGTTCGGCGGGAGGACAAGAGGAGGGCCTGGTGGCCCCGGAGGTGGCAGGAGAGGCGTCGACGAGTCTACCGAGGGACTGAATGAGCTCGGGGAGGCGCCGCCTCCGTACGATGGGAAGAGGGAGGCTGGTCCTGCCGATGCCGCCGCGGCGCCCGGAGGAGGAGGACAACATCAACAAGCGACGCCGGGAGAGCTGGAGGCTGGGTTGCCTGGGTATTATGGTCCTCCGACTCAACCGCCACCGGCGGCCATGAGGTGATTCGGTAGATACGGGAAAGTTTTGGGTAGCGGATCGTCGAGTTATAATGTCGTGGGGAATGATGCATGCGGTTTCTTTTTCTTGTTCTTAACTTTACATCGGAGCGTTCTACAGCGGGTATATTTTTACTTGGTCTTTTCATTTCCATCTCCCTCTTTGTTTGCCTCTCTCTACTCTTTGATGTCCTTTGGGGAAAGGAAGAAAGACTGGCTTTTTTGGTCTATTGATAATACCCTGGGAATCCCATGTGTCAAATGTATAATGTTACTCTACTATTGATTCTTTTCCTTATTACCATTAGTGCTATAGATGCCCGTCGTCGTCCTCTCTTCTGCTACAAGAATTTATGGACTAGGGGCAATAGATGAGTAGTATTAAAATGGGACCGTTGATAGTCGATACATACATGACACACATGGCATATGTGTAACAAGCGAGCATCGTGAACTGTCATTCTGTCGGGCATAACGCAAGGTACAGACAGATACAGGAACCCTCGAACTCCCTCTGCTTCCTCTCCGGTCGTCTAGGAGACGGGGAGGGGGGCCAGTGTTATTGACGATGATGGGTCTCTCTCTCCCTCTTATGTGCTACGAGTAGTCGGTGCATACAGCATCCACAAGGTGGATTGACCAGAGACATGCCGACACTTTGTTCGTTTGCAGCGACCTGCATCTACGAGTACGGAGTAATAGTCTGTATTACCACTAGCAGCCCAACTACTACTACTATTCTACTTGTTGTAGTACGGAGTACACAGAGCGGAGCTTCAGCCACCCAAGGAACGTGTAAAAGCGCCCCTCTCTCTCTCTCTACGTCTACGACTAAACTAAAGGCGGGGGGCTGGGTTGCAGATGGGTTATTGGCGGGCACGTACATCTATTCTGACCATACGGAATCCCGATGACCCGGTGACAGAAGTAGTCTGCAGAACTAGCAGCAGCAGCAGAATCGGGAAAGTGAAAAAGAAAAAGGTTGGGCTGGCTGGGCAAGAAGGAGGTGTGTGTGTCGTCGGGCTCTTTCACTTTGCTTGTGTATGAACCAGTGGCGTGGGTGGACGAAGATGGCTTCACCGCAGTTTCAGATAGGCGACACGACGTGGGTTCAAGGAAGAAAAGAAGTGGATTCTCTCTCGGGAGGATCTTACACAAGGGAAAAAAGGACAGACTGAAGCATGTAGAGAAGAACAGATATACATGGGGGCAAATAGAGGGAGAGAGAGAGAGGAGAAAAAAAAATGTGAGTGTCACATCGTATTTCTCAGGTTGTGCATTTCATGGTTCCTGGTGAGGGGAAGGAAGGAGGAGGAGGAGTGCAGTACAGGTAAAGTCACGCCAGTGGTGCGGCATGAGTAAACTTGTGTGCAGAGATGGTACGAGAGGGGGAGGTGATATGCAGGCTTGGCTTTTCTCGTCTGCCAGCTAACAAATTCATATCAATGCAGATGAATGGAAAGAAAAACAAGAGGTACGACTATGGATGGATACGCAGGTGGCGATGTAATACGTAGTAGGAGTAGAAGAAGCAGTCTACAAGTAAGACTTGCCGATAACTTAACTCTTCAATCCTCAAGGTGTCCCTCCCCCAAGGTTTTACTAACGGACTGGAATGACGGACCATGTGGGCGGGCCGTTTTGACCGTTTTGACAAGTTCCCATTCCAGCCTCCCCGCATTTGAAGGTGACGACACTTGTAATTGATGATATGAGATAATACACTGATAATACTAGAGTACTACTGAATGCTCTCAGGATATTAATATGTGCTGAGGTCTTTTTTCATTCAGCGGAAAAAAGGTCTTTTACGATATGCCGTTACCGCAAGGCAATTGGTCTAAAATAAACTGGATCAACTGGGCTGGGTAGCTGCCCATAGGCTGTATTTAGGCACCTGCCCAGGCACTCTCGGGGGGGAGGGTGGCACATCCATGGATGGCTTTACAGGCTCTGTACTCCGTAGTGGTTACCTGTAGTAATTGATCACCTACCGGCTGGCACTATTACCTAGAGCTCGTGCTAGGCTGCCCGCCCGTCCTCGTATGGACTCGCAGATGCCGCCAGTACGGACACAGGTTTGACGGTTTCCAGGCCAAAGATCCCTGTCTCTTGGTGACCCCAGCCTCCCCTGTTCCACCACCTCTATTGGACGAGAGTGTCGGCAGCGCCAACTCATCAAAAAAAGCACCCGCTCGGGAAAGTCCTTGACATAAACAAAGGAGGAGTATTACGAAGTAGGAGAGTGATGAGTTGCCCCATTCTCTGCTGATCTCTTGATTCTACCAAGTAATAGTTGTTGCTGCTAGTATTATGGCTTGGGTTGCCAGTTCTTTGCTATTCCTACTACCAAGGTAATAGTGGTCCATCGCTATAGTACCCGTACCAGTACTGAACATCAACAACACCATAAGAGACTGGACTCTAGTTCTATCCACGGGACACTCATCCCTGTATCACTGAGGTAATACAGCCACTCTCATCAATACGAATAGTGCAAGCACAAAAAAAAAAGAAAAGAAGAGAGAGAGAGAAGAGAAAAAAAAGCAAAGAAAAAGGGAAACACAGATTCAAAAGACACCACCAAAAGCACCATCACACCTCGAAAGATTGTCAGACCCCTGCTCTCTCACATCCACTTCTTGACGCTCGTTGCCCGGTTGCCAGGTCGCCCAAGGTGGTTCCAGCTTTTTCTTCCCACCTACAGACAGCAACCAGCACGCAGCCCGCCTTTGATCTACTCCACCCAACCTTTTTACTTGCCCGCAGTCGTTCCTTTCCTTCTATGGGAGAGAGAAGGTGACAGACAGGGAAGAGACAGAAAGAGAGAGAGAGAGAGAGAGACTGAGCTCTTCCACCGCTTCGCTCTCCTCCTTCCTGCTACCAGGATTCATCCCAATTTTCCTCTCCTCCTCCTGTTCAACATTTGGTTCATCGGCAACCTTTTTCTTTTTCTTATTTCCTTTATTTTTCGTCCCCATCATCATTTCTGTTTTAGTTTCCGTTTGCTCTGTTTTCTCGTTTGCCGGCCCTCTCTTCCTTAATGTGAGTACTATTATTACCCTACCACCCACCACCCACCACCAACCTGCGACTTCTTGTCTCACTTGGTCAATATCGGGTTATTGTTGTTTGTGTGTGTGTGTTGTATGTGTGTGTGGCGATTCATCTCGGGCTGACATTGCGCCTCCTTCTCTTGAGCAGTATTTCCTTTTTTTTCATCATCTTCCTCAGCCGTCGTTGTATTTTCCCTTATACCACATGTCTTGACAGCCGTATCCGCATTCCATCTTCATCTCGCTGCCCCTACTCGTTGGCATACCACTGCTTCGAACTGGGCCTCAACGAATTAAGCCGACAGCGACGACTCTTTTTTACTTGTTGAAAGAAAACCAACGGATTCGGGAATCAAACAACGACGACGACGACGACAACAACAACGACGCTGTCGCCGCCGCCGCCTTTTCGGGGCTGCACCCTCCATTAATATCATGGGTGTAGACTCAAAGAGGGGCGCGCCGCCACTGCCAGCTCCCACCGAGACCGACACAAACACGCCCACAGAGATGACGTCGGAAATCTCCAGGCTTCCCGATGAGAAGTCGTCATATTCCATTCCAGACGATGGCAGCCCTGTCACCATCCGCACTCGCGGCCACAAGTCAAACAAGTCCCAGACCTCGTTGCTCATCGAGTACTTCGAGGGGGGCAAGCCGGGTGACTCGGGCACCGGCTCCAGGACAAGCCGCAAGCCCAGCGTCCGTGTTCGCCTCACCCCGTCCAAGAGGGGAAAGGGCGACCACTTCCAGGTCACAGAGGGTTCCTCGTCGTCCCGCAAGGCATCCATGACCCGCCGCATCGCCCTCGATGACAGCGGGCCGTCCACCCAGCAGATCGAACTGCCTGACCCTGGTGAGGACTCCAACAGCCTGGCCTCGTATGCCTCCGCCACCGAGGAGTCCAACGTGTCGAGGAACCCCATAGACATTGAGATCGACCACGGCCGTCGCCGTCGCCGCCCAGCAAGTCCTCTGATCCCCTCCGAGAGCTATGCTGGCATCAACCCGGTCGAGAGCTATGGCGGCGTCAATCAATCCGAGATCTCTGCCATCCCCGCAGACAGCTTCCTCGATGGCACCGGCCCCAGTGGGACAGACATCAGGCGTGCGTCGAGTCCGTCTGCCCTTGGATCGTCGTTGACTGGTCCTGGCACCGCATTGAAGGGTGCTCCCTCAGACCACGTCCGCAGTGGCAAGAGAAAAGATCGTGTAAAGATTGCTGACAAGCCAAAGGAGAAATCAGAGCGGTCACGTCGTTCTAAAAGTAGGACGAGCAGTGCGAGCGAGCACCCCGACGAGGGCCGCTCGTCGTCCAGGCACCGTCAGCGTTCCAGTCGTGGTGCTCCGGAATCCGCTGTCTCAGCTGGCGATTCCGCCGTCTCCTCCAACCTAACACAGAGCCACCGCTCATTTGACGCACATTCCATGCGCTCCGGCGCCTCCAAGACCTCGTCCATAAACAACCCCAAGCTCCTGGAGACGGTCGAGGACGCTATCCGCCGCCTAATCCTCCCAGAGCTTAGCGCCCTCAAGCGCGAGTCCAGCCAGCGGGAGACGCGCCGTGGGTCCCTGACGTCAATGGGAACTTCCGTCTCCAGGGAGGAAGCTGCCACGCCCGATCAACGCAGGCGCTCCTCGGGCCGCAGCTCATCCGCCAGACCCAGCAGCGGCCGGAGGCGCAACCGTGAGGCTCGCCACGACTACGGTGACAGCTCAACGCACAGCATCAGCCGCGAATCAATTCGCGACGACTACCAGTACGACGATGAAGATGACGACCCCGGTGCCACCACACCAAAGCGCACCGATGACCTCCTCAAGACCGCCACCAGCTCCGCCGTGAGCAAGGGCCTCTCATCCATGGATGATGAGTCCATACTGTCGGAAGATAGAAGACAGCGCGATAGGCGGAGGAGGAGGGCTGACGGCACTAGGAGCCGCAGCCTGGGCCGTGAGCGCTATGCAGAGGAGTACCCTGATGAGGAGCCTGCTCCGGCGCCGCCCATGCCGCTGATGAGCGACCTCAACCCGTCCGAGATGACGCGCACGTCGCTCCTCTCCGTCGAAGACCACGACAGGCCTCACTCGGCCAGCGAGGAAATGGCCCCAGGGACCTCGTCGCACGGAGGCACCGCTGAGAGCCTGCAGCGCACCCTGGGCACCAACCACGCCAACGTCTCCCACGGCGATCTCAACGCCCTCCCTCGTGGCCAGAAGTCCGAGTTCGCCGACGAGTACGAGACGGACGAGTATGGCAACAAGGTCCCCATGTCCGAGTACCACAGCCAAGAGTACGTCGACGACGAGCATGAGCAGCCCTACTCGGAACCGAGCATCTACCCCGAAGACGAGGGCTACGAGGACGAGTACTACAGCCAGCAGGACGTGCCTCCTCCGCTCAAGTACGTGCCGTACCAGGCTGGTGCCCGCGGCCTGAGCCCCATCCCCAGCGTGTCTGGCTACACCGAGGGTGGCAGTGAATCACAGCACCCGAGGTACTCGCAGAGCATCGACTCCATCAACGATGCCTACGAGAAGTCGCTCGAGCGCGGTGCCCCCTACGCCGGCTCCTCCCACTCTAGGGACTCCGTCCCGAGCAACATGAGAAGCAGGGACTTTGATGACCACGACCACGACCACGTGTCCGCCGCCGAGGCCCACAGCTCCCAGGAGGACTCAGCCGTCGGCTACCGCGACGCCATGTACACGGACGAGAGCGAGCTCCCCAACCAGTCGTCTCTGGCCCAGTCCTCGCTGGCCAGCCACGCCGTCCGCGGTGTCGGAGCCGCCGGCAACCCCAACTATGTCCACGCTCCTCACGCCATCGAGTCCAACGTTGCCTCCCTGGTGGACGGCTCCATGCTCGACCCGTCGCTGCTCACCAGCGCTTCCGGCCGCAACTACGCCAACCACCCCGGCTCCAACGTCTCGTACCAGACCCAGAGCAGCCGAGGCGTCAGCCCTGAAAAGTACTCTGCCCAGCGCGAGTTTGCTCCCGGCGAGAAGCAGTCGACCGTCTCGGGCGTGTCCGCTCTGTCTGCCGCGTCCCAGGACCGGGACCAGGACCAGGACCGGGACCACGATCACGACCAGGAGCACACGCGTGACCTGCCCGAGTATGAGCTGGATGACCAAGGCCGCAAGGTCATGGGCTCCCAGTCCCAGTCACAGTACCACCAGTCCCCCACGGCCTCGGAGGCCGCCATCACGGCCGGTGCTGTGGGTGCCGCCGCTGCCGCGCTCAAGGCCGCCCAGGAGAGGAGGCAGGCCAGCACGGTCGGCCCCGACGACGACTACGACGATGAGTACGAGAACTGGGCGCCCGCGGGCGTCGAGCGCAACAAGTCGTTCAAGCAGCGCACCATGGACGGGTACGAGCCTAGGAACACACCCGCCCACAGCGTCGACAGGTTCTCGTACGAGGAGACACCCAAGCTCGGAGCGTCTGGCATCCCTGACCTCGACGACCCCCTCCCCGAGATTGGATACGTCGACGACGCCATGACGGAGCCGTCGATTGTGCAGCACCGCCTGGACGGAGGCCATGATGACGACAACGACAACGATCAGCACCATGACCATGACGACCACGATGACCACGACTGGTCCGGCAGGCAGACGCCCACTCAGCGCAGCATGGCCGCCCACAGCCAGGACCAGGACAACTGGCGCCGCACGTCGGAGGACCGCAAGCGCGACACCCTCGTCACGAACCCCTACGAGGACGCCAGCCCCGTGGCCAACCCCACCTTTGGCGACAACATCCTCGGAGGCCGCGGACTCAACGACTCGTACGCCGACGGCGGCTACGAGACCGGCAGCCCCGGCGGCCTCATGGCCAACCATCACAAGTACGACGAGGGATACATGTCCAACGGGCCCAATGCTCAGTCCCCCGCCAATGAGCCCAAGGGCAAGGCCATTGACTTCTCGGCCGCGCCTCCCACCATGGACATTGATGACCCCTTTTACGTGTCCAAGGGTGATGGGGCCAACAACAAGAGGCAGATTAGTGGCATGTCTCATGGTATGGGATCGCCGTTTTATGATGCTTCTACTGGTGCGGGCATTGATCGTATTGAGAATAAGGATATTGTCGCTCTCATGCAGCATGTAAGTCAACCCCAGGACCTATGCACCACACTTCATTGGTTGAAAGTACTAACGCACTCCAGCTCATGGTACGTGACGCTCAAAGAAGCGCCCGCGACACAGAGATTGTGGCCCTCCTCATGAACGCCGCTCTCGAGATGCGCAACTCCTTCCGAGAGATGAAGGAGCTCATCCAAGACACCGGAGACGACGTCATCTTCTCCAGCACTGAGAACACGGAGAAGCTCCAGAAGGCCATCAACGGTCCCCGCCCTTACCCCGGCACCACAGCCTCGCGCTCGATCCAGAGCTCCCAGCCGGCCACATTCGACGACGCCTCCAGCAAGAAGAAGAACCTCTGGAAGCGTGCCCTGGCCGGTCTCAGCACAAAGGGCACTAACGATCTCGGCCGCATCGAGGACATGCTTATGCAGCTCCTGGGTGAGGTGGACGTGCTCAAGACGCAGACCGCCCACCCCGGCGACAGCGGGCCCACGCAGTCCTCTGAGCTCCTGCAGGTCGAGGGCCAGGCCGAGCAGGACCGCGGGTACGAGCCCGAGGGCGTTTCGACCGTCAGCCACGCCAGCCATTCAGACCGCCTGTCATCCGTCGCGCCCAGCCGTAGCCAAGGTATCAGGTCGACGGCGGGAGACAACCGCAGCATCACGGACAACAACCGGGTCAGCACCGTCCAGGAGCACGAGGACGAGTACCGGTACGACCAGCCCGCCAGCCCCATGAGCGAGCGCGGCGACGCCATGATGTCGGGTGCCGGTGGCAACAACTACGAGTCGAGGTCGCAGCGCGGTGTCTCGGTCCCGCCCGACAGCCCGTCACAGCTCGCCTCGCCGACGCAGCAGCACCAGACGCTGAGCGCAGACAACACCCCGCGCACCGACAAGGCCAAGAAGCACAAGTCCAGCAGCTCGTCTGGCTGGATCCCCAAGATCTCCCGCTGGTCGGAGACGACGGCCTCGAGCGTCGGCAAAGCCTTCCGCAGCAAGAAGGACAAGGACGGAGACCAGCAGGTGCCCCCCTCGCGCTCGAGCTCGAGCATCGGGTCATATGACCAGGCATACGACCACGACCCGTACTATGAGGGGGACGATAGGATGAACGCCGGCCTCACAGATCCCAACATGGCCGCCCAGGCGCAGTCCCAGAGCCAGAGCCAGACGACGCGGGGCGCCAGCCCGATGCAGGAGAACAACCCCAAGTACAGGGCGCACCGCAACTCCCTGAACCTGCAGCACCCGCAGCCTCGCCCGGGGCAGACGGAGCGCTTCCGCACCGCTCTCGAGACGTCGGCACAGGAGTACAACGACCCCGCGACGCCTCGATCAGTCGACTGGGCCGGATCGTCAACCAGCCTCCACGGTCTCCAGACCAACACGAACCGGTACAGCAACGCGTCCTCCGGAGCCGGCCACGACGCAGAGTACATGGCCGCCACGTCGCCTCAGGGTCCCCCCCGTCCTCCCAAGGAGCCCATCGAGGGCACCAGCGCCGTGAGCACAAACTACACTGGCCGCACCCCCCCTAGGGCACGCATCTCCAGGCTGGCAAAGGGCAGCCCCCTATCGAGTCAGATGTACTCTGACGTCAGCGGAGCAGGAGGGTACGGTCCCGGACCCTCGTCCTCGCCTGGTCCCGGCCCTGCTAGCCCCCTGAGCGGCAGCGGCAGCCCCAGGCTCGAGAACCGCAATCTCAACACTGCGCTTGGTATTCCTTCGCGCAGGCCGACGGGCCCGAGGGCCATGACGCCCAAGAGTCCCGAGGATGAGGTTGCACGGGAGGAGAGGAGGAGAAAGAGGGGTGAGTTTTCTTCTTCTGTCGAGCAAGTGTGAGATTTGAGATGTATGCTAACATTTTGATCTTTAGATACATTTGGTACCGTTGCTAGTCAAGCCAGTCAAGATACGGATACCTTTTAGGTGTTCATGATACGCCCACCAACCCTTTTCTTATGTCTTTAAGAAGTCATATCACCACGTCTTTTCGAGGTCAACATTACTCTTCAAGACGTCTTGTCACCACATCTTATTGGCATGCCAACATCACTCTTTTAGATGGCAACAACAACAAAAAAGAACAAAAAAAGAACAAAAACAACCATTTTGTAACATGGCAAACTAAGAAAAAGAAAGAAAAAAAAAAGAAAAAAGACATGTCGGGCAGGATCCCGGGGCGACCCCAATTCCTGTCAACTTGAAAGTTATCCCCCCCCTCCCCCCCTCTTTTTTAATCATGCATTGTTTATTCTTCTTCTCTGGGGGATGACGAGGGGAGGCAGCACAGAAAGGGGAAGAGTTGGGAGAGAGAAAGGGAAAAAAAAGAGATTTGGAAAGATGATCTGGTGAGATTATTTCCAAATATCTTGTTTATTTGTTCTTTTTTTGTTTTGTTTTGTTTTCTTATTCTTGATTTTCGTGACGACGACATGACGGGGCGGTTTTGTATCTTCCTTCCCATGAGGAGAAGAAGCTGGGAAGGATGAGGAGGATTAAGGGAGGGGACTTTGTTGATAGTGACGACAAGTCCGAAGGAGGTTTTTCATGTTCTTGGGATCTCCAAAGGTTCCCAAGGGCACAAGGGGTTTCTTAGTAGAATAGCTTTTGTTTTTTTCTTTCTTCTTCTCTTGTTGTTTTACTTTTGGGGTGTGAAGTATTTAGATACCTTGGTCAATTGATTTGTATATGACGTTTGCTTTGTGCTTGTGTTTCATGTTTCTATGTGACGTCGTACCATCTTGAAGTGCTTTGCAGTCTGGATTCAACGTTTTTATGGTGAGATTTGATAACCTACTTTGATGTGGTTTGATACCCAGACTCGATGTCCAGTAGATGTCTAAATTTATCTGATTAGATGCCAAGTATTGATTGTATGCGCGATGTAGTAGTAAAGTATAATACACCTTGTATCACTTGGCAGCAACACAATATACTAGAATCACCCAGTATTCATTCTCTCATTTGTATACATGTCCTGAAAAACAGAATAAAGACAATCTCACCTGCTTACTACGTCTGACATTCACACTGACAACACCAAACCACGGAGATGAAGTGCGGAGACACGAAAACCGGAGCATGTTTAACGCGAACGCACCCACAGGCCACTGTACCACCCTGTAAGCACCACACCGACTGCCTTCTGTCTTGCCTTGCACAAAAAAAAAAACTCCCTACACACTCCACCGACTTCGGACAAGGTCAGTCAGCTCTTTCACCCCTCGCGACAGCTTTCTCTCTTTCACTCTCTCTCTCTTCCACCAATCTTCCTTTTATACTTGGGTCACATTCGAGGAATTGGATTGGCAAGAAGAAATTAGAGAGCGGAAGTAAGAGAAAGAAAAAGAAAAAAAAAAAAGAGAGATTGAGAGACTGAGAGAGAAATAACAGGCTGGGATAAAAGCCCTGACGCGTCCTCCAACAATGTCGGCAACAAAGGAGCAGCTGCAGCTTCAGGTCGATGCGCCTAAACCCACGGGTAGTCATGACTACAAGGGTTTCGTGGCCGGAGTGTTTAGTGGAATGGCCAAGTTGGCAGGTAAGTTGACGGGATTGAACCAGTCAATGACGACGAAGATGAGAATGAAGATGAGAGATGCTGACTGACCCCCCCCCCCCTCCAACCCAGTCGGTCATCCATTCGACACAGTCAAGGTCCGTCTACAGACATCGGACCGCTTCAAAGGAGCAGTAGACTGCGCGATGCAGACGATCCGAAGGGAAGGCGTGCGCGGACTGTACAAGGGCGCCACCCCTCCCCTAGTAGGCTGGATGATGATGGATTCCGTGCTGATGGGCTCGCTGAACGTGTACCGCCGTCTGGTGGCAGACAAGGTGTACGGGGTGGACAAGGCGGGACTGCCGACCGTGGGACACGGCATCGCGGGCGTCATGGCCGGGGCGACGGTGAGCATGGTCGCCGCACCAGTGGAGCACATCAAGGCGCGTCTGCAGATCCAGTACGCCGCCACCAAGGCCGACAGGCTGTACTCCGGGCCCGTGGACTGCGTGAGCCGCGTGGTGAAGAATCACGGTCTCCCCGGGCTGTACCACGGTCTCACGGCCACGCTCATCTTCCGATCATTCTTCTTCTTCTGGTGGACCAGCTACGACGTCTTCTCCGGGTATCTCAGGCGCAAGACTAGCATGGGTGATCCGGCCATCAACTTCTGGGCTGGTGGGCTGAGCGCTCAGCTGTTCTGGGTCGTCGCTTACCCTTCTGATGTCGTCAAGCAGCGTGTCATGACGGACCCGCTCGGTGGGAGCCTCGGCGACGGCACACGTCGCTACGCGAACTGGAGGAGCGCGGCTGTCTCGCTGTACAGGGAGGGCGGGACAAAGGCTTACTTTAGGGGGTTCATGCCTTGCTTCCTCAGGGCGTTTCCCACCAATGCTTCTGCTTTGTTGGTCTGGGAGCTCGTCATGCGTGGGATGGCGTAGTGTTGGGGTGTACTCAACAGGTGGGATTCACAAGAAGAGACGTATGTATATAGATTGGGGATATAAAAGAATGTCACGGCAGAGGATAAAAGTTACGGCACAAAAGATATCACAGCAGAGAACACAACATAAACATCACACTTAAGAAAAGAGAGAGAGAGAGAGGAAATGTCCCAAGACCACCAAACTTTTCTTGTATTTGATATCATCTTAGTAGAAAAAAATAAACCACCGAAGCGCCAGGCTTATGCACTAAAGCACAGTTTCTGAAGAATGACCCCGTTGACCCAAAGAATTTTTTTTTGGTTTGTTTTGACTCGTCCATCCTTTCTTTCTTTTTTGATTTTTGTCGTTAAGAAGAAAAGATTTACTCGTCGTCCTCATCAGCCTCGTCGTTGACGACGTTGTAGAACTTGAGCTCGTAGACACCGCGCGAGGTAGAGACGACGCGGAGCCAGTCACGGAGCTGCTGCTTCTTGAGGAACTTCTTGGTGAGGTACTTGAGGTAGCGGCCGGAGAGGTCGCAGTGGGCGACGATCTCGATCTTGCCGTCGCCCTTCTGGGAGATGACGACGTTGTCGGCGAGGTTGTTGGTCAGACCCTCGACCTTGATGCGGTCCTGGAGGAACTTCTCGAAAGCCGAGACGTCAAAGATCTTGTCGTTGGCGGGCTGCGAAGCGTTGATGATGTACTGGTATCTTGTTAGTACTTGTATTCGACGAGAGCGCCCATCCTTGGAAAAGAGGGGGGGGGAAGAGGAAGAGGGGGGATATGAAAAGAGAAAAAGATAAAACTCACCTTCTTGGCCTGGACCTTGCCAGCCTTCTTCTGTAAGAGAGAAAAATGACTTTAGCCTACTGCATTCTTTGTTTTCACACAAGGAGGCTTCACTGCCTCTTTCTCTCTCTTTTCTTGGCCATACTCTTCTATTCTCCCCCATTGTCTTGTCCTTGATTCCCTTTTACGGGTGACCTTCCCCAATCGAAAAGCATTTCCAGCGTAGACGACTAGGTTTTTCGGGACGACGATGGTTCGAGAAGAGACGGCGCAAGCAGAGAGAGAGAGGAAGAGACGGCGTGAAGCCTCAACAGCAAAGCGGTGTCATGTACATACTGCCTGAGGAGCCATTGCTGCGGGTTGGTGGAGTTTTTTTTTGGTCGTTGAAAGACGTTTGGATGTTGATGAGAAGGAGATCGCAAAGAAGTCGAATCCTGCGTCGTTTGGTGGATGGTTTGGATGGGAGGGGGAATTATTTTCCAAAAGTGGATTTCTTTTTTTTTTTTTCTTTTCTAATAGGTATTCGCAAAATGTTCCCACTAGGGGCTTTGTGTGTGTGGGCGCTAGGGTTCTCTCTCTTTTTTTCTTCTTTTCTCGGAGTATCATTTATTCCGATGGAAGGTCAGGTACGTACCTTTGTTCGGGGCTTGATGAAGAGCTAAGCCTGTTATGGAACAAGGGGACTTTGTGTACTCGTAAGTGGAGACATGTCTTTTTATTTCTCTTGTCCTCGACAACATCTCTTTCGACTAACAGGCATTGAGTCTAGACCAGTACAGAGTGACCAGTATGGAGAGAAATATATGGATGGATTGTTGAACTAGGAGAATCAATTCGATGCCTGAGGTTTCACAATTGAAATTTCCGTGTCATGAGTGCTATCACAAAAGAGAACCAAAACTTTGGGTTTGCGGCCATTGTGATGCGATAAACACCCCCGCCGCCTAGCATGGACGATTTCATGATTCATTCAACATTTCCCCAAACGTACGAGTAATTGAAGGCACTTGGAAGAAGAAGAAGCAGACTCATTGCTCTCTCTTTCAATTCCCTTCACTCATCAATTGAACATGATACAGCTCAGGAAAACTATTACCCCTCGTGACCACCAATGTGACGTCTGACATACACGGCTGGAGACATACCATGTCTCTCCTAGTCGAAACAAACCAAACAATCAAAGAAACACCTCCCTCCTCCCCGTTCTCCCCTACTGCAAAGCTAAAGGAACCCTGTATAAGTACTAGAGTAGAGGGGGGAGAGGTGGGCTCCCATAACTCGTTGCTACGGAGTATGAGCCTATCAATCCGAAGCTAGTTCTGGGTAAATCTAGGAAGAGCACACGATTGGAATGTTACTATGGGAGGGGGGAGGAGACCACCACGGCACCACCCAAGGATGTCAAGAGAGGGGGAGGGGGG
>FYEV01001801.1:19796-60285 GCA_900188565.1 Geosmithia flava
GGGGGATGAGATATGATCAGCGTATTGGAAACGTGTGGGGGGTGGATGAGTTTGAGGTGTGTCGTTCGTTGCAGAAAAGAAAAGCGTCGAGAGGGAGACAACAGTAACCCACCCGCCAGTCTGCACGGGATCGATGATGGGGGGAGGAAACTCGCTCATGTTGATCCAATCATCCCATCTCCTTGCCTTTTTAGGAAAGTGAGGGGGGTTTCTCCGTAGTGCTCGTACTAGATACTGAGTAGTACGTGCCTCATATTACGGGGAAATGGAACTCGTCATCAGGCAGGATGAAATGTAGGAAAGGCAGGTCAGAATCTGGTCTCATCAACAGATAGATTAATAAGGATACACGTTCCTTCTGTTATCAAGTCGTCTACTAAGTATGTAATTGTATCCTTGGAAAAGGAATAGAGAGAGAAGAAGAGCCCTGGCAAAGTTCATCCGTCGTCGTAAGATATATGCCGTCATCCGTTATTCTCGGGGGAAGATTTTCCTTCCTTGTTTGCAACACCAGAAAGGGAGAAGAAGTACTTGAAACTCAAGAGAGAAGAAGAAGAAGAAGAGTAAAAAGGAATAGTGAATAGTATGAGCGAGAATAGTAAAAAGAAATAGTAAAATAGTAGTAATACAAACAACAAGGGTCCTCCCTTTCACTGGTTCAAACGCCCCAAAAGATGCATTGGCAGAAAAGAAGAAAAGGTGTAAAGGCTAGCCAAACATGGCTCAAGCCTTCAAAAAGAAGTATGTAGCGACTTGGGAAGGATAATTACGGGATCAACGACCCAGGATTAGGCCACAGAGGACTCGGACGAGTCCGTCTTGGAGAGGGCATCGTCGTTATCATCGACCAGAGGACCGTGGATGGACTCTTCAAAGACGGGTTCGGTCTCGTTGACGTCAAACTTGGTCTTGAAGTCGACAATGTGATGGTGGGAGATGGAGCTGCTGTTGGAACGACGACGGGGGTTGGTAAAGGTGAATCCCTCGTCTACGACTTCGTCTCCGAAACCGCCCCTGTAGCTTGATGTCAGATGGCTGGTATATACACACAGAGGGTAGGTGTAGCCCTATGGTATGTAGCAGACTTACCAGTTACCCTTGCCGCCGCCGTCCTTTTTAATCTTCTTGGGATCGGTATCGGCAAAGCCGTGCTTTCCAAAGAAGCGAGGGACGTTGTCTGAGGGGAGAACGGTGCCCTCGGCGATGGCCTTGTGGTCACGGTCGTTGGCCTTGTGGGAGCGGGTCACTGTGATGGAGGGTTAGTTATATATATTCTCTCGGGTGATGATGTCAAGGTTCCCACTCTTGCTTTTGGATGTAGACGTTCAATGGCAGGGCGTGTTGATGATGGATTGATGGAAAGGGATGATAATAAGGGGAGGGGGATGGTATGATATGGAAAGACATATGAAAGATAGAACCACTTATTTGCCTCTTGACGAGTAGGAGGGGAAGATATAGTATGTAGATAGGAGGGGGATATATGATGGGTGATGAGTGGAGTAGGGGATGTTATTCAAGACGTACTGTTTGTATAAAGAAGAGGGGGGAGTGGTAGCTATCAGACTCGGGTCTGTATATTGGGTCGTCTTAGTGCGGCTGAGATGGAGGAGGGAGGAGGGTGATGGTGTGTTTGATTGTCAATGGGGGGGGAGGATGACAATAGTATATAAGAGGATAGATGTAAGAAGAATGAAGAAGTTGATGATGTCCAGATGGATGAGGATTGATGGATGAGAAAGATGGTGGGTAGGAAAGAGAGAAGAAGGAAGAGGGGGGAAAAGACTTGAACTTATAGTCATGGGGGACAGTCATTCCTATAGACGGTAATAGTGAAGGTACGTAATGAAGTGAGTGAGGGGGGGGGGAGGGAGGAGAGAGGGGATCAACAGCGTGCTCTCGTTCCATTGCCCAGAGTGTACCTATTCTCAGTATAGCTGTGAGCAAGGTACTTTCCCCATCTTACTCCTAGAATTCCGTACCTAGTACCATCTCCTATCTACTAAGAACGTCACGCCAGCTATGGTGCCATGGGCGAAACCAATCACGCTGAAGTAGTTCATGACTCTATCTCTCTCTGGTTATCCATTATTCAACAATTGAGAAGCTAACTAAGCCATCTTGTTTCCATTCTCCTTCCTATCTCCAGAGCCGCAAACCGGAGAGAGGGAGAGCTTGAACTTGTTACTGTACACGGCATTCGACTCATAATGGGGCAAGCAAGACAAAGTAGTTAGCTATAGCTGTAGCTAGAAGGGGGGAGGCGGGGGAGAAGAAGTGAAAGCCCCCAGCCGGGACTGGGAGCTACAAAGTGGGGCCAAGTGAGGTGATGTTTTGCTTTGCCCGTGGCCACTCAACCGGTGTCCTTTTTCAACGTCGCGTGACCCTTTTTACTTTGTCGGGCCATTAGTAGCCAACTGACGCAGTCACTTTCCGGTAAGTACTACGGGTAATACTTGGTGGTATTACATGTACTACCTGGTGGTAACTAATACTAGTAATACAGAGTCCAAGTCCCTAACTGCTTCCCTGACTGCTTCCCTGACTGACCTGACTGACCTGACTGACCTGACTGAATTGACTAGATTGACTAGATTGACTAGATTGACGGTCCTTTTAGCTGCTTTTTTAATATTTTATTGTAGGATTAACCGTAGGGGGGGGGGCTCGAACAACCTTGGCGGGGTCTCATAGCTTCGAATGTTCAATTCCGGCATCGCCACCAAACCCCCCGGGAAGTCAACATTGAATGACTCTTTTGTTGCTGCTGCTGCTGCTGCTGCTGCTGCTTCTATTGTTGTTGTTTACCCCTAGATATGACCAATACCTCATAAAAAAGACAATCTGTCTTTTTTGCTGTGTTTGCAATTGAGCTGTGTTGTCCCTTTCATCAGTACTCAATGCTTATGACGTCGTACCACTTCACTGCACTGTACAAACAACACCCTTTGCATTGTAGACGCACAATTGCGGGGTTTCCCCATACTTTTCCCTCTCTCTCTCTCTCTTTTGTACTCCGTACACACTGCAGCGTGCTTCCATGTCTCTCTCTCTCTCTCTCTACTATCTACTCCGTACATGTAGTATCTATCCCCCCATGTCTCACGTATCTCATGTCTCGAGGAGTTGCAGACATGGACCAGTACTGCTGTCTAACGAGTACCGCCCCCCTCGTACCTGGTATCCACACCAAAATCCAGCCGGGTCCATTCCTGCATCACGTCACGAGGGTCGTCGCCGGCATTGGAAAGGGGTGGAGGGGTCCATTTTCGGAGCTATAAATCAATCCCTAAGCCTCTCTCCGATGTCGCAACTCTCTCGCACTTGATACTAATGATAGATTGCGTATCTTGCAGAGTCATCAATTTGACCATGTATCCCGTAGTCTTGGCGAGATTGTGAGCAAATCTGGACCACATGATATCTTCCGTGACCGTTTCCAGCTTCACCTTTACCATTTCCAGTAGGCCTGAGGGGCAAATCTGGTCCATTCTCGTAGATTCGACAATGACCCAGCCACAATGGATCCTCTCATCACCATTCTTCCTCTCTGGACACGTATCTCTCACTCTTCACTCCATGCCTAGAATTGGAAAAAGAACACAATGCTCCTGTTTTATTTCTTTTCGTTCTTCTGTTTCGTTCTACTACAAAAACAACAACACTAAAAGGAGAAATGGTGAAAAAAGAAAGAAAAAAAAAGAGTAGTTAATATAATAATAGTCACATTTTTTTTGCCACAAAGAGAAGCATCACTTCAAAACAGCCACCTCATCTCGTCTACCTTGCCTCCTTCCACTATTCTCATCAAATTCCATCTCCCCCCCCTACCTAGATCCCATCTTGGCAAACTCATTCTGGAAACGGAGCTTGAACCCATTGCAGAGAGCCCTCATGTCAGGGTACTGGTACCCCTTTAGCTCGAAGCCCTGCGGGATGGACCGAACCGACACGCCGATGACGGGGGCAGCCTTGGCCGCCTTGAAGCACAGCCAGAAGTATCCAGGGTGCTTGGTGTCGATGCAGAATGCGTAGGCTGATCGGTTGGGGTTGGCGTCGATATATGTAGTGAGCCATTTCTCTGTTGAATCATGTTAGCCTCTGTTCTAAAGGGAGCAAAGAGATATGAAGAAGAGGAGGAGGGAAAAGAAGGGGGGGTAAACAATGAAAACTCACCAGTCTCTCCCCTGGACCTGTTTTGGAACTTGTCATGACGCATCAGCTCCTCCACCTTGCGTGCCGTAGCCTTGACGTGCTCGACAATCAGCTCGTCGAGATCGCTGTACGTGTACTTTCCGATGCGGAGCAGCTTTCCAACCGAAAACTCATTCTCCTTCTGCATCTCGAGCACGTCAATGTGCTGGTAGACGTTGTCGGCCACCTTCCACGTGACGGCGAGGTGGTCGTTGCCCTTGGACGAGGGACGGATGATGACCTCGCCGATGGGCTGCGAGCCCAGCCACTCCTCGGCCTGCACCGAGTTGAGCGGCTTGAAGTTGGGGTGCTTGACCACGCGCTGCGTCCGGCCCGTCGAGCTGTCCTTCTCCCGCAGCTCCTCCTTGTCCGTCGACTCCTGCGCGTAGTCCCACCCGTCGCGCCCGTAGTTGATCGGCCGCCTGTAGGGGGTGCGCAGCGCCTCCTCGCGCATCGACAGGCGCGCCACGAACTCCTTGTAGTTGACGTCCAGGATCTTGGTCTGCACCGTCTGGCCCGTGCTCAGCACGTCCCGCACCGACGACCGGCTCGACACCTCCTGCGCCTCCAGACGGCCCTCGATCCCGCAGTCCAGCTTGACGATGGCGAAGTCGTCCTTGGCCACACGCACGTTGACCGGCACGATCATGCCCTCGCACAGCGTCCGCGACGTCTCGCCCGTGAACGTCGTGAAGATGTCGTCCACGCTCATCAGCGCAAAGTTGCGTCGCAGCTCCTCGTAGGGCGCCTGCAGCTCCGCGCGGATCGTCTCCAGAGTCGCCCGCTTGCGCTGCTGGTAGTTGGTCTCCAGCTGCTCCGCGTACTCCTCCAGAACCAGCTCGTTCACCTTGTCCTGCTCGTCCTGCTTAAACAGCTTGCGGACAATCGCTCCCGGCCCGTTCTCGTCCGTCTCCGCCTTGACGTCCTCCTCGTCCAGCTCGAGGGCGTCAGCCGCCATCTTGCGACCCAGCTCGTAGTCCTCCGGGTGCACACGCGTATTGTCCAGCGGGTCCGACGCAGAGTTGGTCGCGTCGTACTCGATGAACAGGAAGCTTGCGCAGTTGTTCCACACGCGGGGGCCCACGACGGGGAGCTTTCCGCTGTCGGGGTCGCCGACAAGCTCGTCGCGCGTGTTGACCACGCCTCCGTTGGCGTTGATCGTCTTGATGACGTTCGTCGCCTTGCGGGGTCCGAGACCGGCCACAAACGGCAGCAGGTTGGCCGTGTACGTGTCCGTCATGGCATCGTTGATGTTGACACCGCACAGGTTGACCATGTCCACCATGGCTGACTCGAGATACTTCTCCAGCTTGTCCTTGGGCAGCAGGTTCTGGCACGGGTGGTATGACAGCGATGACACGGTCTCGCCGAGCGCGGCGTACTCCTTCATGGGGTTCTGCATGTAACGCGCGAGGGCCACGCAGTACCGCGTGACGGGGTTGAGCGAGGGGTGCTCCGCCAGCGCCCGCGGGCTGTCCTTGTACAGGCGTGCCACCTCGTCGTTGACGATGACCACCTCAAGCGGCTCGGTGCGCCAGTCGTTTGTCTCGGGGTCTTCAAACTCGGACCCCATCAGGTTCTTATCCCGTACCACATTCTCCACGTCATTCACGAGCCTGTGCGATTGGGCCGACCATCCGCTCACGGCAATCACGTCGGGACGGCGCCTCTCGATGAGCTGGGCAAACTCGTCGCGCTGGGCTTCATCCCTGGCGAGGTTGCCAAACTTTCCGTGCTCAAGAACGCGGCCGTCGTCGTCAACCCACGCCCAGATGATGGGCTCACGAGCAGGGTCACCCATGCCGTTGGAGAGAGCCAGGACGCGGGGCGATGTGCCCAGAATCATGCCCTTGGGCTTGTAAGGTGCCTGGTCGAGCCTCTTGGAGTACTCCTCGCGAACTGCCCGGAGGATCTCGTCCTGGCAGTAAGTTCGGATCACCTCCTTGACGCTCTTGGCAATGACCTTCTCGAGCTTGGGGTAGGCCAGGTCGAGAACCCTCTTGCGCTCGTCCCGCCACTGCTCTGCCCTGTCACTGAAGTTCTCAGACTCAAACTCTTGGTAGAGCTGCCTGCGGAAGTCATAGCGGCGCGGCATCTCGACCTTGATCTCGACAAGGCCCTCCTCCTCGGCCTTCATCATCTTGAGGAACAGCTCGGGCTGGTGCACCAGGTCGGCGACAGCCTGGTTCTGAATGTACTTGATCTCGTAGTAGGGGTGGGTGTCGTCGATTCGGCGCAGGCCCTTGTCCGTACGCCGACAGCTAATCTCGGCGGCCTGGTAGTAGGAGCTCCTGAAATGCTTGCGCATCCTGGGGCTGGAGAAGAGCTCTTCGGCGTAGAGCTGGCGCGCCGCGTTGATGACGGCATCGCCAGTGTTGAAGCTGTCGTCCACGAGGCTGTCTGCGAGGTCCATGGGGTACTGGGCATCGTCATCGGGCGCCACCTTCTTGCCTTGCCTCAGCGCGTTCTTGGCCAGCTGGTCTGCTGTGATTCCGTAGGCCTTGGCGAATTGGGATGCCCTACCCTGGCGGACACGTTCCAGAACAGTCGACTTGGATCCAGGGCGCTTTGTCTGCGTGGTGCCGTTGGCGGCGGCAATTTCTCTCAGCTGAGTACCGTACTGGAAGTGGAGGTAGTCCTGCAGATCCTGGAGCTCTTCCATGGTGGCAGCCTCTGGCGTCATGTCCTCAATTGATGCGTCCTCGACCTGGTAGTTGTCCTTCAGGCTGTCGTAAGTTCGTGTAACGGCATTTCGCTTCTCGACAAAGGAACGGAACTTGATGTCGAGTTCGAGGATCCTCCACAGATCGTCCTGATTGAGGAGCTTCTCCGCCGAGATGGAGTATTCGGCGCCATCGGGGTCGTCGCGAGACGAAGTGCGTGTCTTGGTCGTGTGGAGGAGGTAGTCCTTGCGGTGCTGGAAGACGAAAGGAACCTCGACTTCGTCAACTATGAAGAACTCGAGGACCTTGCCAATAGCCCTGCCAAAGGGCCCGTGGAGATCACCAACAAGACCCTTCTTGGGCCAGATCTGATTCGTGATCCACCGAGCCTCCTCCCTGAATTCCTCGGCCGAGAGCTGGAGGTTCTTGAAGTTCTTGCGGTCGAGTTGGAAGCGTTCCGGCTCGTCGGTGGAGCGGATCTGGTTGTCTTCGTCCGTAAGCATCTTCTCCTTGAGCTGGGAGGGCTCAAAGACATCCTTGAGCTCGATGCCGGCCTCCTCCTGCTCGCGCATCTCCTCCTCCTCCTGTGCCTGGAGAGCCCAGTCGTAGTCCTCGCCGTTGCCGAAGATGGCCTCCATGTCATCGAGGGCATCCTTGTCGAGCTGGCTGGTGTCAAAGACTGCGCCAACGCCAGCACGGTCCCTTACGGGGCGAGCGACCTCGGCATCCTCGAGCTGTCGAATCCTCTCTTCTTCGTCCTCGGGGAAGTCCTCTTCGATGAAGTCGTCGAACTCGTCCCTATAGTTCGATCGTCCGTGCGTAGGGCGCTGCTCTCCAGCATCCTCGTCTTCGTCGGAAAAGATTTCTTCGAGTCCTCGGGGCTCTTTGACAATTTCCTCCTCGTCTCGGTGGCCACGTTTTAGACGCTTGTATTTGGGCTTTGATAGCTAGTGTCAGCACGAGGGAGCGCCCCGGGGCATGAAATTTCAGCAGCATACGAAGTAGGGGCGCAACTTACTTGGGGCTTGGGCTTCGGACGTTCACCGAATTGCTCGCCGATGAGGTCCAGGTCGTCTTCGTCGAGGCGCTCCTCCTCTTCGCGGTCGCGGTGCTCGCGCTTCCGCTTGATTTGCTGGCGAGCTTCGGCGTCCGAATCGTCCTGGCCGTCCTCTTCCTCCTCTTCATCCTCGTCGACAATAAAGCCTTCGCGGATCTGTGACAATGGGTTAGCAGATATTCATAGTGAGGGATGCGGTTGTTGCACCTTTCGTGCTTCCTCCTCGTCATCGTCATCTTCTTCCTCTTCACTGGAGTCATCGACGCCGTTGCGCTCCTTGGAACGACCCCCGCCGGTTCCCTCATCAAACGACTCATCGTCCTCCTCGTCATCCAGCTCGGCCTCGCCAGAGACCAGGTCTCGCATGCTGTTACTCATGATGATGGTGGTCGACCTGTCTGGTTGTCGAGATGCACCGGGGGTTCGAGAAATTCGTCGGCTCCAATTTTTTTGTTTCGTCTCGAATTTTTATAGTTGGGAGACGATTCTCGTAGCCGAGGTGGTTGTCGAGAGGACCTGCAGCACCTGATTCGAGCTGCAGTGTCTGGGTGCGCGCGCCTGGTGAATTTTTGGATAAAGGGATCGCATTGAGCTTCAGAGTCGCGTTCGCGGCTGTCCATTGCAGTCCAGGGATCTATGTGACGGAACAACTATTCTCCGGAGCTCTCCTGCTTATGTGACAATTCTTGAGCTCCTGGCTACCCGGTACCTGTCATTTACTTTTCAGGAAAATTACGAGTTACTGGTATTAGTGAATTCACGCAGAGTGGCTTTCTACGCAGGTGTAACGCAGGTGTAACGCAGGTGTCGTAAATGGCTCTTGGAGAGTGGGATTCTGTAATTTCATGTTTTACGGCTGGCAATCCAATAGTCCCAAGATGTGCAAGTCTAGATTGATCCGTACGTAAACAAGGCGCTGTTGTTACCAGCCGGGGTGAAGCGGCAAATTGCCAAGCGGCCAAGTAACACTAACCAACGAGCGAATATCCGAATTATAGATTTGTACTCCGTAGACGGTGTAAAAAGGGTGATCGGGATAGGATATAACATGACCGTGATAATAGTGTACGAATGACGGTGAGCATCGAAAGATATTATATGCATGTAATATTACAGGCGAGCAGTGATATCGCAACAACTGGATGTTATTCGTACAAGGAGACCGGGCTAGTAATAGGTACTTGCACCTGTGGTATCCGTAGAGTGGAATGAATCGTCATCGATGGTGGGATTCTTCTGATGTTGGTCGACGTAATAGGACGTTGTTACGGGGTACAAAGCTATCCGAGTAGTAAACCGTAATGCATCACAATGGTAGAAAAACCCCTGATCAATCGTCGCCCGTGGGCGTCAAGACACAAGCTTACAGGTAGAGAGAGAGAGAGAAAGAGAGAGAGTCGTGACACACTCCAAAGTGGCCCGGCGGCTCTGTGCATGGTTCCCGCGGGCATCTCAAACGCTGGACCACAAAGACATTGTTCGTGATTGGCGAGCCCCTTCCCCATCGGCCTTCCTTGGGCGTTTCCCGAGTTGCAGATTTGACCAGTTATTGCTCTGAATAGTCTTTCATTTCTAGTTCTTGTTACACGGGCCGTGTCGGCTGGTCACTTTCTACTGAGGTCTTGGCCTTCAGGTCTTGTCATTGACGTTATGACCTGTGTGTGTTTGTGTGTGTGTGTGTCTGTCTGTCTCATTTTGTCACGTTATCGCAGGACTTTGTGGTAGTACTTTGAGGACAACCCCACCTCTGCCACACCAACTGGCAACTGGCAACAAGGTCCAACAACGGATGGACAGGAAAGACAGCGGAAGACTTGTCTGTTACGACGTACGAGTATTACTTTCGCGGGCGTAGTGACAGTGTCACATTGAAGTGTACACTCTGTGGAGATCCACCTTCACCCGCCTTCAGCCCATCTTTCCCGTACCCTGAAATAATAGCGGCTTTACCTGTACGAGTATCCGCACTCCGTATGGTAACACCCTTTTTGTCGCTCAGGGGGGAATAGTCTTTTCTCTAAGTGTTTCTTTTCGTCTGCTCGTTACTAGAACATTTAAAATCCGGTTACCTCTTTTTTAAACTTGGACATAAAAAACCTCTCCTTTGCCGATATTCTGTTGTGGTCGCTGCTGAAAGGTTCCCCCCAATAACTCTCCCCCCCAAAGACCCCCAAAGGAGAGAGAGAAGCTCCGCCCCCCTCCTTGTGTGTGGACCTCGACTGGTCTGGAATACCACCATTATTTGTACCTGCTATTGCTGAACGAGCTTTCCTTCACCTCCGCAATCCCCCATCCACTTGTCGAAAAACAAAAAAACTTCGAAACCGAACGAAAGAAAAAAAGAGAAAGGAGACGTATTACCTGTCACCGATCGAGACAGATAATACGCCGACCGATATCCCTAGCTCGTTGGAGAGCCATCACTCCCACTATACCTTGCGGTTCAAGTAGAACCGACGCGGGGAAGCCCAGCCAAGTCGACGGCTGGTGACTTTGAGCCCCTGGACGTTTCGACGAACAAAGTCCCATATTCCTTCCTCCTTCCTTCCTTCCTCCTCCTCTTTCTTCTTCGACTTTTGGGCCGTCTTCTTGACGCCCCATATACATCCGCAAATATGGGCGACCCATTCGCTCCGCGCACTATGAAGCGCAAGAACGTCAAGGGCCTCGCCCTGACGCCTGCGGCTCCCAAACCTCCGCCGACCTCTGAGGCTGGCGCCATGGGTGGTGGCGGCCGGGATGACAGAGACGAGCAGCTCGAGATAGGTATCGAGTACCGGCTTGATCTCCGGCCCGAGGATTTGGAGATTATGAAGGAGCTCGGCTCTGGAAATGGTGGTACCGTGAGCAAGGTCAAGCACCTCACCACGGGTATCGTAATGGCTCGCAAAGTAGGTACTCGGCTCATGCATATGGTGTCTGGTTTTCTCGTCATCTGACCTTTTCCTTTCTTCTGTCCCGTAGGTGATCCACGTCGAGGCCAACAGAGAGGTCCGCAAGCGCATCGTCCGCGAACTGCAAATCATGCACGACTGTCACTCCGATTACATTGTCAACTTCTACGGCGCCTTCTTGAACCACAATAACGATGTCATCATGTGTATGGAGCACATGGATGTTGGGTAGGTCTACCGTCACTGTTTCTCTTCGTCAAGAGACATATATACATATATGTATATATATATATATTGTGAAACACGCAGCTTACACAGTATAAATTAGATCCCTTGACCGAGTGTCTCGTGTCTTCGGCCCCGTCCGCGTCGACGTTCTGGGTAAGATTGCGGAAGCGACGCTGGGTGGCCTGACCTACCTGTACTTCAAGCACCACATCATGCACCGTGACATCAAGCCGTCCAATATCGTCGTCAACTCTCAAGGTGGCATCAAGTTGTGCGATTTTGGTGTCTCGGGTGAGCTCGTCAACTCGATAGCCGACACCTTTGTTGGTACGTCGACCTACATGGCGCCCGAGCGTATCCAGGGAGAGAAGTACACTGTCAAGTCGGATGTGTGGAGTTTCGGCCTTACCATCATGGAGCTTGCCATCGGCAAGTTCCCCTTTGCTGCCAGCGAGCAGCTGTCCGATGGAGACGGCGCGCCCGCCGGTATCCTCGACCTTCTGCAGCAGATCGTCCACGAGCCTGCGCCTAGGCTTCCTAAGAGCGACGCCTTCCCCAGCATCCTAGACGACATGGTGCAAAAGTGTCTTTTCAAGGAGCCTGACAGGCGGCCGACACCCCAGGATCTCTACGTAAGTAGTCACTACTAGCACACTTTCCGTGCCTGTGTCATTCACACACTAACCGCATCTTCTTCTTCAGGAACGTGATCCGTTTGTCCAGGCCGCCAAGCGGACTCCCGTCGATCTGAGGGAATGGGCCTGCAGCCTCATGGAGAGGGACAACCGAAAGTCGCACCTGGTCCCTCAAATATCGCCCTCGACCCAAGACTTCCTTCGATCCAAGGACTCCTCGCCCGCGCAGCACGACGACCGGGCCAGCCAGACCCCCACGTCCGGAGAGATCCCTATTGCGGGGACCGGATACGTCTCGTCCCGCGACCCCTACTCTGGAGGAGGTGTCCCATCAAACCGCTCGCCCACGCGCAACAGTGCAGCCGTGAACCGCGCGCCGCCACCGCCGGTGCATCCGGGAGTGAGCCGCGGAATCAGCACCAACTCGATACCAAAAATGAGCCCCTATGGCGACAATGCCGGTCTCGGAGGCAGCAGCAGCAGCAGTGGTGCTGGTGTCCGCCCTTCCTCGTCAAACAACAACACATTCAGCCTACCCGTTCGGCCTCCTCCCTCGGGCCCCCTGCCGCCGCCCCCGCCACGGAAAGCCACACCAGAGGATGTACGGAGGGAAACCCGCGAGACCCGCGAGGCACCCAGGCGACAACCAGCCTACGGTCTACCACCAAACCCAGCATACAATGTCTAAAACATCCAAGAGGCGGAGGGAATGGAATGAGGAAGAGTGGAACTCTTTTTTTTGGATGCCCAGGGGGTTACATGAAATCAGAAGAGGATATCGTTTGGACTATCGTGGTTTTTCCTTTTTACACTCTGCCGCACGTAGTCACTTGACCTAGCATCATTTGGCGCAAATCGATTAGCAAGTAACGTTTTCTCATGTACTCCCTGACGAAACACGCAGATCTTATTCAAGTATTTACTTCTGTTTTCTATTTCTCTTTCTCTCTATATCCCCCCGTTGTAAAATGCACCTGTCTACTACGCTTCTATTTTCCCCCTCTCCGGTGACGTCAGCAAAAGACAAACAATACTGTCTCAAAAACTCGCGGGTTCTCAAACATGACTCTCCTCAAAAGTTGGCATCCTCTCGTCCCTCGAAACCCTCCTCGAGGATATTGACGAGCTCGTCTAAACTCTCGATGACGAGATCAGTGTGAGCATGGTCTGCGAGCGCCCTGTTGACATCGTTGACGAGGAGAACTGTGGCTGCTCCCGCCCTACGACCAGCAGTTATGTCGTCGACCGAATCGCCGACCATGATGAGCCCCGTGGCATCGGGAAGCTCACCAGAGTCGACAGCCTCAGCAGCCCCGTCGGTGGTGCCGGCCAACGCCCAGTTCTGGGCAATGTGAAGGATACCGGCGGGATCAGGCTTGGGCGGACGGAAATCGCGCGTGACGATGGGGTGAAACACGGAGCCAGCGAGGAACTTGCCGAGGAGGTTGCGGACGGGGACGTCAAAGTTGCGCGTGCAGATGGCCTTTGGGATCCCCCGCTCGTCGAGGTACGACATGAGAGTCGTCAGACCCGGCTGGGCCTTTTGCGACTCCATGGCTCGGCGCTCGATGACGCGGATGGCCTCTAGAGCTGTCTCCTGGTCGGACGGGGAGAGGGACTCGACGTGCTCGAGAATGTCTACCGATTTCGTAATGCCTAGGGCGTCGCGCATCTCGCCGAACATGTAGGTTTGGGGCTCACTGTGAGAAGGGTGTTAGCAGGTGAATAGTATACGGAATATTCGCCCCCTCCTTTCCCCGCCTGTTCCTTCCAACCTCAATTGCATGTTTACTGCTGTGTTTTTGGTCTGTATACGCCGAGGGCGGTCGTAGTTGATATAAGATGATCCTGTGAACTATCACATGTGCGTGTAAAGAGTCATACTACTAGGTACAGGTAGATAATACAATGAGATATATGAGAACTTACCATAGGGTACCATCCATGTCAAACACAACTCCCTTGAGCTTGGGAAGATTGGTGTTCACCGCCCCTCTCTTAAGAGGAGCAAATCGTTTCACTGTGAATGCCATTTTGGATATGATTCTCCCGTTCATGAGGGTCGATGGATGATATGCCAAAGCGGGCGGGATTCAGGTGTGGGCGGCGTTGGGCGATTAAGACGAGGGGTACAGAATACGAGAAGAAGTATCAAGGTACCAAGGGTCCAGGTGTAAGAGACTGGGTAAAAACCCCCGTTCTGGATAGGCTATACCAAGGTAGATCTGTACGACTGGACTTTTGTAGCTGCCTGGGGTCTTTGTCTTATCCGAAGGATTGCTGCTTATTGGGTGTAATCATATGAGGAGAGAAGAGGAGAGAGAGAAAGAGACAAAGGCGGGCTGACCATTCTGCATGCATGAGAGCCGAGACTCGAAGAGCGTGACCCTTGGAAGCTTTTAGTGGGGCAAGTAGCAGCACGGTGACGACTGCGCGCGATGGGGATGGGACTTTTCTTCTCTTTTGGTGAGCTCCCTCCCGTTTCTCTCTTTCTCTCTTTCCCTCTAGAAACTTGCTACAGTCCCCCCCCCACCACCGTTTCAAGGAAACAATAATGGCTATTGCTTCCAATTACAGCCGTTGATTTTTATTAGTAGCTACTGGATATAGCTGCTCCTCCCCTCCACCACTCTTTCTCTTTCTCTTTCGCTCTCCCAACGGCTCTTTAGCCCGACGCGTTTAGCGAACCATTCACGGCACCGGCAATTTCTATTTGCTGGCTGTGATTGATTGCATATTTTTTACTTACTTGGAAGACCATGACATCAGTCCTCATCAACCATAAGGATGAGCTCAGGGAGCAGCTCGCAAACGGGCGGCTGGCCTGCGCGGCCTTCGAAGCGCAGTGTATGTATTCCTTTTTAATTGAAGCGAAATATGTCGAGACTCTTTTGTTTGCGTACCCGAAAGCTGACAGTGTGTGTTTCTCCTTGGATGACAGAAAATGCCCAACGGAACCTTTATTATCCCATCGACTGGCGAACGATCCCACCGACAATTCACCCTGCGAGGCTCGAGCAGCCTGTCATTTGCGAGACACCGGAGCGAGGTTCGCGAGGCCGCCGTCGAGACGTTTGGCGAGCGGGTCAAGGCGACAGCCCACAACGCGAAAGACAAGGCCGTCGCCCTGGCCAAGTGGTTCAATACGGAAGAGGGGCATGCCGTCCTCAAGTGCACATTTGCCTACCTCTTGGGTAGCTGTGGTACCTTTGTGCCGCCGCTGTCCGGCTTTCTGGGCCACCGCGATGGCAAGCACATCTCTGCGACCATCACCGTCTACTTCCACCCGGCGCGCACCGTCGGGTCCATGATCGAGGCTATTCTGACGGGCGTCTGCGCCGTTCTCTACGCTGAGATTGTCGCATGGATCTCCATGGGCATCGTAGCCTGGGGCAGGCAAACCCTCGACAGTGTGCTGCCAGCCCATGCGCTCATCCTCATCTTCTGCATCGGCGGCGGGCTGGGCTTTGTGGGTTGGGTCAAGCAGAGATTGAACAGACCCCTCGTCAACGTTGCCACTACCCTGGCCTCCATCTCCATCATCACCGTCGTCACAAAGGAGGAGTCGGTGCAGGATGGCTTCTTCTCCGCCGAGAAGCCCGTGCAGATGCTGAAGCTTCTGATCCTGGGTATTGCTAGCAGTGTCGCCGTCAATCTACTCATTTGGCGCCATTCTGCGCGCCGAGAACTGCGCGAAGATCTGGGCAAGGCTTCGTTGGCCCTCAGTGACCGGCTCTCCTTCATCACAAGGGGATTTCTGACTGGGTTAGAGGAGGAGGTCAACAGCCCTGAATATTCTGTTGCGATGTCCAGCTATGACAAAGCTTACTTGCACATGACCAAGACGCTCCACGATGTCAAAAACGAGCACTACATTTGCGGCCGCGAGAGTATATACGCCCTCGATAAGAAGCTCGTCAAGGGTCTGGAGACGGTATCCCAGGCTATTGGGGGCTTGCGAAGCGCTCTGGATACCCAACTCGTTCTTCTCAAGGAAGCGCCCCCAGCGACACCCCAGCCGTCGAGCCTAAGGGGTCCCTTGTCTCCTACGGCTGACGATATGCTCGGGGGCCTGGCTGTCATTGCCGAATCAGACGAACGAGTCGATGGCGCTCGCTCACCACCCCGCACACCCCAGTCGCAGTCGGACACGGCGCTCGAGAGAGCTCCTCTGTTCCGCAGTCCCTCTGACATCTTTACCTACTTCCTTGATCTGCTCGGCCCTTCTATGAAATCGTTTGCCTTCACCCTCTCCGAAATGCTGAGGGAGTCGTCGTTTGGCGAGGACCCGATGAAGGATATCAACGTCAATGACCAGCTGCGGGAGAGTCTCGGGGAAGCCCTTGCTCTCTACAAGGAATCACGGGCCAAGGCCCTCCGCGAATTCTACCGCAGCATTGAGCTGGGACGCTCTAGGTCTCGGGCGATCGAGGCTGACATAGAAGAGGTGGCTGCCGCCTGCGGGCATTTCTCCTCCAGCTTGCAGGCTGTCGCTGAGGAACTGGGTGCCTACCTCGACACTCTCGAGTACCTCAAGTACATGACGGAGAACAGCCGCCGCACCTGGCACTGGTTGAAGTTCTGGAAGAATTTCTCGTGGCGTTCTACCAAGAAGGCCGGCATCCAACTGGGTGACCCGGAGCAGCACTTCACGCCGCCACCTCCCCCCGCCGTCACCGGGCTCAAGAGGTCTGCCATGCCCAAGGGAATACCGGACGAGATGATCCAGCGCAGGGACGCATTCAACTGGGAAGCCTCCCCGCAGGCCAGTGCGATCCTGCGGCGCGTGTCGCAAAAGGTTCTCCGGATGGCGAGAATGGCGATGCGCGAGGACATACTCTTTGGCATCAAGGTCGGCATCGGCGCCATCCTGTGGGCGCAATTTGCCTTCATCCCGAGCACCCGGCCCATCTACCAGACATGGCGAGGCGAGTGGGGTCTGCTGTCATACATGATTGTCAACGGTATGACGACAGGCGCCGCTAACACGACGGGTCTCTCCCGATTCTACGGTACCATCATTGGCGGCGCTTGCGCCTGCCTCGCCTGGATCGTGGGCCAGGAGAACCCGTTCCTGCTGGCCTTTTGCGGCTGGATCATGGCTCTGGGCAACTTTTACCTGATTGCCATCAAGAATGCGCCCCTCGGCCGCATGAGTCTGCTGGCTTACAATGTCATTGTCCTGTATGCCTACAGTATCTCGCAGCAGGTCGATGACGATGACGACGACGAGGGCGGCACGAGCCCCCTCATCTTCGACATTGCCTTCCATCGACTACTTTCGGTGACACTGGGTATCATCTGGGGTATCCTGGTGTGCCGAGTTCTGTGGCCCATCTCGGCTCGCCGCAAGTTCCGTGAGGGCCTGCCAGTTCTGTACCTTCAGCTGGGACTTATCTGGAAGAGAGGTCCCCTAGGCGTTAAGCTGGCGAGCGAGGAGGTCGTTGACTACATGCGTGAGGGAGAGCAAATGGCACTCCAGAAATACGGTTCGTTTTCCCTGAAATCCCCCCTGACCTAGACCCACCCAACTAACAAGTATGTTTCTTTTCGCAGCATCCAAACTAGAGACACTTCGTGGCTCCGCACAGGCCGAGTTTGAGCTCCGCGGACCCTTCCCTTACGCGGCATACGGGCGCATTATGCGGTCCACGCGACGCATCCTCAACGGCTTCTACGCCATGCGCGTCCTGACGCAGAAGCACACCTGCCTGTCAGAGGGGGAGCGCGCCATCCTCGAGTTCACTATCGAAGAGCGCGCACAGCTGTGCGAGCGCATCTGCCACATCTTCCAGGTCCTCGCCTCGTGCATCATGCTCGAGTACCCCCTCACCGACGCCGTCCCCACCGTCGACAGCAGCAAGGACCGCCTGCTCAACAAGATCTACCAGTTCCGCAAGGACCACACGTCTGTCAACCAGCTCAACGGGCTCAACTCACCCGAGGTCGGCGGCGGCACTGCCCCGCGCGCCGTGTACGATGAGGAGGATTATGCTCTCGTTTATGCGTACACGCTCGTCACTGGCCAGGTCGCCGTGGAGCTGAAGAAGGTGCGTAGGGAGATTGAGGAGCTGTTTGGTGTGTTGGGTGAGAATTCTCTTCTGTTACAGTAATCATTTATTCGTTTCTTTCTCCTACCTTCCCGTTTTACCACATCTTGTCATTATATTTAGTCACATATATCATTAGCATAGCAGAGCCAAACGAAATTGAAAAGCATCAAAAGGTTGGCGTCGGAACATCACTCAATATATCATCTTTTGGAAACTCCGTTACAAAACCGTTCTTCATATTCATCGTTATATATTCCCTATTGCCTTGTTTCTATTAAATTTAAAATGTGCAATCCTTGAGCGTACCCAGCCCGCCAACCTCGTACTCTACCCACCTACCCACGCCCCTCTTGCCCGGAACAAGGATACCGCCAGGGTTCATGACGTGGCAACCCTCATACGTGATGCAGAATGGAGGAGCGGTAGTGTCGACCAGTGCCATGGCCGTGGGGATAGGATACAGGTGCATGGGGGCGGAGTGGTCCCAGTGGACGGGGCGGACGGCCTGACGGAAGGGGGCGAGGTAACCCTGGTCTAGGATGGACTTGACGAGTTTCTGGGCGGCGCGGACATCATGAGGAGTAGAGGGGTTAGGAGGGGTTGTGTCGTCGAGGTCCATCATAGCCGTGTCTTGTGTTTGTGCCTCGTCTCCTTGATCTTGGTCGGTAGTGTCCTTGTTGTTACTGCGCTTGAGATTGACAGATGTACGTCGTAGACGGGACGACATGTCGTCTCTGAAGACGACAAGCTCGTGGTGCGGGCCGAAGAAGCTGAGACGGCTGGGGTTGGAGGACCAGACAGCCGATCCGGGCACGGGCCGCTGCGACACCTCGGCGTTGGCCGAGGCGAAGGCCCGACGGATGCGCGAGGTGAACATGTCGGGGACGCCCTTGCGCGGCAAGGGGGTGGAGGCCCCCGCCGTGAAGGAGGATACCCAGCCGTCGTTGTCGCCGGGGACGAAGACGAAGGTGCACGACTGCAGGAGGCGCGGGAACTCGGAGAGGGTGGACGCCAGGGCGTCAAAGTACTCCTTGTACTCTATGCTGCCGCCGCTGCCGCCGCGCGCCATGACGGCGTGCTCAGTGAAGCTGCCGGTGAGGACGAACGTCAGGGGCGACGACTTGCCAACCGCGGCGTTTTCCACCTCGGCTGCGTACAGGGAGAGGATCTTGTTGAGGGCTTGCAGGGCCCGAGGCTGGTCGAGGTTGAGCTCGCCGACGAGGACGACGCGGTTGGAGCCCCCCGAGGTAGTAGGAGCTGTGCTGCTGGCAAAGGGGTCTTGGTGGTCCGCTGCGTTCCGTACGAGGCGGTTCTCGAGTCTGCGCATCTTGGCGCCCACGGCGCGCTCGCTGCCCACGCCTAGGAAATCGATCCATCCGAAGCCGCCGCCGATGGTGCTGCCCTGGCTGCCGTCCGCGTCGCTCATGCCCAGCGTGACCTTGCGCTTCTCGCACGGCGGCTGGCCGATGAAGAAGCCCTGGAACCGTCCGCCCAGGGTACCTCCTACGCCGTGGCCGCCGCCGAGCCCCTTGCCCACCGACTCGTCCTCCTCCTCGTACACGCCGTCCACTAGGACGATCATGCCGGGGCAGAACCACGCCGAGTCCTCGGGCATGGAGACGGCCTGGTTCAGGTCCAGCGCAATGGTGCCCGACAGGTCGCTGATGGCCAGATTGCCCGTCGGTAGTATCACCAGCTGGCCCAGGAGCATGTGGTTGCTCCCGTGACGACCGAGAAGGTTGGCGATGGGTGTGATCTTGAGGGACTGCTGGCTCGACATAGATGAACGCTGCTGGAGAGAGTTCTTGCGTGTCGACGAGATAGATGACGGTTGAAAAGCCTCGTTGCGGAGAAGTCGTTGGTGGATGACGTGGTAGCGGTTGCGGAACGCTGCCGTCTTGTGTGAGGCTGTGGGTAGTAGTGTCGGTTTGGAGGATTCCCTGATGAATACGGGCACACGTTAGCGTCTTGGGGGGAGGGATTGGATTGAGAGAGCAAGAATGCAATGATCGAAACCATACCTCTCGAAGTGCTTCTTGTCGACATTGTACATGAGCCTGGGCTGCTCAAAGGCGTCAATGACCTTGATCCAGGCCCGCGGGTCCGTCGCTGTCTCGTCGTCATCATCGGCCGCCTCCTGCACTCCGAGGCCAGACATGCCAAAGCTAGTGCCGCTGTCCTCCCTCTGGAGCGTGGCCGGGCGCAGGCCGAGCCTGGTGTTGAGCATGTCGCTGGAACCCGCGTCGGATAGCATGCTGTCTGCCCTAGACAAGCCGCCGGCCGCGCCGCCGGAGCCGCCGCTCCGTGACGGACCGATGATCTTGCCCCCGCTCATGTTGCCCTCGAGGGTCTTGAGTATGTCCTGCAGCTCCTTGCTGGTGCCCTCAATGATGACACCGCCGTTGCGACCCTTCCAGCTGCGCGCAACCTCCTCGAGCACCCGCTCGGCCAGGCCCTCCTCGCGCCATCCTGAGCCGCAGTGCCGTCCGATGAAGGTGGCCAGCTCCTGCAGGGCCGACGACGTCAGCGTAAGGGAGTGCTTCTTTGTGAAGGTGCGGAAGGCGAGCGGTCGCAGCGTCGGCGGAGGGAGTATGATGGGGAGGATGGCTGCCTTGGGTGCATTGACGTTGAATGGCTTGAGGGGGTGGGCGGGCGTGCCAAAGGCCGGGGACGACGAGGGAATCGCTGACGACGGAGGGATGGCCGCCTGCTTCTTGCGGAAGATGGGCGCCGGTGTTTTGTCCATCTTGGGCGGTTTGTTATGTCGCCACAGCAGCCCGGCTGAGAAATGTATATATGTCGAGGAAGGGGGGAAGCTGTGTTGTCGTGAAGTTTTGCACAGTTCTTTCAATTTTCGTAGTTCAGAGAGAGAGAGACCCCTACCCTTGCTTCGTTCAGATGGTGGGATGGGTTGGTGGTGGGACCGCGTCGACGCGTTTAATGGAATTTTCTTTGTTGCATAATCCCCCGATATAGGAATAAGTTCGTGTCGAACCTGCCCGCCCACTTGTCTCTCTCGCCCATGACCTCATTTCCCCAGACTTGGAGTAATCGCTTAATTGGCAGATACCCTAACGCATTATCTTCGTAGTGCAAGAGTTCAGGAAAAATGTTGACTGTGTGTCTTCGGCGAGCTCCCAGGAGCACAGCGGGCCTCCTATCTCGATCAGTGACTACATTGGCACAGAATCGTCATATCGTGAGTTGACCCATCACCGACCACACCCAAGGGAAAGAGTGACTAGTAGTAGCTGACATCAATGGTTGGTCGACAGAAAGTATTCGAGGACAAGTCGTCCATAGTGGACCACATTCTAACCTACCTCGACAACGACCCTCCCGTAAAACGACTCGCCATCGGCACATCTACGCAGGTGCCCCCGACCACCCAGACCTTCTCCGAGAACCCTGATTTCGTCCGCATACTGAACCAGGTGGTGGAGGAGCACGGCCACGAGGACGAGGACGTGACCAACCAGGCCCGCGCCCTCGCCAGCCCGGGAGGCTTCAACCTCGGCAGCCAGCCTCAGCGGAAGCGGAGGGGGTCGTCTGCCAGGCAGGGCGGCGCGGGCGGCGCCAGCTCCCAGGGTGGAGCTGGGGGAGGCGGCATCGGGGGCTGGGTTCACCTTAGTGACCGTCGGAACCCGCCTGACTTTGGGAGGATAGCTTTCCCCGAGGACATCCTCGCCAGTGTTCAGGTTGATGGATCTGGCCAGGTCGTTGGAAATGCTCAACCAAGCGGGACATACAGGATCCTGACGAACCAGGGAATGTGAGTCGGGATAATATACCCTTTCCCCCTCTACTTGTTTGGATAGTATATAGTGATGTATGCTGACGATTTCTACAAACGAAACAGACTTGGAATCAGTCCATTTCTCCGGAAGAAGCTGATTGAGAGGCTAAAGCAGGAGGCGGCCAAGGAGTAAGGCAGCAGAGAAATGTGAAAAGGGCGTTCTGTGAGAAGAGGAAGACAGCCCCCATACTCTGATAGAAAGATAACCATGTACTACCATCTACGCATCATTTGTCGACACTTAGTGTGGAATCAGTTCACAGCAAAGCGAGCAAAGCGATGACTTTTGTATGAAAATGCAATGCAATAAAGGGCTCTCATAGCGCATATATGCATCTGTTCAATTTAGCTATTTCACCCTCCAATCCAATAACGCCTACACATATTGAACAGTTCCCCAACTCCCATCCAAAATTCTATCTTTTTTTTTTCTTTTTTTCTGTTCTTTCTTTTTTTATGTATGTATATCGACTACTCCGGCGGCACGTACGGCTTGACGAGCATCTCGCTAAACTTCTCGAGCTTCTCCTTGCCGCGGACCTCGTCGACGAGGAGGGGCATCTTGACGACGTTGAAGTCCTCGGAGTAGAGCTCCTCGTACTGGTCGAGGTACTTGCGCTGCATCTTCCTACGGGCGTTGCACTGGGCGCAGTCGCTGGAGCTACCGGGGAAGAGGAGCTGGTTGACGACGATGGAGTGGGTGTCGATCTCGTACCCCGTGAGCTCCTGGATCATGCGCTCCGTCTCGTACAGGCTGAGGAACTCGGCGATGCAGACGCAGACAAAGGTGGTGAGCTCGGCGTTCTTGAACTGCGTGTTGACCTCGGAGATGGTCTGGCGCAGCGACTCGAGCTTCTCCATCATCTCGTTGAGGTTCTGCCCGTTAGGCAGCTGGCCGCCGGCGCCGAGGACGCCGTTGAGCAGGGGGCCGTACTGCGACGACAGCTGGGACACCTTGGCCAGGGCCTTCTCGAGCGTCGAGGGGAACTGAAGGAAGCGGAGAGTGTGGCCCGTCGGGGCCGTGTCGAAGACGATGGTCTCGTACGACATGGACTTGACCTGCTTGAGGACTTCGGCAAAGGACATGGCTTCATCGATTCCGGGAATCTATTTCGGTTTTTCCTTCTTGTCAGTAATGTGCGTGACATCGTCATAGGTACCATGGGGGGCACTTACAGAAAATGCAAGGTCCTGCATCATACCGCCCATTCCACCGCCGATGGCATTCATGTCCTGGTCGGCACCACCCTCGCCCTGACCGGCCACCAGGTCCTGCAGGCTGCCGTTGGGGTCAATCTCCATGGCGCTGAGGTTCTCGAAGCCGTTGACCAGACGCGCCTCCTTGCCGAACTTCTGGTTAAACGCATCCGAGAGGTTGTGCGCGGGGTCGGTACTGATGAGAAGGACGGAGCGTCGGACGCGGGCGAGCTGGATGGCGAGGGAACACGAAGTCGTCGTCTTTCCGACACCACCTTTTCCACCGACAAAGACCCAGCGTAGACTGCGCTGGTCGAGGAGGGACTGGAGCGAGGGCTCGAGAGCCTCGTCTGCTGACACGACGGCTGAAGTCATGGCGGACACTCTGGAAAAAAAAAAGAAGAAAAAAAGGAAAGGTGGTTGATGGTGTTTGTTGGTGTATTGTGTCGCAGACGGCGGCGGTGTTGGGAATTGAGGGGCAGGCAGGCACGGAAAGCTAAAGGAGGGGCACTAGTAGACACCGAAGAAAGATGCAGCAGACAACTAAAAGGCAAGGAAAGGATCACACCGTAAATGTTCAAAAGCAAGTTTGATGACGTAATTTGTCAACAAAAACACTATTATCTTATGACGAAGATGAAGAAAATTGTTTGAATGTAAAAGTTTTCTTCCAATATCAAACGGTCGACAACTTTAATGAGACTTTGTGTATTTCTCTTCTACGAAACTGCTGCCGTAGGTTCTAGAAGGTTGGAGCAACGTGGCGAGGTACACGGCGCTTCCAATGGCGCTTCCCCTGCAACGTCGTCATGTAAGAACTACATATATACTACCCTATTTTTGCCTCGGCCTCATTTGCCTTCCAATCTACTCTTGGAGTACTATTCGTATAACGCATCGTGTGGAACAGATAACATGCAATTCACCTGGTCATTATGTTGAAAAGAAAGAGGCATTTGGTTATTATGGAAGACTACTATTACTACTACTACCTAATATCAAGTGCGCGAATCACGGGCGGTCCAAGATACATGGCACAACAAACATCATAAGAAAAGACATCGACTGTTGCCAAGCGTTCAATTTAAAAGACTAGTAAAGCGAAGACATAGGATATAGAAAAAAAAAAGTTTCGGATTGATGATAATCCTTGATTGAGGAATGAATGAAACCTGAATGCCATGAAATTCTTTCCCTCCCACCCTTCCTTTCGTCGTCACCCAGAATGCAATGTACAAAAACGCCGCCCGAGATCATGAAAACCCGCACCAAGCAAAGGTGCTTCTTTCCCTCCTCCGTATCGTTTGTCGTTCCCTTTGCTTCTCTTTCTCTCTCAAGAATCAAACACGAAAAGAAAAAAAAAAACGATTCACAAAAAAAAAAATAGGGACCCTGCTTCCGGCAGCCAGTCCAAACTCAACCACAAAAAAGACCGATGACGACAAATGACAAAATCCTCCAGAAGAAAAAAAGACAAAGTGAAAAAAGAAAAACGCCTGTTCCCCAATCATGCCATGTTGTCGAGACCCAAGCTCAAAAGATACGGCCGTAAGAAGAAGAAATATATACAACAGAAGGACACTGTTTGCGTAATGGTCCAGGGAAGAAGGAAAAAAGCCGAGGAACTGCGCTGAGTTTATAGTTCCCTGTAGTCGCTTGGTCGTGCACGGCGCTGCTTGTTCTGGTGGCGATGAGGGTTGACGGGTTTGCGGAAGTAGGCATCCTCCTCGCCCTGCTGGCCGCCAAAGTTGCCTCCTCGGTTGTGGAAGCCGTTCATGCCGCCGCCGCCGTGCATGTTCATGTTGGGTCCGCCGAATCCATTCATTCCGTTCATTCCGTTCATGCCGTTCATGTCCCAGTTGTTCATGCCAAAGTTGTTGGGCATGCCGTTGAAGCCACCCATGCCACCCATCATGGGCATGCCCATCATATTCGGCATGCCCATGTTCATGTTCGGCATACCCATCATGTTCGGCATCCCCATACCCATGTTGGGCATGCCCATCATGCCGTCCATGCCGTTCATTCCTCCCATACCGGGCATGCCGTTCATCATCATGTTGTTGTTGGGCATCTGGTTGTGATTCTGTTGGTTCTGCATGGCGCGCGGTCCCTTGGGAATTTTGGGGTTCTCCAGAATGTCGTCTGCCGGCCTCTTCTTGGCGTTGTTGAATTCTTGCGGCTTGGCGTTGTCTGTCCCGGCGGGAGCTGTTGTCGACTGCGGGACTGCAGCATTTGTCGGGGGAGACTTGGTCGTGGCAGACTGTGGTGTGGGCGACTTGGTCCCCTCCTTGGTGGTGCCAGTGGCCGGGCCACTCTCAGGCTTACTTGTCGACTTGTCCTCCGGCTTGGCGTCTTCTTGCTTCTCCCCAGTCTTGTCGGCAGATCCGTCCCCGGTCGGGGACCCTGATGCCGCTTCGGCTGCTGCTGGCGGTGATTTGGCTGCATCCTTCTCCTTGAGATACTCCTGGATCTTGGTAGCTGTCTCCTCGTCAGGCTGCAAATCATCAATCAAGACGCCCTCTGTCTGGCAGGCAGGGCAGACAAAGTCGCTTTCAATGAGAGCATTGGTTATGCAGTCATTGCAAAAAGTCTTTTGGCAGCATGGCGTCTTCATTGGTTCTATCAACACCTTCTTGTCAATCGAGCAAGAAAGACCTCGCTCCTCAATCTCCTTGTCTTCCTCTGAAGACACCTTGGCAGACGACGTCTTGGCCTTGGCCTGGAACTTCTCCCAGGATGCCTTGTCTGGCTCTGCAATGACAAAGTCGCCCTCGGCGTTCACCATGACACCGGACGGCCGCTTCGACTCATCACCGTCGGTTTGCGCCATCACCAGAGACTTGTCAACCTTTTGTAGAAACGAGCGGGGGATTCCCGTCGTTCGCTTGACCCGCGGTCGGTTGTCAAAGTCTGGATCATCGTTGGTGGGACACAGCTGAATCCAGTGGCCCTTGTTGCCGCATCGGTAGCAAATATACCCATTCGGCGGGTCGTGGTCCGGCACATTGGCAGGGCGCTTCTGGCCGGGCTTGAACACAGGTGTTTGGCTAGGTTGGTTGGTTAGCATGGAGTGAACCGAAGTGAGATTGTGTGCGAATGTACTTACTGTGACAGCTCTTCTTGCTGAGCAGACCACTGCTCTGTCTGCGCAGCAAACATGGCAGCCATCTTCTCCTCCTCCGTCATGGCACTGTTCATCTGGCTGATGGCATTCGAGCTCGGCTTCGCGGCCACCTTGCCAGTCTGCTCTTTCCGGCCGGCGTTCTTCGCCGATACCGGCATCTTTCCGGATACATAGCGAGCCGCACGACCGGCACCAGGCTTGGCCGCGGGCTGTCGACGCGCGATAACAGTGGTGGATCTCGGTATAATTGTCGTATCATCGTCGTATTCTAGTATTGACAGTCAGTAAATTGTATTGTATGATTGCGTATTATGTCGACATGTATGAAATCCCTACCTTCTGAATTATCGTCTGTGTAGATAAACAGGTCGAAGTCGGTACCATCACCCAAGCCACTCTTGCTGATGATTTCACGCTTCAGCTCAAAGACTGAGATACCCGTGCCATCAAACTCGACTCGGGTGGGTTCCCTTTGCGACTTGAACTTGAAGAAGACTGAGGAAGACATGATGGCGATGCCGCTTGGTGTTCCCTGCTACGAGAAACCACGTAAAATAGCACTGGAAGGGTCGAAAAATAGAAAACAGATAATGCACGTCGCCAGCCTGAAAGGTTGGCCTGTCGAGAGACGAGAGTGTCGAGGGGATCAAACAATGCTATGTGAGTATTTTCCTTGCAATGGTGACTGCGCACGAGTCCTTTTTTTTTCTCCTTTTGTCTTTCTTTTATGCTTCTTTCTCGCACTCGTTGTGCCTTTTCAACTGAATGTGGATGGCAAATAATCAATTCTGATTGTACTTCAAAGGAAAAAAAATGAATAGGGTCAAATGGGAGACGATGAATAAAATGAGTACAAGCCAGCAGGAAAAAGCAATCCGCTATGATTCCCTCCTCTCTTGTCCAAATCACCACGTTAGACAACCTCTGTTGCGCCCACTAGAACGAACGTCTCAATAGACCCTGCGTTAGCTAAACGTCCTCTACCCTAACAAGCCCTCTCTAAAGTAGGCAGGCAAAGTTATTCAGAGAGACGTTTCTCTCTGTAGACAGAAGTGTGCAGTCTCCTGTATGGGTCTCGCCGTGCGCGCAACGTTTGTCGGTCAATGCCCGTGGTCGTGTGTGCAGTCGCGCAAGAAGAGCCAGATCACCAAGTCACCAAAATGACAGTGAGTGGCACTCTTTCGTCGGTGTCGTCGTTGCCGCTGCCGTCACTACACACGAGGGTCGATAAATCCGTGACGATGAGAATGGCGAGAGTCTGATGGGAGGAAGTCGTGTGACACGGGGAGGGGTGGATGCGAGAAGAGAAGAGGAGTAGGAAAGGGCGCTGGTGGAGATTAAGGACAAAGGGCGATGCATTCGGCAAAAAGACTTTTCCGGGATCCGCTCTTAGTCATAATGCGCCATACAGAGAATGCTACTACTACACTATTACTCCGTACTAGCACTACTAGTTCACATGTGTCACGTGCCACAATCGCCGCCGGGACGAACGGCAGGCCAGGTCAATCTGCTGACATTTACAAACTCAGGAGAACAGACATTGGCTGCCGCTAGTAACCGCTTCTAAGCTCGCTCTGTAGAAAGCAAAAGTACAAGGCTGGAGTAACCAAATACTCCAAAGGTGGTAAGAGTAGTACTTTTGGTACTGGTCAGCAGTGGCAGCAGCCAAAGGGAGAGGCGCTGGCCCCGCGGCTATATTTCATCTCTCGCAAAAGTTCTGAGCTTTGGGTTGTCTGGGAGGTACATTGGTACTAATACAGTTTGGTGATTGCGTTTTCGGGCGCCTGATATAGAAGGTCCCCGCGACGATGCCCCGCACCTTCCCCCTCCAAACGGCGACTCTTTGTCTGCGTCGGGCTCAGTCACACGCAGCAACAGCAACAAGCCAAAGCAGAAAATCACTGCCACTACTATTTAGCCCAGCCGTTTCCCGCAGTTGGACCCCTCCCTCGTTTTGTCGATCCTACTTGACAGACTCCATTCGCACCCACCAAGCAAAGAAGATGGCTCCCCAACTCGACGGTTACTTCAAGCAGGTGGACAGCTCGTCCGACGACTTCATCCAGCGTCTGCGCGAGGCTGTCGCCATCCCCTCCATCTCTGCCGACGAGGCCCGCCGCCCCGATGTCGTCCGCATGGGCAAGTGGCTAGCTGGCGAGCTGACCAAGCTGGGTGCCGTGGCCGAGCTCCGTGAGCTGGGCAAGCAGCCTGAGAAGGAGCACCTCGACCTCCCTCCCGTCGTCCTCGCCCGCTACGGTAACGACAAGAACAAGCGCACTATTCTCGTCTATGGCCACTACGACGTCCAGCCCGCTGAGCTTTCGGATGGCTGGGCTACCGAGCCCTTTGACCTGACTGTCGATGACAAGGGCCGCATGTTTGGCCGTGGCTCCACGGACGACAAGGGTCCTGTCCTCGGATGGCTCAACGCCATTGATGCCCACCAGAAGGCCGGCATCGACTTCCCCGTCAACCTTCTCATGTGCTTCGAGGGCATGGAGGAGTACGGCTCCGAGGGTCTGGAGGACCTCATCAACGCCGAGGGTAAGAAGTACTTTGCCGATGCTGACGCTGTCTGCATCTCGGACAACTACTGGCTCGGCACCGAGAAGCCCTGCCTGACCTACGGTCTGCGTGGCTGCAACTACTTCTCGGTCGAGGTGTCTGGCCCCGGCGCCGACCTGCACAGCGGTGTCTTTGGTGGCACGGCCCAGGAGCCCATGACGGACCTGGTTCGCGTCCTCGGCTCGCTCGTCGACACGGACGGCAAGATTCAGATCCCCGGCATCATGGAGCAGGTCGCTCCCGTGACGGCTGACGAGGAGGGCCTGTACGACGGCATCTCCTTCACCATGGAGACCCTGCACGAGTCACTGGGTAGCAAGACTACCATCTTCGAGGACAAGAAGAAGACCCTGATGGCCCGCTGGCGATTCCCCTCTCTGTCCATCCACGGTGTTGAGGGTGCCTTCTCGGCCCCTGGCGCCAAGACGGTCATCCCCGCCAAGGTCATTGGCAAGTTCTCGATCCGCACCGTGCCCGACATGGACATTGAGAAGACCAACGCCGCTGTGTACAAGTACGTCGAGGAGCAGTTTGCCAAGCTCAAGAGCAAGAACTCGATGAAGGTGTATGCCCAGCACTCTGGCAAGTGGTGGAAGGCCTCCCCTAAGCACTGGAACTTCTCGGCTGCCTCCAAGGCCACCGAGCGTGTCTGGGGCGTCCAGCCCGACTTTACCCGTGAGGGTGGAAGGTACGTGGACTTGTTTTGAACCCCTCCTATATCGACACGACCTGACTACAAGAATGCTAACCTCTCTCTGTCATACAGTATCCCCATCACCCTCACCTTTGAGGAGGCCACAGGCAAGAACGTGCTCCTGCTCCCGATGGGTAGCTCCACGGATGGTGCCCACTCGATCAACGAGAAGCTGGACAAGAAGAACTACATTGAGGGCATCAAGCTCCTCGGTGCCTACCTTCACTATGTTGCTGAGGAGCCCCAGAACTAAGGAGATGTTTTGGTGTGGTAATAGTGGGTACATGGGCTCTGCATAGGTGTTACTCTCACGTTGAACAAGATGATGGTGTGTACAATACGCTCGCAATCTACTAGGAAGCCATTTCATTCGAAAGCCTTTTCCATTTATGAATATCCGCTCGCTTTTGATTACCGTTTCCCGTTTACAAGAACAAGTCCTCGCCCAAGTTAGGACCAGTGAGCCCTCTCAGTGCAAGAAAAGGTGTGACCATATCTGCTGTACTCGTACGAGAGTTATCAATCACATCACTTTGAGCCCCGCCAAACAAATCCCAAGAAACCCCGCCGTTAAAATGGTGGTTGCTAGCTGGCTGGCCCATCAACGACAGTGATAAGCTACTCGTCCACGTCGGTCGTCTATTACGACATTGTCATGCGCCGCAACTTGGCCCATCCCCCTCCCCCCCCTCCATCCCATCCCATCGGCTGGTATCATTAAACTTTCCACGGCTAGTTATTGCAAACTTTCCACATGCTCTGAGGTTTCCAAATCAACCTACTAGCGGTGTTTGTGGCTTTTTTCTAATTGAGAATACCTCTGACTATCTAGCTTTCTATGCGTGCTATATTATATACATGACTCCCCCGCATTGATCGGGTCACGCGGTTGCACTTTGGGTGACATTGTATTACTGCCACATATGTGCCCGAGGGACCCCTCCCCTCCGATTTCGCCCTCCTCTTATATACCCTCTTACGGTCGGTCGCATATATGCATGCCTAGAGGACGACACACCGAAACAAACATCAACAAAATATCAGAGACACATTAATATACCATCTCTACTATTACAACAGAGCCCCTCCCATAAAGTGCAAATTACTCTGAATACCATCATCGCCCAACATGGTTCGCGAGAGCGGCATCTCAGCCACCAGGCCGATATTCCCAGGCTACCTACTTCCAAGCTTCAGACTCCCATTTGGAAGGCGAGAATCAGCGTCGTCATCGGAATCGTCAGTTTCTGAACCGCCAGCACACTCTTGGTCGGAGACGTCTACACCAGCCACATCACCTGGAACCTCACCGCCCATCGGCTTCCCCAACCTAGACGGCTTTAGAAATCTAGATGGCTTCGGGACAGTCCCAAAGGAAACTACAGAAGCAAACGTTGTCACGAACGCAAACACAGAGGACGACAACAAGAAGAAGAGGCTGTCACGCGCGGCACCCGACACCCTGAGATGCAAGTACTGCTCTACCGACCTGGCACTTAGCTCGCAAATCATGTCCAAGGGCTTCACGGGCCGTCACGGCCGCGCACTACTCGTGTCGCCATCTCGCGACGGCGGCGGCGGCAGCAGTGCCGCAGGCGATACCAACAGCCTGCTTAATATCCGCGTGGGCCCCAGCGAGAATCGCCAGCTCTCGACGGGGTGGCACACCGTCGCCGATATAAGCTGCTCGACTTGCTGCAGGACGCTGGGGTGGAAGTACGTTGCTGCCCGGGAGCTGTCGCAGCAGTACAAGGTTGGGAAGTACATTCTCGAGAAGGAGCGGACTATGACGCATCGGTCTTGGGAGGATGTGCAAGAGGATGTGCAGCAGCAGCAGCAGCAGCAACAGCAGCAGAAACAACGGAACAGTCGCGATGAGTACGGCGATGATAATGATATTGATAAGGTAGGTATTGCTTTTGACTCGGATGATGAGGATGAGTGCGAGGATGTCTTTGCTGGCACGTGGAATGCTGGCGCTGTGGCTCAGAGGAGGATCAGGCGGAGGATGAGTGGGTTGGGTTAGTACTATTGTGCTCTCCGTCCTTTCTTTCCCTCTGACATACTGTTACTGCCTTCTTGGTATGCTCTTCTTTTTTCGGTGTTGGTAAATGGTTTAGACCATTTTTGTTTTTCTTATTGACTCGTACGAGTGTAGTCGTACGAGTATAGTAGCTACTAGTACTACTACAGAATGATACCCCCATGTTCAATGTATGTGATTACAGTCAAACTCGCCTCTGTCATGGAAACTTGAAGCATACTCTCACAACGTTGCACGGGCGTGAATTTGAGAAAGGGAAAAGGCCATCCTTCCACTTAGTCATTTATTATTATATGGAGTTTCAAAATGAGAACAAGAGAAGGAAGGGGGAAAAGTCCCATTCTGATGGGTTTCCGTAAGCCGAAGGATTGCGGGTCTGTAATAGACCGCCAACGCTCTCAACTTCACTCCTTCTATATCCGGGAATTTCTATCTGACAGGTAGACTAATACAACGTTGTAGTAAAATTAAAGAACATAGCCCTACCCGAGGAGCCCGGTGATCGGTACCATGTATCATGTATGGTGTATTCTGCCGTATGCGTGTCATGGTTCCTGCGTCGACTTGCAGTTTCATAGCAATTGATACAGGTAAAGTCGATCACGAATACATACATGTACATGTACGTGCATATATATCCACGATCTGAAATATCATTAGAACTGCCAGTATTTACCTTGAGAGTATCAAGTTCTTACGGGGTTTCGATCACTTTGCCTCCAAAGATGCACTCAGAATCTCTGACTACAAACCCCACGTGGCGGAGCTCTGCTGCCTTCCTTCAATCCTCCAGTCCTTGGCCCCTCACGATGCCAGGCACGGATGCTGAACAGAGACCACCAGGGATCCTGCGGGTCAGGCACGCCGCGCAATCCCACCCTTCATTTCACACACATTGTGCATATGGGCAGCTGAAGCCTCGTGGCAGTGTGCCTGTCAGCATCTGCCGAAATGCGGCCATAGTACCTGTAGCTCTTACACGGATGTCTCCGGCGCAGGAACAGGATGACACTGGTAGTAGTGTTGCAACGTTCCTGTGTGGGATTTTAAACAACGGGGAAGAACCAGTATGACCAACCGACCATGTGTATGTATGAAAGCATCCAGAAAGAAAAGGTATAAGAAGGGGCCGTGATAATCACTTCTTTGTAGAGAAAGGGAGCCACCATCCATCACTGACATCACCAAAGTTTCCAAACACCACACTCCTTTTATACACTCCTTTATTTTATTCCCCACCAAAAAATCAAGATGCAGTTCACCATCTCCATTGCCGCGGCCGTCCTGGCCTCTGTCGCCTCCGCCGCTCCCGCAGCTCCCGCCGCCCACGTGGCCCGCGAGACCGTCGCCTCGGGCACCGACACCAACGGCTCCATCTTCCAGTTCGGTGACGCCGCCGCCGCCCGCGAGACCCTTTACACTGCCGGCGCCTGCGGTCTGAGCACCTACTTCGCCGACCAGGTCGATGCCGCCCTGCCCCTGGTGGCCATGCCCTCTGGCGTGTTTGACCAGTACGGCGCGTCGCAGAACAACGCCCTGTGCGCAAAGGTCATCACCATGACCAACAACGGCGTCACGCAGCAGGCCGTCGTCGCCGACAGGAACCTCAGCGCCGACAACTCCATTGACATGACGTCCGACCTGTGGGTTGCCTTTGGCGGCGTCGACGGCGACGGCACCGTCATCCCTGGCTTCAGCTGGACTGTTGACGCTTAAGTGGTTGTATGTTTGTCCGTCTGGACCTGATCCCGAGCTTCTGATGTGTATATAAAGATATGGCCTGGATATAGAAAGGCGGACTCGTCTCTTCTTGTATATAAAGAGATGTTGTGCTGTCGTGTGGCCTCGGGATACGATACGCTTACCTCTCTCCCCCCCTGTTAATATCTGAGAGGAAGTGGTTTCATGCCTGTATATAAACATTCTTTTCTTTTCTTTGTTTATACTTGGAACACAATATATATCTTTTTGCATCTTTATGAAGGCAACAACGTGATGTTAGCTAATGCCAGCTACAAGGCTGTTTCGTAGTAACCTGCCACTGTACTGCTTACACGTTCTTTCATATGTGCATGAGATAGCATGGGATGGGGCAGATATTAGGAAACTGTCTTACATGATTATACGTCCATGATCCTAGTTATCTGGTAGCAGACAACTGCACCATGGGCTTGCCCCCCCGCGGATGAGGGGTACCCGAGAACTGAGATAGCAGGTTCAGCCAGTACATGCAACTCAATTGGCACCGCGCGCGTGGTGGTGCATCGAGAGACACAAAGATTGGTTTCTAGACCACGCCTCTGTAGACGTGCAGCGTGCTAGTAGTAGTAGTTGGTAGCATTGTCAGGAAATACGAGTACGTGGCATACGGGCCTGGCTCCTACTACAGTTTCACCGCCTCCATAGCAACTCGTCCGGAGTTGTGGCGACGTGCCGCGTCGGCTGGCGTGACACCAATCGAGTATCAGGTCGGGAGTTGGTGGTATTGTCCCATTGAGTTGGTTGCCCAGAGTGCCATAATCCAGATCCCCCCCCTCATCAGTGGCGTTTTTTGGGGCCAGGCCAGGGGCGTCAACGCTCTTAGGAGACGGTGGTCAGAAGGTTTTTTTTTCCCCCTTGGCTGGCGAGTTCAATGCTAGAGTGGTTAGCGGGTTTCAAATAATCGAGTTTCCATCGGGAATGCTTTATTAGCAAGTTCGTGTTGATTATGTATTTGAGATTGATAGAAAATAAAAAAGGGGAATGGAAGGAAGAAGAAAGGATGAGGTACAGGCACGGTACAGTGATTGAGTGGGTTGTGCGAGTCTAGGTGGTCCTCCGTAGAAGAAGAAGAATGCGTAATGTCATAGCGGGGCATCACAACAAGGTGGGAAGGTGGGGGTCCCCCTCTGCTATTGCGTCAGTCCCACCTAAGCAGCTTCATCATCACTTGGAGCTTTGAATCAGCCGAATTCCCTCCATCGGAAGAAGTTTTTCTTCTTGGCTGCTTAAGAATAGTAATAGAGGTGTATCCTCTCTTTTTAGAAGGCAAACTCCAAACTGTAAAATACATACTCTCAAAACATTATACACAACAAACCATCTCTCTTTTCTTTACAGTTGACATCTGTACCTTGAGCCCCTCTCCTCAATCAACGCTCGACTCGTCTGCGGAACCAGTGGTATGCTCTGTCCCCATCGGCCTCGCCTCTCCCAAAATCCCAGCTACCCTAGATTTCCATTTCAAGAGAAGTCCAGAAGCCCTTTCCGTCACTTGACCGCTGCGAGGCACAAATTGCCCTCAGAAAACTCTTCGCCCTTGCATCTTACGGCTGGTAACCATTAACCATCAAAAAAGCAAACCCAGACACAGTTCAGGCTACCTTGATCCTTCCGCTCTGGTCATAGCGACATTTATTCGCTACTAGGTCTTTCACTGGTTTGCCTTCCCGATCCTTCCTACACCACCACCACCAGGTAATAAAGCTTGGCCCCTTGCTAAAAGAATAGCTCAAGCCACAGTTTACGACCCCTCTTTCGTCAATCCATCCGCACGAACGCGACGTACCGAAATACCATCGAACCAACCCGACGACGTCGACGCCATGGAGAATCGCCGTCAGTCGCAGTCGTCCGAGGACTTTGGCATCTACGACCCGGCCGACCAATACTACACGTCTGACGCACGTCATCGCAATACTGGCCGCAACAGGACATACTCGCAGGTCCGTAGCTCTCTCCCCTTACCCCTCCTTCCACCCCACCCCGGGGGAAGCATCATGACGAAACCGGGGGTGCTATAGGTTGGACTTGTACGACTGACACCCCGCAACAGACCACTTTCAACCGCCAGTTTGAGAACTCTGCTGGAAGGGAGCCGTATCGCCGCGGAAGTCACGGTAAGCCCGGTATAACCCATCATTGTGTAGACCTGCAAGACGCTAACTCCACGAACAGATGAGAGGCCCTCTGGACACGGCCGGAGGTTCCTGGTCCAGGTCGAGGCTACTCTGAAGAGTCTCCAGGAGCAGGAAGACACGGACCACAACATGCAGATTACCATCGAAGACAGCGGGCCCAAGGTCATCTCCCTGCGCACGGCTGGCTCGGCGGGCCACAACCGTTTCGACGTGCGCGGCACGTACATGCTCTCCAACCTGCTCCAGGAGCTCACACTGGCCAAGGAGTACGGTCGGTCGCAGATTGTCCTGGACGAGGGGCGTCTTAACGAGAACCCCATCGACCGTCTTTCGCGACTGATCCGCGACCACTTCTGGGACGGCCTGACGAGGCGCATTGATGCCTCGACCGTTGAGATCGCCGCCAAGGACCCCAAGGATTGGACTGACCACCCGATCCCGCGTATCTACGTGCCTCCCGGAGCGCCGGAGCAGTTTGAGTACTACAAGCGCGTCGCCAAGGAGCGCCCCGAGATCAACCTGGACGTGCAGATGCTCCGTGACAAAATCACGCCCGAGTATATCATCGAGCTCAGCGAGAAGCCCGGTCTGCTGGTCGTTGCCACTAAGGAGGTCAAGGACGAAGCTACGGGCCAGACGACGCTTGAGGGTCTCCCGTTTGTCGTCCCCGGCGGCCGGTTCAACGAGCTCTACGGCTGGGACAGCTACATGGCAGGCCTGGGCCTCCTGGTCAACGACCGGGCCGACATGGTCAAGTCCATTGTGGAGAACTTTTGCTTCTGCATTGAGCACTACGGAAAGATTCTCAATGCCACGAGGACATACTACCTGGGCCGTTCGCAGCCGCCGTTCCTGACGGACATGGCGCTGCGCGTGTACGAGAAGATCAAGCACCAGCCTGGTGCGCTCGAGTTCCTGCGCCGGTCGATCCTGGCGGCCATCAAGGAGTACCACACGGTGTGGACATCTGAGCCACGCCTGGACCCGGTGACGGGCCTGTCGCGCTACCGGCCAGAGGGCCGGGGTGTGCCGCCCGAGACGGAGCCGACGCACTTTGTGCACGTCCTGACCCCCTACGCCAAGAAGCACAACATGGAGCTCAAGGAGTTTGTGCGGGCGTACAACTATGGAGAGCTTGACGAACCTGAGCTGGACGAGTACTTTATGCACGACCGGTCGGTGCGTGAGTCCGGCCACGACACATCGTACCGTCTGGAGGGCGTGTGCGCGAACCTGGCGACGATTGACCTCAACTCGCTGCTGTTCAAGTACGAGACGGACATTGCGCGCACGATCCGCAGCCTGTTTGGCGACAAGCTGGTGATGCCGGCCGAGTTCTGCGCGGGCACGCCCTATGAACCGGGCGAGGTGCTCTCGTCTGCGGCCTGGGACCGCCGGGCCAAGCGCCGCAAGCTGACGATTGACAAGCTGATGTGGAACGAGGAGGAGGGTATGTTCTACGACTACGACACGGCCAAGAAGGAGCGGTGCACGTATGAGACGGCGACGACGTTCTGGGCGCTCTGGGCGGGCATCGCGTCGCCCAAGCAGGCGGCCGACATGGTCAAGAAAGCACTGCCCCGGTTCGAGATGTACGGCGGGCTGGTGGCAGGCACGGAGAAGTCGCGCGGCGAGATCACCATCGACCGGCCCAACCGGCAGTGGGACTACCCGTACGGGTGGGCGCCGCAGCAGATGCTCGCGTGGACGGGCCTGCTCCGGTACAGCTTCACCGAGGACGCCGAGCGCCTGGCGTACAAGTGGCTGTACATGGTGACCAAGGCGTTTGTCGACTTTAACGGCGTGGTGGTGGAGAAGTACGACGTCACCAGGTCCGTTGACCCGCACCGAGTCGACGCCGAGTACGGTAACCAGGGAATGGACTTTAAGGGCGTTGCCAAGGAGGGGTGAGTTGTCTTTTGTCCCTGCTGTTTCCCCTACGATTTTGCGAAAAGAGGTGTTTCAAATACTAACATGTAAAAACAGATTCGCCTGGGTCAATGCCAGTTACGTATATGGACTCCAGATTGTCAATGCGCACATGAGGCGAGCTCTTGGTACCATGACACCGTACGAGACGTTTGTCAAGGCCATGGAGAGGAATGAGGAGAAGGCGCTTGCGGACCTACACTTGGGATAAACTCGAGGTAAACCTGAGGATAAAAGGATAAAGCTGCGATATACTTGCCTTTTCTTTTTCACATTTTTAGTTGACATATATGTTTTTTTGCATGATGAATTGAGAAGTTTTGTCTTGGTTAGTTTTTTTTAGGAAAGGACTGCTACTGTTGCTATGAATACAATGTCGCAAACTAGGGGGGATATGAACAGGGTATACATATACAGGAAGGATAATGAATGCATGTGGTTTTTTTTGTCATTTGTTCCTAATCTGCTTTGCTACTAACCCGTCACAATTGGTAATGTTCAATTTCCACGGAGTACTGTCAAGTGGTAAGGCCTGTGGTTGATAGTTGGATTGTATGAGAAGCATCGATACATGTACTTGTAGTATCACGGGCACCTCGAGGTAGAGCCGAGGCAAAAAAGTTGGGAGGGGGGTACGAGTGAGATGACTGGTCAATCTTGACGCCTTTGAGTCGAAAGGACGAAAAGGGAGACACACACACACACGAGAGCACTGATCTTGCCGTCTCGACAGGGTGGTTGGATATAGTACATGTACACCATGGAATTGCCGTCTTGCGTCACACGAGGGCATCACTATCACATGCAGACAGACTCTAGAGAGGTCTTGATATTGTTGTTCTCTCCTGACGGGACATTTTGATAGAAATCAAGTGCGCGGGAGTATTAGTAGCAGTAGAAGCAGCACTGCTAATGTAAAGTACTAAAACAGTATTGATCTCGGATAATAGCCGTTGGGTGTCTTCTTGCTGTCTGCTACTCTGGGTCTCGAACTTGGGGGAGTTTCCGTGATCGCGTGTACGACGTCATCGAGGAGCGATTGCGTTTTGTACTAGCAGTAGTCCCAAGTTTGGGTTGAAGAAGAATATACTCGTAGAGAGTTGGTGGGCTAGATTTTAGAGGAGGGAGAAGAATGCTATAAAATCCAAGAACTGTCCTTTGATCTCTTTGAATAAACAAGACGAGAATGAATAGACATCAATTCAACGAAGAAAAGAACAACAGTTGTAAAAAAAAACGATTCTCGGTACAACGGCTTCTTTCATCGGTAATCATCCCCCCGGAAAAGTTACTTTGTCCACCGGAGAGGCGGGGACATGCCCGATTCGGCACCTCGGCCAATGACGGCTAACACCAGGACTCTCTACTCTACTCTAGTTGCCCTTGACCCGAGAGTTACCAATAGACCACGCTACGCCACTACCAGAGAGAGATGTATCTAATAGGATGTTCCCCAAGGGGGAGAGAAAAAAAAAGAAAAGATGGAAATGTTCATAATACTCTCTCAGCTTGTTACCATTGAGTCATCGGACTATTTCGGAAAACGAGTAGTAGTACTCATAGTAGTAGTAGGAACATCTCCGGTATGAGTTCCGTCCCGTCCCCACTCCTCCTCTTCCTCCCCCGTAAGTCTGGGGAATAAAAGCAAGGAGAGGCAAAAAGGTACATGTACATGAGGCCTGGGACGTAGTAGAAACGTAGGAGTCATTGGTTTCGGGATACTTTGGATGGCATGTGCTCCCTCCGACCGAGAATACACGTGCTGTCGGTAATGGGGATGGGGGGAGTTGTGTATGTGTGATTCATTCATTATTACTTCCTTTTCTTCTTTTTCCTTTTATACTTCTTTTCCTCTTTTTCTTTCTCTTATCTTTCCATTCTTCATACTTCCCATACAATTCCTTTCTTTGTAGTTGGACATTGTTGAATACTATATTATACTATACTATACTACTACCTAGTATATCTACTTCAATTGTATAAAACAAAACCGTCACCCAACATGGCTTCCAACAACATGGTCCCCTCGGCCATCAATGCCGACATTGAAGATGAGGCCTTCAACAAGGAGGTCGAGCAGGTCAAGTCCTGGTGGAAGGACTCGAGGTGGCGCAACACCAAGCGTCCCTTTACCGCCGAGCAGATTGTCTCCAAGAGGGGTACCATCAAGGTTGAGTACCCTAGCAATGCTCAGTCCAAGAAGCTCTGGGGTATTCTCGAAAACCGATTCAAGGTGTGTTCCCAATCATCTGATCATCAGGAAACAATCCACACGAGACTGACCCCCCAAAACAGTCCAAGGATGCTAGCTACACCTACGGCTGCCTCGAGCCTACAATGCTCACCCAGATGGCAAAATACCTCGACACCGTCTACGTCTCCGGATGGCAGTCTTCTTCTACCGCCTCTTCATCTGATGAGCCTGGTCCCGATCTGGCAGATTACCCTTACGTACGTCTACACGCACGCTCCCCATTCATCATGTTACATGAGGATCAAAGATATGAACATAGTATCTCTAACACTTTGACTAGACCACCGTCCCCAACAAGGTCGGCCACCTCTTCATGGCCCAGCTCTTCCACGACCGCAAGCAGCGCCAGGAGCGTCTGACCACCCCCAAGGCCCAGCGCGGCAACGTCGCCGGCATCGACTACCTCCGTCCCATCATTGCCGACGCCGACACCGGCCACGGCGGCCTCACCGCCGTCATGAAGCTGACCAAGCTCTTCATCGAGAAGGGCGCCGCCGGAATCCACATTGAGGATCAGGCCCCCGGTACCAAGAAGTGCGGCCACATGGCTGGAAAGGTCCTCGTTCCTATTCAGGAGCACATTAACCGTCTCGTTGCCATTCGTGCCCAGGCCGATGTAATGGGTATGTTCTTTTCTTTCCCACCTCTCTCTTTTCTGTCTCTATCAAAGAATACAATCTAATACTCTGACTTGTAGGTACCGACCTCGTCGCCGTCGCCCGCACAGACGCCGAGGCAGCAACCCTCATCACGACAACCATCGACCCCCGTGACCACGCCTTCATCCTGGGCAGCACGAACCCCAACCTCCAGCCCCTCAACGACCTGATGATCAAGGCCGAGGCCGAGGGCAAGATTGGCGAGCAGCTCCAGGCCATCGAGGACGAGTGGATCGCCTCGGCGGGTCTGAAGCGCTTCGACGACGCCGTGGCCGCCGCCATCGACGCCTCCTCCGCCTCGGACAAGGCCTCCCTCAAGTCCGCCTACCTCTCCAAGTCCAAGGGCAAGAGCAACGTCGAGGCCCGCGCCGTCGCCAAGTCCGTCCTCGGTGGTACGGACGTCTTCTTCGACTGGGACAGCCCCCGTACCCGTGAGGGATACTACCGTCTCAAGGGCGGTTGCGACTGCGCCATCAACAGGGCCATCGCCTACGCTCCCTACGCTGATGCCATCTGGATGGAGAGCAAGCTCCCTGATTACGCTCAGGCTCAGCAGTTTGCCGAGGGTGTTCACTCTGTCTGGCCTGATCAAAAGTAT
>FYEV01001801.1:60588-86528 GCA_900188565.1 Geosmithia flava
CCCCCCCCAACTTACACACCCTCCGTCTTCCTCATCACTACGTCATCATCGTCATACAAAAATAAATGCTAACGAGTGTAAAAAAAAGGCTCGCCTACAACCTCTCTCCCTCATTCAACTGGAAGACTGCCATGCCCCGCGACGAGCAGGAGACGTACATCCGTCGCCTCGCCAGCCTAGGCTACTGCTGGCAGTTCATCACCCTGGCGGGTCTGCACACCACGGCCCTGATCAGCGACCGCTTCGCCCGCTCCTACGCGGAGGTGGGCATGCGCGCCTACGGCGAGCTGGTGCAGGAGCCTGAGATTGAGCTCGGCGTCGACGTCGTCAAGCACCAGAAGTGGTCGGGTGCCACGTACGTCGACGAGCTGCAGAAGATGGTGACGGGTGGTGTGAGCTCCACTGCTGCCATGGGTAAGGGAGTGACGGAGGATCAGTTCAAATAGTTGTCCACTCTTCTTCCGTTTTGTGTTTTCATGTCTCCCTGTCTTTTATTCTCGGATAGTTTGTGTTTAAAGCATCATGACTTTTTCTTTTGTTACATTTTCTTCTTGAGTCATCTGACTCACCTTGTTCACCAGTAGTGTCAAAAAAATGAGTTTTTGGTTACCAAGAGTTTCAAAGGAAGATATCACTTTCTTGCGAGTTCAGTATATTGTCACATCTTTACATACATCTCTGTGTCCATCTTTCGTAAATCATCTTCCAGTTGTGGGTAAAAAGACCATATTCCCAACCCAAATCCTCATCTATATAATAATCCCCGTACGCCCCATCCAGTATAAAAAAAATGAAAGCATGATCCCACCCCCCTAGCCTAAATCCATCCCATAAAGAGAAAATAAATAAGAAAGAAAATGATAAAAAAAAAGCTTTATACATCGAAACAGAAACATGACCAAAAACTAATCCGCTTCAGCAAGTTGCATGATCAACCGTGCCGCCATATCTAGGAACGGATACGGGCTGGTAACCTCCTTCTCCTCGAGCAGTTTCCCCTGAGAAGTCTCGTACCCAGAACACTTGAAGTCGACCAGGTACACGCCCTGTTCCATCTCGTATATCTGAATATCGAGGTGCATAGCGACAAAGGGTCGTCTGGCCGCCGCTGTAGCAGGACTCTGCTCCGGTGATAGCGGGGAGTAGACGTGGTATTCCGTCGGGCTGGTAGAGGGGGTTTCTTCTGGGAAGATTTGCTGCTGGCTTCTTTGGAGGACTGTTGATGTGTTAGTAATTTCTTCTTCTTCCTCTTCTCCCTCTTATGGAGATTTTCTCGTTTCTTCGTTATCACCAAGGAAACTTACATGGCGTCTCCCACCTGACCTTGATGTGCCAAGGATCCGCAGGGAGTTTATAATTCCTAGAACCACCATCCATGCTAGCTGTCGAACCATACCCCCCCGCCGACCGGTTATCATCATCGCCGCCGCCACCGCTACCAGGGATGGGACCTGACTCGAAATCTTCGTCGGGAATGTACCCCGCCCCGAGCTTGCTTAGGGCCTTGTGGATGGTGAGGAGGGCCTCCCAGGGCGCGTTGCGCGAACGGATGCCGAATTGCCAGCGTACGGGCTTGGGCTTCTTGGGAGGGTTGATGGGCGTCATGCCCTGCGGCCTCTTGACCGCCTCGTCCGCTCGGATGTGGCTGCGTGAATGGGGTTTCAGGCGACGGGCCATCTCCTGCTTCTCGGCGTCTGTCCTGGCTGACGTCGAGGGCTCGTCGAGACCGCCGGAGGGTGGAGGGACGGGGTCCTCCACGCCTGCGTGCCGCCTCTCCATGTAGTCCTTGTGGTATGTCGGGATGCTGCTGGGTAGGATGCCGACCTTGCTGACGTAGGGGCGAATGGAGATGTTGCTGCCGGATATGCCGGATCTCGATGACTGGCTCATCATGGGACTCGACCCTTCGATGTCGGCTACGGTCAACATGTCGAGGTTTTCTAAAGATTCAGAATCAAAGTCATTAGCATGTTTTGTGTGTACGATGACGACGACTGGGGGGTGGAACTCACGGTTGGCCTGCATCATCTTATTCTCCCTCACAATCATGTAGGCATCCTTGATAGCCGAGGGCTCATCCGAGAACAACGCCTCCTCGACATCAGTCTTGCCGTAACCCATCGTCCTGCTAATTTTGTCGGTAATCTCGCCGTGCAGCTTGTCCTGGACCGTCTCGGAGGCGCGCGGAGCAATGTCGCTCTTGAGGATGGCCTTGTTGGGATCGACGCCGGTGTTGAAGAACTCCTCGGCGGGGCGCTGGAGGTAGGCGGGCAGCTCCTTGAGGAACCAGGGGTCGTCACGGATTTCTTCGATGGTGGCGCGGTGAACCGGGTTGACGACGAGCATCTTCTTGATGAGGTTGGCGGCACCCGAGGGCATCCACTGGGGCACACTGTAGGTGCCCTTTGCGATCTTGGCGAAAAGGCTGGGGATGTGCTCGTCGTCAAAGGGCAGGCGGCCGACGAGGAGAACGTAGAGAATGACGCCGCAGCTCCAGACGTCGACCTCGGGCCCGGCGTACAGTTTGCCGCCAATGACCTCGGGGGCAGCGTAGTTGGGGCTGCCGCAGCTGGTGCGTAGGAAGTTGCCGTCCGTCATGATGTTGCTCAGGCCGAAGTCGGCAATCTTGACGTTGAGGCTCTCGTCCAGCAGCAGGTTCTCGGGTTTCAGGTCTCGGTGGACAATCTTGTGGCGGTGGCAGTACTCGACGGCGCAGAGCATCTGCTGGAAGAATCGGCGGGCCTCGGGCTCCTTCATCCGGCCGTGGGCAACAATGTAATCGAACAGCTCGCCGCCGGCGTACTCGAGGACCATGATTATTTCGTTGGGCGTCTTAATGACGGTGTATCTAAGTTTGGGCAATACGCATTAGCCAACCCTCCTGCTTCTTAACACACACCCACACATGTATGCATGGAATTCGAGAGTATGTGTCTACTCACAGCTTGATAATATGAGGATGTCGTAGGAGTTGGAGATATTCAATCTCGCGCTCAACCCGACCAGCCATGTCACGGCTGATGAGCTTCTTGCGCGCGATGATCTTGAGGGCAACCTGCTGACCGGTGCTATTGTGGACGGCCAGCTTGACCTTTCCAAACGATCCTTCTCCCAGAGTCCGAATAATCTTGTAGGCTCCGATCCTCTGCTCCGTCTTGACCTTGTCCCTCCGCTGGGGAGCGACGCCGGGGTTGCTCTTGTCCATGTTGGGCGGCCTAGTCGGGTCTACAGCAGCACCGTTGTTGCCTCTCGTAGCCTCATGCTGCTGCTGCGTGTTCGGTGACGGCGGGGGCTGGAACTGTCGTCGGACGTGAGACGACGAGAGCGAGATGGTGAGCTCCTCGTCCTCGAAGCCACGAGGGGCCATGTCAAACCGCGGCGGGGAGGGGGGGCGTGGTTGGTGGGCGACGACCGAAACGGGGCGGGCGGACGGACCGAGGGGTGGTCGAACGAGCGGGCCGAGTGAGGGGGTGAGAGTGGGTAGGGGAACGGATTTTTTTCTTCTTTTTTTTTTGTTGCTCCTGCTTTGCTTTCTGATTACACGGCTGTTCAGTGATCGAACCCCCCTGTGTCAAAGAGTAAGGTGATTTCTGTGGGTGGGCTGTTCCTTTTTTTTTCGCCCTTTCCTGCGGTGAAGGGATACAGTTCTGTGGATTGGCAACTCCAAGAGGTGGAGTTTGGGAGGGCCTAGGATGACGAGATGGTGGAGTGACTTTGTGGGGAGCGGGGCGCTGTTTTTTTTTTTGCTGGCAGCATTGGCACTGCACTGGAGCAGCAGAAGCGAACATGGAGCTTGCACTGTAGTCGGAGGCTTGATAGCCTGTAGATAACGATTACGCTTGTCGGCTGTAGCTATTCTCTATTATTACTGAGTACGAGCATCTAGTGATATTGTTACTGGATGGATGAATTGAAGATACCCGTGGTAGACCTATCCTGCTTGCTTGCCTGTGCCACCTGCAGCTACTAGCCACTTCTAGCCACCTGCCTGCAGCCACCTGTAGGTAGTAGCCACTTGTGGCTGGTGCTTCCTGCCGAATGCATGCGTTAGTGGTGGGCACCCAAGAGGCCAAGACACGCGCACCTTTCCATCATGGTCCATGAACTCCATGACCAGGTTTTCTTGAATCTTCCCTGATCCATAATACAAGAATGATGAATACGTCGTATTGCCATTGGCACTTGCTCATCATTAGAGAAGAAGAAGAAGAAGAAGAAGAAGCCAAACAGGGTTCCATCATTTTCTACAGTTCATGACGAGTCCTTCTCCCCTTATCCCTGAACAGCGTCGACGTTCCCGGCAAGATAATCTGCAGAATACCCACCGAAATTGGTCCACGCTGGCGTTGTTTTTGCCTTTTGGCCATTTATTACGGAATTAATACTAGTATGTATTATGAGTACGGAGTAATGACACAGGGTTCACTCACGCCCCCCCTCCCTCGTTGAGATGAGAGTTGTCGACGACTTCTACGGAGTATGTGAACGGAAGGCATCGGAAATCATCGACAGACTTACGAGTACAGGTAAACGTCGGATATAACAATGAATGCGTCCCGTGACTTGTATCTTTGCCTCTTGCCTTGCCACAAATACAGGGCCGGGTGGGAAGCTAGGATCAGCCAATAAGACTCAACAGAGACTCGACAGAGAGAGACGGCATCTCCACGTGTGACTTGACAGGAGTTGCGAGTACGTCGTAAAGGCTGTACGAGTACGAGTATTCCGAGTCGTGAATGTTTCTGGTGACGCAACGTCCCCATTTACCATCTCGTAGGGCAGCATGATATTAAATGTCAGAATTCTGTATGTGTCGTCGCTTGTTGATTAAGACATTGGAAGGAGCGACTTGGTAAATGCCTCCTGCCTCCTTTTCCCTCGTTTGACATATGCTGGTATCACACCGCCTAGACACCACCTGAGTACGATTAATAGCGAATGGATGGCAATACTATTCCTCCTCTATCACAAGACAAACAGGAAAGACAACACTCACACACACACTCACAAAGGAAGGCAAGCGGCAAAGATCATCCATAACAAGTTGCACATAAGTACGAATAATAACGCCTGCCAGAACGCCTCCTGCATGTCAGTCATTCTGACCGTCGTCTCATTACCCGCCCTGCCCACTTTCACTTTATCGCCCACCCCGAATTCCAGAACAGAGCAGACCTGCATAATAGACCTTGGCACCGCACCTGTTACCCTCCAACTCCTCCTCCTCTTCCAGCAGTATTACAGGTACGTCGTAAAAAGCCGAAGAAAGCTGGTTGTACGCGAACGTCGTAAGCGCCTAGGACGGGCGCCTCGGCCAGCGGGCGTAGCGTGTGTATACTACTAGTAGTAGTACTACAGGTACCTACCTACCTGTACACGTATTTTGTGGTTGATTTCCCACTACTCATACTACGGAGTACTACTAGTAATAACCCTTTCCACTTGTTTGTCCTCTCTTGTCTCCACGGGGGACCGATGCTCCACGAGTCCACGACGACGACGACACTCCCTCGGCCGACCAACCGCTCGGCACTGGTTCCGTCATTGCAACCGGGGTGGATGGATGGTCCCTCTGTCCTGGACTCCTGGGCCATGACGATGGCCATTTGATTGGATATTTGACTCATGGAAAACTAAACTGCGTTATGTGCGCTGCCAAGACTGCGCAGGCGCCATACAATTAACCAGGGCCTTTGCTATATTAAGACATGGATTACGCTGCCTTGTGGCCCTGGCCCATGAGATGGATCCCTCTACAGCCTCTGAAGTCTGAGCCTACAGGTCCATATGGGATCCATCCCCTTCTCTCTGGGAAATCGGCATGCTTGCAGCTTGCCAGCTTGCAGCTTGCGTGGTCGTACGTATGAGTAGTTGATCATTTTCCCGTGCGTAATAATGCTCATTTAGCTGGGGCCATTCTCCTCTCATCTTCCCCTCTCTTTCTCTTTCTCTCTTTCTCTCTCTTCCATGATCCTCTGAAAAGTCATTGTTACCCAGTTATTACGCTGTAATACGTACAGGTAACTTTCATTACACAAGCCACTTTCTCTGTGTAAAGTTTCCGCGTATTTCTCTCAAGAAGCATCACCAACTCTCACAAAGTCCAACAACAACAAACATTCATCTCTGATCAAGTGATTGATTTGTTCAACCCACCGTACAGGTGTATACAGCAATAAAACCCCCGGCCCATACCAAAGCGGACAGCGGTTGCCCTTGTCCACGACTACGACTCACCTTTCTTTTAATTCCCCGAGGCCCTTTGCCTCTTTCACGCCCCCCCCCCCGCTCAGCCCCCCCTCCCCCAACCAATTTCTAGTTCAGCTTGGCAAAGCAATTCAGCTTACGACTACACTCGCTTGTCTGTACTCCGTACTCCGTACGAGTATTACAACCCCAAAGTGTGCGTAAGAGTACATCGCTCTTTCCGAAGGTGAGCTGCTGGAATTAAAATCGATAAATGCACTCCTCCCAACGGATCCCACCGATCACTTAAACCCTTGTCATCTCCTCATTCCCTTTTTCTTCCTTCTTCCCCTCTCCCCACGATTCTTTCCTCGTATTTCGCCTTTTCCCTACTTTCCCATATTCGTTCCTTCATCCTTTTTATCCTTTGTTTTCTTTTCAAACGTCTTACGGTGGTAAATACTTCCTCGCTCCCTCTCTATCTCTCTTCCGCCAAGACAATCATGCCTCGGAAACAGCCCCCGACTGACCCGTCATCCACTCTTTCCAGTCCTCCGATCATGGTGTCTCCACCATTGACTCCGACCTCCGTGAGGTCCCGTCAACTACTACGGGATCACGATACCGGTTTCCCCGACTCACTTGGAGGATGTTAGTTTACATATTACCTTTATGGAATACGCATATCATATAACCAATTTTACTAACCAAGATATATAGGCATCACAACAAACCTCCCTCATCCTGACGCCGACCTCTCACCCAACGCCTGTATCACCTGCGACACCATCGGATCTGAGAAGGCCACCATGCGCCGCCACCGGTCCATGCTATCCAAACACCGCCGCACCATCAGCCAAGGCTCAACAAACACCCAGACCTCGGCCGCGAGCCAGCAGCTCGTCCACGGCGTCCTCCCTCTCATCTCCGGCATGATCCCCAGCGCCGCCCGCCCGCCCGCCAGCAGCGGCACCATCACCTCGTCCGAGGGCCGTCCGAGTGCAGGAGACGGTGGTCTCGGTCTCAGCGTCCCTTCCTCGGGCGTTGACGCCGACGGACGGCCCATGTCTTCTGGGTCCATGTTCTCCGACACTGCTAGTATGAGGAAGAAGTCGTCCTTTTTCGGCAAGCTGCGCAAGACCCGGAGTTGAGACAACATAACAGAAACCCACACACGGGGAGAGGAAGAAGACACAGACATCTGCCAACAGGAAGCGCAGAGTACCAGAGTGTACAACTAACAACAAAAGAATAACGGCCTTGGGAGCGGAGTTTCAATCGTTTTTTTATTTACCATATTAGCAGTCCTAGCTCTTGGACATGGAGTTGGACAAGCGAGTCATTCACTTTTTATTTGCATTCACTTTATTTTCATTTTCTGTTTTCATTTGTGTGCTTTTATAAGATTGTCCTTGAGGGCATGGTAGTATAATTCTTATACAACCCGGAATACTAAAGTATATATATAATCATACATACAATCATGATAGCTTCTCTTTCCATCTCCAAAATGCTAGTGGGGCAGTTTCTGAAACGAGACCAGTTCTCTTCCTCTTCTTCTCATTCTAACAGACATCAAGCTGTTCCTCCCCGGGGGCGTCCAGCTGTTCGTGATAAATCGAAATGCTTCTCCCCCCTCTACAGCCTAGCCTCCACCTCAGGTCCCATCTCCCACCCCGCGCCCCCTCAGCTGCCACGGTACGTAGTGTAGCTGTACGGGCTGAGCAGAAGAGGCACATGGTAGCTCTGGCCCTCCTCGACGCGGAAGACAATGGTGGCCTCGGGGAAGAAGGTCTTGTCCTCGCCAAAGTACGCCTCGGTGTCGAAGCGGAGTGTCCAGCGCGAGGGGCCCTTGACGTCGGCGAGCACGTCGACGAGTGTGTACACGGGCACCTCACCCACCGAGGTGGCCGAGCTGTAGGGGAGCCAGACCTTGACGCGGCCGTCGTCGTCGGTCACGGCCTCGAAGACCTTGGCTGCCGCGGCGGCGTTGTGGCTCGTGCTGGTGGCCGTTGAGGACGGTGCTGGGCCCTCGAGCTTCACGCGGATGCCGCGAGCTGGTCGGCCGGCTGTGGTGTCGAGGACGTGGCACGTTATAGGATCTTTGCCGGCCATGGTTCTTGTTCTTTTCCTCGTGTATCGTAAATATTGAGAATTTTTTTTTATCAGGTATGTTTCGGTGAGAGGGGGGGAACAGAGTAGGTGGTGTGGTGTTTGTGAGATGGAGGAGTTGGTGGCGGCGGGGTGATGCGGGGCTCGTACGCGCTGAGAGGGAGAGTACAGGCTTGGCCAAGGGTATAGGTGTTGGCAAGAAACGCGGAGATGAGGATGGTGGGAAAGAATTTAGAAAGAGTGAAGAGGGAGAAGAGGGAGAAGATGTGTATTGGATATCAGGACCGTGGTTAGGCTATATATTGAATGTACGCATGCTTGGGATCCATCGGGCTCCGTCTCTTGGTGCCGTCTCCGACACGCTGGACGCCGTGCTCCGCTGTGGAGGAGGCCGAAGCACGGTACAGTCTACGAGCACTAGAGATGATCACATACATGACTAGCAGCATCTTACATACATTCTCATACATGTAGTCCTAGGACTCATTCCTAGATATCGCAATGCTTCAATTCGTTTGAAATGGGACAAATATCGACCTCACGACTGATTCGCATCCTTCTACATGCCATGACAATGCGTTGTGGATGAACAAGGCAAAATACCAGCGGCTTTGACCATCATCCACTGGTGGCTGACGTTGCAGGCATGTGGTGGCAGTGCAAGGCTTCGAAGTACCAAAACGCTGTTAGCATAACACCATGGGCAGGCAGCCATGCAGCAATGAGCCTCAACAAGGACAAATATGATAAGTAAAAAGTAGTCTTTCGTATTCACAACATGCAAGGCTTATTTTCCGTTAGTTATTTATTAGCAGTTCACACAGGAAGTGAGCAAAAGGTAGACAGGAACACACGGCACATGTTAGAGACGGTACATGATTAGTCATTCACATCTGACATTTGTGCAACGGGCGGGTTACGAATCCGTCCATTTTAGAGTGGGAGTGGCCCTTACGTCGTAGGCGGGTATAGTGGATACGAGATTCTCCTACAGCGGCCTACTCCCTGAATCCTTGAATCCCTGATCCCTCTGGCATAGCCCATCCTCAACCTCCACGTTTGACCCATTCCCACTGCGCCCATCAAGCGCATTTTCCACCCCTTTACAACCGTTCGACAAACGGGCCCAACAACCCACGCCGATTTTATCTCCCTAGTATCGCAAAAAAACACAAACGCCCAACCATTTTCGAACGACTTGCCCTTTTCGATATTTCCCACCGCACATAACGAATCCACCAGCATGGCCGATTCACCACGCGGGATCGACCATGTCGATTCCATGGACTCCAACGACTCGTCCCCGAAGCAGCCGGAGAAGAAGAAGAGCCGTCGCCCCGCGAGTGAGTTTGACCACCACGACCACGACCATTGCCCATCGCCACCGACCTCGTGCGACTGACATTTTCTCTTTTCATCATACAGACACGGCATTTAGGCAGCAGCGATTGAAAGCCTGGCAGTAAGTCTCTTTTTTCTCTCTCTTTGTTCTGGAGTCGTCATAGAGCCTTTTCCCGCGCGCGCGAGAGAGACGTACACGTACTGACCCGACCCCCCGGTGTGTTTCAGGCCTATCCTGACCCCCAAGACTGTCCTGCCTCTGTTCTTCATCATCGGCATCGTCTTCGCCCCCATCGGCGGCCTTCTATACTATGCGAGCACCCAGGTCCAGGAACTCCGCCTCGACTATACCGACTGCGTGAGCGATGCCCCCGCCTACGCTGGAGGCTCCGGGTTCGAGAGCATGCCGACGTCCAACATCGAGAAGGCCTTCAAGTCGAGCAACAAGTCTGTCGACGCGCGGTGGGCCCAGCGCACCGGTGTCAAGACCAACCTTAGCAACGGCGTCGAGGTCACCACGGACCGCTGCTACCTGCGCTTCAACATCCCCGAGAGCATGGGACCCCCCGTCCTCTTCTACTACTTCATGACCAACTTCTACCAGAACCACCGACGCTACGTCGCCTCGTTCGACGCCGAGCAGCTCAAGGGCACCGCCCGCACCTACCAGGAGATCGAGGACTCGGAGTGCGACCCCCTCAGGGTCGACGGCGACCAGAAGAAGCCCTACTACCCCTGCGGCCTCATCGCCAACTCCCTCTTCAACGACACCTTCTCCAGCCCCGTCCTCCAGAACCCCCCGGGCGCCGAGGGCAACGAGACCGAGACCTACGTCATGACCCAGGACGGCATCGCCTGGAGCACCGACCGCGAGCTCTACGGCAAGACTGCCTACAGCAACGACGACATCGTGCCCCCGCCCAACTGGGCCAAGCGCTACCCCGACGGCTACACTGACGACAACCCTCCTCCCGACCTGGTCAACTGGGAGAGCCTCCACGTCTGGATGCGTACCGCCGGTCTGCCCACCTTTTCCAAGCTGTACCAGCGCAACGACACCGAGGCCATGAAGGAGGGAGAGTACGAAATCATCATCGAAGACTGTATGTTATTTTTCTTTGCTGCTGTCTATTGCTCTTATCCTCGTCCCCTGTTTCTCATACTAATCTCGCACCACACAGTCTTCCCTACAAAGGAATACGAAGGCACAAAGTCCATCCTCATCAGCACCCGCACCATTATGGGTGGTCGCAACAACTTCCTTGGAATCGCCTACATCGCCGTCGGCGCCGTCTGCATCCTCCTCGGCACCATCTTCACCGCCACCCACCTCGTCAAGCCCAGGAAGCTCGGTGACCACACCTACCTCTCGTGGAACAACGTCCCCGCCAACAAGCAGCAGAACCCCGCTACCGCCATGGCGTCCGGCCGCTCCATCCCCGGCGAAGCCTAGTCAGCTTTCCACGGCGACTCTCAGAGTGGTGGCGGTGGTGGCCGTCGTGTCCCAAGGGCTACTGGCACTTCGTCCCGCTCGTACCGACCTGTACCTACCACGGCCTCGCCAAGGGCAACAGAAGGGGCCAGCAGCAGCAGGCTCGCACTGGGTCTTGGTGTTTCTCTGTCTGGTAGACCGTATGATCCGCCGCTGAGTACGAGTCGGGATGCCGAGTGACAAAACGACCCCCGGGCACAGAGAAGGATTCGATTATTGTTATGTATTTGCTTTTTGATGTTTTTTTGGGACCTACTACCTTTTTTTTCACCACTTTCCTGAATAAGGAACAATAATCATTTGTTGTTCCGTGTGTTCACGGAAAGGGAGGAAGATAGCAAGGAGGGGTCTATTTCTTTCTTATGGATGGAAACTACGATGTGATTGAATGGGAGTTTTTGAGGAGTTTTGCTGTTTGTTTGTTTGTTTTGCTTTTTTATCTATTATACGCTGTTGCAGTCTTTTATATGCTTTTTAGTTGATAACTTGAAGAAAATGAATCGTTGATAGATTGTGAATACACTGGTGTGTTTAACTTCTTGCCATGTGAGTTGATTATTCCAAGGTTGACCTAGGTATGATAACCGCACCCGAATATATACATGTCCATAGCCATACCTCAACGATATCCCTTCAATTAGGCTGCTTGTCTCTTCACGATATTGTCGCTCTCTCGACTTCCAAACGACGTTTATCAACGACCCAGTCTCTCAGGAGGCTTAGACACGCTTCGGGGCAGAGATCATAGAGCCTGGGGGAGAGTGAAAATGAGTTGCGTATGCTGGGGGGGTTCCAAGTAGTCACTTCTGATGCTAGGAGTGTCGGAAGGCTCGGCACAGGGAAGCCAACCGTGATATATCATGTCACACAGGTAACGAGCTCAATTCTTGGGATTGACAGGTTATGCCGAGTTAACCTGCTGTTGCCACACGTCGTTGAAGATGGGTTCTGGGTATTACTAGCGGTGCGTAATTTGTTGGCAACACCGCCTGTTGCTTGTCGTTGCATGTTTGTATATACATGTATGCGGCGGTCCGATGGTGATACGGGTAGTCGGCGGCGGCTGCCACCCGTTGCCACGTCAAATACGGCTAAATGTTTTGAAATGAAAGAAAGTCGGTATGCGTTCAGAGTGTATATGGCGTTAGGAGTGCGATATATGGAAATAGGTCGTATCATTCGAAAAAATACACCTTGTGTATGTTTGCTTCTTGCTCTTGAGTCCTTACCCCTCCCCCTCTCTGTCTGTTCCTTTGTGATATAACCTTCCATCGACCCCATTCAAGCAACTCTTTTCTTACACTTTCACCCCCCTTCCATCCGTTGTATATATACGCCTACTTCAAGACTTCCAAGATCCCTCGCCCTATCATTTTTTTCTGCCCCCCTCTTTCCACTGCTATCATCCATCAAGAAGATAACTTCCAACCTCTGTCATCTAGCCCTCGCCTTCAAATGGGACGAGCCCCGTTGGAAGTCGTGTGTCAACGGTCATCCACGCTTGTAAACACGCATGAGCACCAGCCCCATACATGAATCCCCTAGCCGGGCAGTCCACGGGCCATGGTTGAGTGGCACCAGACCGTGTATCACAGCCAGTGACGCAGTTTCTCCAGAAGGCCCGTGGGGAAGCCAGAGAGGGAGAGTGTTCTTGGCGAGACCAATCTCACATACCCGGGGTATCACGTCTTGTCCCGGTGAAAAGGCTTCTCCACAGAGACTTGAGGCTGGTATTGTCCCCCAAGAAGGCTCGCGGTATTGCAGCTACAGCTCGCAGTCACCCGGGGCTGACGCTGTGGCTCATCACTCCGTGAGCTTGACACCCCGTGGATACACTGGCCCGAATGTCTTCTGGCTACACGGGAATTGCTAGGAAGAGGTGGGCTGTAGCTCAAGGCCGAGGATAATCTTTCTCTACTCTTGTTCGGTGTCAGTGAAAGCCTTTGGTATTCGCTATGGCGAGGTTGGGGGGTACATACATGTATGTATATGTGCAAGGCGCGGGTAAGCATCAACGGCAGTGGTGGTGTTACATTTCATGAACTACAAGAGGCATCTGCTAATGAGATTCACATATTCAGCTGCACTATGGAGATATACCTGTCCTGGTTCATGGCCGACCTGTCGGCGGTGTTCATCGCTGAGGGCTACCGGAAGTGCAATACCGTGGGGAGAGAGTCACATTAATGACACCCTTTATACATGTATGAAACACGATGTGAAAGAAACGGCTTGGGGGCGAATCTCGACTTGGAGAGTGAGTTTTTGCCTCTTTTCTTCTTTTCTCCTAAATCACTTGCCTCCAGTGCAACTGACAGGGTGGGTGATAGCCTCGTATCGGTCAGGAGCATTCCGCCCTTTTACATGCAGGAGGAAAGAATGGCACCCTGAAATCACGGGACGGATGTATACGTGGTCGCGCTGGTTTGGATACCTGCTGGCGTAAGCATATGGCCCTTCGCACAAAGATGAACACAAGAATGATATCAGTTTCTAACACCGACAATAGCAAAGACAGTGACTTCATGTCCTTGTCTCTATTTTGTGTTGATTGTAGAGAAAAAACGCTCGTTCTCTCAACAGCTTCTTCTTTACAGGCCTCCAGAACACATCGAACCGCACGATGCAGGTATTGTCCACGCGGGGCGCGTATAGAATATATACGAAGGATCCTATCTCTGTTGAATAGCTTCTAGGCTCGGTCCCTGAAGCCAACATCATGTGGGTAGTATGTCCCATCCGGCAGGCTACGTGTGTGTACCTACCTTCTAGGGACAGTAACCACAAGACGAACCTTACGAGGTGGGAGATGACATCGGTTGAGTACCTGCTGGCCGCTCGCAAGCTCCCGGTCGCCGTCTACTACAGCGCAGACGTCGTCGTATCCACGACGTTGACAATGTATATAAGCTCCGCGTCCATCTGGTGTCGTCTTCGTGGTAGGCGAGCCTTGTTGGTCGTGTTGGACAAGGCAGGTCGAATGAGTGAGACGTCGTCACTCGCTCGTCAGGCTGTGTTCCCGGGGGCGGTGTGCGTCTTCGCAGGGGACACCAACCAGTTCCCCCCCCTTTCTGCAGATCCGATGGCAGTGAGGACGTCAATCCTACGGTTGATTGAATTGTGTATCAGCCCAGCCCAATGGAGAATGAGTCTCATAGCCCAGGCGCAAGCCCAGGTAGTCTAGTAACGACCCTGCCCATCAGGTGTTTTACCCTAGCATCAGAGCCCTTGCGAAGGCCATGACTTGGTATCATTCCCGCTTCCCATGCCAGCTGCCGAACAGGGCAGTCAGCGAAGTCGCTGTACTCCTGTGACACTTGCTTTCCCACATGCACTAGGGAGGCATGGCATCGAGAGACAACAGAACATCAGACAGCTCGTGCATGCTGTCTGGGTCAACGAGCTAAACCGCTGTGAATCCGACTACATGAGCACTGCTACATCTACGTTCGGCCTTTCATGAGAGGGATTCAACCGTGTCTCGATCTCCTGTCATAATGAGAGCTCCTGGAAGTTTCCGCCCTGTTGGGGCAGCTTGAGTTTTGCGTCTCCCATGGACTTGGAGACTGGGGAGGTGGCATCATCGCTGTACCCTACATGTATATATGTTCAGGATGCAAGCTCCGCACTTTCAAGGGACCAAACTCCTTGTTCGTGGCGAAGAGGCAATTTTGACCGTGCCGGTGACTCCTGTGAGTGTGGGCGGAGGAGGGGATACTTCCTTGTGAGGACGCGGCTAACTTTGTGCGAAGCCCGCTCAACCAAGTGTTGGGCTTGCCGCGAATGGGGCAAGCCTTGTGAGAAGGTGCGTCCCTCGGGGCGCAAGACGGCAAAGGCTCTCCTTGACGCCTTTCGTCTGGAGCCGGCCCGGCGCAACTAGGTATGTAGTCACCGCGAGTTCGTTGCGATTTCCTTGCTTACCGGTTGTGTAGGAGGCCGTTAAAAAATTGCAAAGTCGGGTTCGCAAGATCGTGGGTCCTGACGCCGACGAGGCCTCGCCAGTACCTCGCAGCCAGGTGCTCCGTGGCTCTTCCACGCCTGTCGCTGCGTCAGCCAGCGACCTCGACCGCCGGATCCTTATGGATCAGGCGAACTCGCTGCGCCTGATTGGAATATGAGGCAAAGTTCAGAAAAGGGAGCCCCACGTGGAACGTTCAACGTTGATTAATACAACTCTTCGGAGTCTGAATCCAACCCGCACGGTTGGACATGGATGAATATGCCAAAAAGGCGTTATGCCACAGATGGGACCATCGCGTTGAATCCCATTTCCCGGTCCTTTTTGGACCGCGGTTGGGTGCTATCTTCATCAACACCTGCTAGTGTACATCAGTGCCATCTTCTGCTATTTGGCGATCTAGTCTGGCGCGACACATTGTGCTCCCGTGTGGGCCACGCTTTGGAGGAGGGGGGATATAATATGGCCATGAACATGGATGGCAATCCGTCCTCCCGTCTTCCGCCAGCTGGCCAATCATCCCCCTTGGAGAGCTCCGGGGTATCGTTCACTGCCTCTTCTCTTACCCCAGGTCGGGGGGGGCTCAGATACCACTAGCAAATGGGTCTAGAGACGAAAGGAAAGTCATCCAGGTGGTTTGATCGACGACACGCGGGACAAGTGGAATGAGAGCGCATGTTATCGGAAAGGTCTCCTCCAGTCAGTACGAAAGCTGCATCATCCCCTCTGGGCCAGATCTGAACGTCAGCTCACCTTCTCATGGCGCCGGGTCAAGGGGCACCGGGCCTTGAATCCATATCTCCGGGAGACATATACAACCATCCCGCGTGCTCGAACCAACCAATCCAGGAACGGATTACCATTGAATGCAGCCGGTGCTGGGGTCCCAGCTAGACCTTATATCACCGACCATCATTACCGCAATAATGGGGGATAAGCGCCCCTGAAAATTGACAACAAAATCAGGACAGCCTTACAAGGGCTCCGTCTTATGAGTACGATATCGATCTGTCAAACCCCCAGGGACCATTAGGGATGAGAGTTGGTCGTGCCTGCCCTTGTTGAACACTTCTGACCAAGGGCCTCACCTGTCCTTCTGTTCTATCCCATGGCATGGCAAAGAGATCCCCCTTTGGGTCGGGGGACAACCCTACGACCGAAGCTGAGGGAAGGAGCAAGCTCTAGATACAGGGGTTTCACTTTCGACATCATATAACGGTGTGTGGTGCAATCGCTTGTGAGATCTGTGGCGGAGAAGTCCTCCACTTCAATCCCCTCTCTCTTCCTGCAGCACATTCCTTGTCGGGCGCCTTGTTCTCTTGTCGCTGGCTAAGTGATATTGTACAGCTCCCCATGCCGGCTATTTGGTCTGGGCTATGTCCATGGTGCTTGTGTGTTCCTGGTTACTTGAGTTATTGCTCGGTTACCATCCGATATCCAGGGAGGAGGAAGGACGAGTGGACGCTATCGACAGGGCGTGCGTTGTACACCGGAGACCCAACACTGCATGCGGAGCAAACGCATTCTATGTTGGGACTTTGAGGCTACATCTGCGCTGAGGGTAGATATGTAGGACACCTCTTCAGGATCCGCCTCAGTACCTTTAACAGTCGACTTACAACCCCGGGACATCAGGGGAGAATTCCAGCGGACGCGATTGAAGAATCCTTGTTCAACCATCGGCCAACATCTTCCAATATCCCCCGCAGCGGCTTCGTCCCGCCGCGACCCTCGATCGTTCTTCTTTTTTTCTTGATATGGCACTCCTCCCCCCTGGCGTTGATGACACGCCCTGCCATACGTCTGGTTCCAAGCTCTACACACACTACTCGACATCATACGATCCGGTGGCGAGAAGGGAAAGGCGGACAAGGATGGGAGTGTAATAGACTTTGTCCCCCTCTCCGCTTCCATGGCCAGCGAAAAAAAAAAGGATAGAACGTAAGGGTCGCTGAGGCTTGTCTCCGGTCCATTATCCGTGGTCACCTTGTCAGATCAGCCAGCCGTCCCAATTTCCCCATGGATATGCACTGGTTTGGGGAACGTTGTGTGGTGTTGAGGAGGCTTGCCTCCTTCTTCGTTTGTGTTCCCTTCTTCAGTCTTGAGTTGACAAGCCGCCATCGCCGGCTCTCAGCTCAAGAGCTGAAGAAGCGAATATGGATACAGCTGAGGGGGGAACAAGATTCGGTTCCACGGGGGGGTATAAGAGTCGAACACCCACCCAGTCATCCCTAGTACGTGGATCATGGACATAGGTATTTCCAAGGTGAATCTGTTTGCACCACTCACCGAGGATAGACGAAGAAAAAATAGGACATCCCATTCTCCCCTTTGTCGAAAACGTTGACAGAGGGGGGGACGTTGTCGAATGGGGGAGGAGGAAGAGAGTGAGGCACGGTTCCAACGCAAGCAGCCCCATGCCGCGCAGCCCTGGACGGCTACAAGGATGATGAATATACAGATGACAGGATACAACGATTTTGCGGGGACCAGGAAACGACGTGGGATTTCGTGACTTATATGAGGGTCTGCGGCACCACAAACGAAGGCTCGGCACTACACACAAATCATCCAACCAGAGTACTATGATGACAGCCCACCCTCATTTGGTATATTTATGCAATGGCACACAATGTACAACCTCTGCCCCTGGAAAAGATCGAACGAGGGCTGTTGCTTTTGTATATCCTGTTGGTCTGGAATATCTGGTACAAGGGTCTCTTATATTGGAGTCGACGTCGAGGGCCTGAGGGAGTCATATGAAAAGGAGGAGATATGCAAGATCAAGTGGTATCAGCGGCATTCACAACCCGGTGCAAACAGAATAACCAAATCAACAACTGAATAGGGGGCGCTGACTACCTCGGTGAATGATGCAGAGGATATGGCGCAGATAGAGGGATGGGTCACAAGGAAGAAGGAATTGGGACTATGAAAAGAAATTCAAGCATTCACATCGTGCTAAATGACATGTAGAAGGAATCATATTGGACTTAGACAGGCTGTCTACAATTCACATAAACGAGCACACTATTGATCAAAGGGGCTGCTAGCCGTATATACTACATGTAGAATTGATCATGTAAGATGTGACCATTCAGTGGCACAATAATAATTAGCATTTCAAATGAATAAATAAAAATTCGAATTCCTTTTTTTGAAAATAAAACTAAAGGGGGAAAAAAGTAAAACCAACACGGAAAAAGAAAGAAAAAGAGTAAGAAAAAAGTCCTTGTTATTCTTCAATTCTTCCATTCCAATAATACAAAACAAGCTTGGGCAACATAGCCATGACACTTGAGGGGGGGGGTGGTGCTACTCTCTGAGCACAATTTACCTCTTGCGCTTCTTCTTGCTACCGCCATCATCATCATTGTTGACGGCGGCGGCATCATCACGATCACTCTTCCTAGCCTTCTTCTCCATCTCATCCCAGTCCTCTCCCTCATCCTCGCTGTCCAGGTCGTCCGCGTCGCCGTCGTCGTCGCTGGCGTTGCTCCCGTCAAAGTCGGACTCCTCCTCCGACTCCGATGCCTCGTCAAAGTCCTCCTCGCTCATCTCGAAGGCAGACTCCTCCTCCTCGTCGCCGGAGCCCTCGTCGTCCGAGTCGGCCTGGAGGAAGGACCATCCGCCGTCGGCGAAGAACTGGTGCGGGTCCGACGTCACCGTCTTCATGATGGTGGGCCAGTTCAGGTTCAGGGGTCCCTCGGAGAAGGGTATGTCGGACGAGTCGAAGAAGTCCTTGACCTGGTCCAGGTGCTCGACCGGGATCGTGTTGACGTGGTAAGGGGCGCGCGCAAAGTCCTTGAAGACGAAGACCATGTCGAAGTTCTTGAGGCCAAACTGCACGCGCTCCAGGTGCGCAATCTCAATGTCCTCAATCGTCAGCACCATGAACGGAGGCTCCGTCACCTGGATCAGGCAGTCCGTCGTGGGCTGGATGAAGACGTTGCTGCGGAACGGCACGCCGAAGAAGCCCAGGTCGCGGATCGGCATGTCCACCTCCACGCCCTCGTTGCGGCCCGCGTCGGCAATCTTCTGCGCGAAGCCCTGGAACAGGCGGTCCAGGTCCGCTCGTCGCCGACGCTCCTCCTGCTCGGCCTCGAACTCGTCCTCGTCGCCGTAGCGGTACTTGCGCTTGCGGTTGCCCGTCTCGTCAAACTGAATGTCCGTCGCCTCGCGGTAGAACTGCACATCCTTGGTCTTCTTCTTGTTGCCAACGATGATGGGGTCCTTGAGGTGGATGTGGATGATGACAATCAGCTCGTGCTGGCACGGCTGGAAGAAGAGGTGCTTGACGTTGGAGAACAGGATGTCCACACGGTGCTGCGCGTTGAGAGGTGACTGGTATCGGATACCGTTCTGGTGGATCTCGACCTTACCGGGAACGCGCTTGCCCTCGTGTGCCGGGCGGATGAAGACGTTGTCCAGCACGGCTGGACGGCGGTTGCGGATTTCAACCAGCTTGTCTTGCTCAACGACATCCTCCATGTCCTTCTTCTCCTGCTCGCGCTTCACAGAGTCGCGCTTCATGTTGGCAATCTGTGTAGCGATCTCGTTGTAACGGTCTCCGTCCGTCGAGCGGAAGGTCAAGCTCCGCACGAAGTGGGCAGAGGCGTCCTCAAACGGCTGGTCGTCCTTGCGGCCAACACCCTGGCCGGGAGAGAGGAAGTTGATGCGCAGGAATGTGAACTCGCTCTCGTCGCTCTTGCTGGCGTTCTTGATAGTGTTGATGTGGAAGGGAACTGGCCTGCCGAGGATGGGCAGGATGACGGTGTCGTTCTTGGCATCCACCACGATTTCGAGGTTGCGGATCTTGGGCGGGAACTGGTTGTCCCTCTTGTAAGACTCGAAGCGCTTAAACTTCTTGATCTCGCCTCCATTCTCCTTGTTGGTGGACTCGGTAAACCTGGCGAGGCCTTCCTTCTGCTTCTTGGCAGCAAGCTCCTTTTGGTGCTCGCGTCGCTTCTGGTCCGCCGCCTCGTCGACCTGGGTGCTGCGGCCGGATCGGAGCCTGGTGTTCTGGATGTTCTTGGTGGCAACGGCACCGACCTTGGGGTCCTTCTTCTCCTTCTTGGGAGCAGGCTGGGCCTCCTCGTCATCCTTGAAGAAGAAGGAATTGGCATCGGCGCTCGTCGGGGCCTCCGAGGTGAAGACGACGGGATCGCTCGTGGTGACACGGATCGTGTCAGTAAGGACAAGAGAGTAGATCTTGCTGCTCTTGTCCTGGGGCTGGGGGTTCTCAATGTCCTGGAACCCGGTGTGGATGATGAGCGTCATGCCGTCCTTGAGAGGTCGCTGGTTCTTGGCACTGAGGATGAGGGTAGGGTCCTTGTTCTCCAGACCAACACCCCAGCCAACATTCTTGAGGAAATGCTTCTCCAGCTCGGGCTTCTTGGCCTTGACGAGGCCGATGGCCTTGCTGTACACATCCTTGGCCAGCATGCCGTCGCGGATGTCCTTGATGATGGAGTTGTGGATCATGCAAAGCAGCTTGTAGTTGCCCTCCTGGGCCTTGTTGGGGTCGACCAAGTACGTGCGAGAAATGGTAGAGCAGTAGGACTTGTACCGAAGGCCCATGGCAGCAACAATGGTACCGGCATGGAGGTTCTCGTTGTTGGACTCGCTGAGGAACTTGAGGTCGTACTTGCCGCCACTCTGGATGGCAGGGCCAAGCACCCAGTCGAGCTGGGCGGGGTCGAAGTCGGAGGGCAGCTTGCCCTTTCCGGGGAGCTCGACCGTCTTCCAGAACTTGTTATCGTCCAGGACCTTATCGACCTTTTCGGCGAGGACAGAGTGCTTGATCTTCTTCTCGGCGTCGAGGATGTTGGACATTTCGTCGAGGAAGTAGGGAGTCATGAGAGCGACGCAAGCCTTGGAGGCTGCCCTCATGGCGCGGAGCTCGTGTTCGTCCTTGACAGCAAAGGCGTAGGTGGAAAGGGCACCGGTAATGTCGACCTGCTCGACATCAGTGCACTTCTCTCCGAGGACCTTTTTCCACTCGTCGACGAAGGGGCCCCTGGATGTGTCCTTGGTCAGGACTCCAACCTTGTTGCCGCCCTCCTTGATCTTGTCTGCGAGGGTGACGAAGAGCTTCTCGTTGGCCTCGGCGTCCTTGCCACGGACGAGGACCTCGACGGGAAATCGGCCACCCTTGATCTGCTCTAGGTGCTTCGCTGTATGGCGCATTAGTATGTGTATTTCCACCGTGTATCGTGTCGCAAACTTTTCACGGTGTCGTACCTTTCTTGGCTGTCGTGAGGATGTACAGCGTGTCCAGCGTGAAAAGCATCATAGTCGTAGGGAACTCGTATCCGAGAAGCCAAAACTATCAACGGGTCTGTAAGTATGGGTCGCAATTTTTCAGGACGCATGCGCTGTTTCGCGCGCAAAAAAGGTATCGGGAAAGAGATGGCGACTTACGTGCATGGCATTGTTCTTGTGAAGCTCTGGTGTCTCCTCAACCTTGCCCATCATGATGACAAGGGATGAAGCACCTCCAAAGAGGGCCTCCTTGGAGCGCAAGTCATTCTTCCATGAAGAGACAAAGTGCGCAACTCGCTCCTGAAAGAGCTTGCTGTCGATTTTGATGTCACCCATGATGACTGATGGCGCCGACTGGAGAAGGCGTTGAATGGGAGGGAGAGTGTGATCGAGGTGGCCTGGGGGTGACGCGAAAAAGGCAGCGCAGTGTCGCGTAAATGGTTGGAAGTCACGTGACGTGACGCAGCGCGTTGGTAGCAGTTTAGCTGGGGGTGCCTCATCTCATTGATTGTGTGAGAGCAAACATTCAGGTGAGTGAGTATTGGGTTGAATAAAACAGGAGAACTGATCATGAAAAAATAAAATAACTATTTTAAGCGAAAATATTCAGCTATTATATATAGAGAGTCCATGGTGTATGGTCACGATCATCTTTTTCTCAACATCTGTCAAGCTCTAGTCCATCTAGCACTATGAGTAGGTACTCGTATGTGCTCTGTACTCAATTGGTAGAGGCAGCTAGTCGGGTAGCTTTCAATCCACCTGGGCACCGAGTTTCGAATGTACGAAGTACGAGCACAGGTCAACTACTAGTACTCTGTACTGCTAGTAGGTCAGGTAGTAGTATTACTGCATAATACTTGCATACAGCTGTCATCCTTATTTCTAGTACGAGTACGTTAAGAATCCCACCAAGGAACAAGGTACTAGGTAGTAGTCAAAACCACTACCACCTAGTAATACGAGTGTATTACACAGCAAACTTGCAGCCTCAGGGCCCTACGTACATGAAGGCTGAAGCCACTCCCCGTTTAGGCAAAAAGGGCAGGTCCCAAGAAGTGACAAACCACGTCAAACTGGAGAGAGAGAGAGACTGGAGACGACTAGCCGGATGGCCGGACCGGCTTCGGTGCCCGCACTGCCCGCCCTCCATTTACACAAAATGATCCCGGAGAGAGAGATTGCTCCGCACCACCGCGCTATCGGCTACCGGCATATTTCGTATTATGGAGCAAGAAGGGAATACTATGTTGAAGGAGTCATACCGAGATGGAGTAGGCAAATAAAAAAAATATAGTACTCCGTATACAACTCGGAAGCGGTTTATTGGAAACGCTATTATCACACTTTTTACAGTGGTAATGCGGATAACAGCACCACTACTACTACTACTGGAACTAGTAAATGGCGCACCGGCCGGCACTGTGCGATCCACGTTTCGACAATGATTCGGAAGAGCTAGTAGAGTACTCCGTAGTTGGTCCGGTTGCTAACACCGGCCTAGAATGATTTTTAGTTGAGTTTAGTCATTCCTCAACGCTTACAAGATGGAAGAAGTAAGATTGTCTAACAATTAGTAGTAATAGTACATGTATTCACCAGTTGTCATAGGCCCCCTACAAAGAGAGCCGCAGACTACCTGCATCACGTGCACAGTGCGCAAGGTTGGAACCTACGAGTACGGAGTACACACACACACACGCCAAACTCACCAACAAAAGCCACACACACACACACACAAAGTGACCGCTCACTAAACGCGGCGTGTGATATAATTTTTTCCCTTTCCTCTTTTTTTCCCTTTTCTCTCTCTTTAGCCGATCTCGCCAAAGAAACTTGTCAACGATTTTTGACATCTCGGTCTCCTGCATTTCTCTTCCCTGATTTGCAGTTATTCGTGTCTCCTTGCTCGACCTCTTTTGAGTTTTTATAAAAAGAGATATCTTTCTTGTATATTTCTTTTACAACTCATAATACCGTTCCCAAGATGTGTGGTATTACAGGACTTTTGGTTGGTTTTTACCCCTCCATACTCAACCGGCAAAAAAAATGAAAACAAAATTTCATCATGAAAACATACAAGCCACCACCACCACTACCACCATATATGTCAACAACATCATGAAACTGACTTTTTTTCTCTCAAGTTGGGTGACACCCGGTCTACCATGGCCGCAGTCGATTTGCATGAGTCTTTGTACCTGCTTCAGCACGTATGTGTTTTCTCTCCTCCCTCCCCTTACGAATACACTTGGGGCTGCCCCGCTATCGGTACATATTCAAACTAACATGGAATCGAAATGGGAAAAAAGCGTGGACAAGAGGCTGCTGGTATCACTGTCTGCCAGGGTGGAAGGGTGTACCAGTGCAAGGGAAACGGCATGGCCGCCAAGGTCTTTGCTGAGGGCAAGCGTATCCAGCAGCTGCCCGGATACATGGGTATGTCCCCCTCCTCGTGACACTCTCTAACCATGGCACCATCTCTCCATGATGATCATGACGATTGCTAACTCTTTGTCAAGGTCTCGGTCACCTCCGTTACCCTACCATGGGAACCTCGTCTGCGTATGTTCTTGGTCTGATCTGGCGGCTCGTACAACTTACAGTGTTTGCTAACTTGTAATACTGCAGTTCCGAGGCCCAGCCCTTCTACGTCAACTCCCCCTTTGGTCTGTCCATGGCTGTCAACGGTAACCTCGTCAACACCGAGTTCCTCTGCAAGTTCCTTGACGAGGAGGCCCGTCGCCACATCAACTCTGACTCTGACTCTGAGCTCCTGTATGCACACACGACGACCCTTCCCCTTTAAAAAAAAAGAAAACCGACACTAACCCCTTTTGAAAGCCTCAACATCTTTGCCCACGGTCTCCAGAAGCTCGGCAAGACCCGTGCCAACTCGGACGACATCTTCACCGCCCTGGGCGACGTCTACTCCATGTGCCAGGGTGCCTTTGCCTGCACCGCCATGATCGCCGGCTTCGGCATCCTCGGCTTCCGTGACGCCAACGGCATCCGCCCCCTGTGCCTCGGATCCCGCCCCTCGGCCACCCTCCCCGGAGCCACCGACTACTTCATGGCCTCCGAGTCCGTCGCCCTGAAGCAGCTCGGCTTCGGCAACATCACCGAGGTCCTGCCCGGCCAGGCCGTCTTCATCCAGAAGAACGGCCACCCCGAGTTCCGCCAGATCGTCGAGAGGCGGTCCTACACCCCGGACTGCTTCGAGTACGTCTACTTTGCCCGCCCGGACTCTTGCATCGACGGCATCTCCGTCTACCGCAGCCGCCAGAACATGGGCGAGAAGCTGGCCAAGAAGATCCGCGACGTCCTCGGCGACGAGGAGGTGGCCAAGATCGACGCCGTCATCCCCGTCCCCGAGACGAGCAACATCGCCGCCGCCACCCTGGCCGAGAAGATTGGCAAGCCCTACGTCACCGCCCTCATCAAGAACCGCTACGTCCACCGCACCTTTATCCTGCCCAACCAGGCTCTCCGTCAGAAGAGCGTCCGCCGCAAGCTGTCGCCCATCGAGTCGGAGTTTCGTGGAAAGAACCTCGTCATTGTCGATGACAGTCTTGTCCGTGGAAGTGAGTTTTCTTTTCCTCTCCTTTTCTCTCCTAGTCTTGTCCCCATCCCACTATACAATAATGTCCTTCGCTAACCAAATCTCTAGCTACTTCGCGCGAAATCGTACGCCATATCTTCCCCTTGCCTCCCCCCAAATACTTTGCCCTGCAGTTCAACTAACAAAATTCTAGGTCCTGATGGCCCGTGAAGCTGGTGCTGCCCGCGTGCTGTTTGTCTCGTGCTCGCCAGAGTGCATGTACCCCCACATTGTAAGTTTTCATACCACACATACATACATACACAGAAAAGGCACCATATACTAACCATATTTTTACAGTACGGAATCGACCTCGCTGATCCTGCCGGTATGATAAGAACCACCACTCACCCTCGGGATATAATATCCCTTCTTGAGTAAGATTCGATGCTAACAAATACAAGACCTCGTCGCCCACGGCAGGTCCCGCGCCGAGATTGCCAAGTGCATCGACGCCGACGACATCATCTTCCAGGACCTTGGTGACCTCAAGGACGCCTGTCTCGAGGCGGCTGAGACCAAGACCGAGGTCGAGGACTTTGAGGTGGGCGTCTTCTGCGGAAAGTACGTCACCGACGTCCCCGACGGCTACTTTGAGCGCCTGAGTGAGATCCGCAACGTCGAGAAGCAGAAGAAGAAGAAGAAGGAGTCTGGCGGTCTCGTCAGCGTCGCCGCCGGTGGCGAGGACGGCAAGGATGGTGCCATCGTTGCCAGCTCCGGTCCTACCGGTGGACCTCCTGAGGAGGAGGCTGTTCAGCCCGCTGAGAGGGAAGACATTAGGTAACTTTCCCCTTTCCTTTCCTTTTTCTTCCCTTTTTACTCCTCCCCCCTTCTTTATATCAACTTCCCCCCCCCCTCTGACTTGTTTACTAACACCTTCTAGCTTGTATAACATTGCAAGTGAACTTGGGTCGCCTGACAAATAAACACACACACACACAAACACACAAACACACCATTATGGTCTTGAAAACCCATCCCTCCCC
>FYEV01001801.1:86550-104483 GCA_900188565.1 Geosmithia flava
CCCCCGATTTAGCGTCAGCCCCTTTTTTGCTTTTTATAACGTCGATGAACCCGCCCAAAAACAACCATGTGAATAGATAGACTCTTTTTGTTTTTTGTTTTTTTCAGACTAGATTTGCATCAGTTGCATTTAATGAGTCAATACATGATGAAGATGAAGAAGATGAAAAGAAGCAGAAAAAAAGAGAGAAATTGGAAAGAAAAACGATGAACCCCGCGTCGCCCCGCTTTGTGAGATGTGCTAGTACTTCCTTGTTGATGTGTAAGAACCTGGTATTGAAATGAATCACATGAGTCACTTTGTTTTCCATGCAAGGAAAGAAAAAAAAATATGAGTTGATGATTTCTCCATGTATGACTATCCCATTGTGATGTGTAAGTGACGAGTCCTCCGAATGTCGGGGTTGACCACTATTCAAAGTTTCGGATCCGAAATCTGGAGAACCCCGCGGAGGGGCAGAACGGATCCGGTAAATGGATCTTGCTACCAGTCCCATACTCCAACAAGTCGAATTGGGGTAAATATTTAACCCCATGTTCCTCCCTCACAGTATCTCATCTCTCTTTCCTTTCCCTCATCTTCTTTGCCAAACTCACAAAAGAGGAACCCTTTTACCACCTTTTTCAACTTCTCTCATCATAACCCCTCTATTTTGAAATACTACTACATACTTCACACCATCACCATGAGAATCCCCTACGTCGCCGACCCCCCGCCCACCACGACGGCCGAGGAGCAAGCCATCGTGGACCGGGTGCGAGCCCGCCGCGCCCCGCGACCTCTCCAATCCCTCGACCGGGCCCTCCTGCACTCCCCCGCCGTGGCAGACGGGTGGAACTCGTTCCTCGGGGCCATCCGCACGCGCACCTCCCTTCCCGCCGACGTGCGCGAGCTGGCCATCTCCCGCGTGGCCGTGTGCAACGGCGCGTGGTACGAGTGGGGACACCACGCGCCCCTGGCCGCCGCGGCGGGCGTGTCCGACAAGGCTCTGGACGTCGTCAAGCGAGAGGGTGCGCTGCCCCTCGGGAAGGCTGCGTGTGTTGAGGGAGATCTGTTCGATGACAGGCAGTGGGCTGTGCTGGTGTACACGGATGAGATGACGAGGAATGTCACGGTGGGGGATGAGACGTTTGCGGCTGTTAGGGCGCTGTTCAATGATCAGGAGATCAGTGAGATTACTGCTACGGTATGGTATCTCGGGGGATGCAAGATCCGTTTTTGGTGGGTGTTTTACTGACTTTGTGGGTAGATTGCTTGCTACAACATGGTTAGCCGATTCCTGGTGGCACTAGATGGTAAGTTGATATGTTGTGACATGTTTCACCCGAGATGTATACTGACATTGAACCAAGTTGGCGAACGTAACGGCTCGGGACCTGATGATGCACCTGCTCATTAAGGGGAGCACAAGAGATTTTTGAAAATGTTTCTTATAGAGGGGGGGGGGAGGGAACAAGATAGAGCGCAGAGGCTGTTAATAGGGTCGGGGGGGTATCTTGTCTATGTATATGTTGTGTGAAGTGGCAGGGTAAAAAAAACTAAAACTATGAAGGAAAAATAAAATCAAAAGAGATGTGAAAACTCCTTGGTACATGTAGTGATATGCTCATTGATACATTCGTCCTGATCATGAATCCATCCAATCCGGTCCTCCTTGTCGTAAAATCCGCCATGTCGTAAAATGTAAACTCCAAAATATATAAATCAAATAAGTCATAACGTCCAGTCCATCATTTGAGGGGGGGGGAAGGGTCATTAAGGGTAAAAAGAAAAGTGCTGCGCTTGGGAGGGGAATAAAGGGTAGGGGAGAGTGTAGGGGGGTGAAGGTAGGAGGGAAGTGTAGGGGAGTGCGTAGAGAGGGATAAAGGTAAGATGGGATGCAAAGAGGAGGTCACGCAGACGGCGGCGTCTTATCCAGAGCCATAGCCTGTTCTATAGAGGCATGACGCTTATGCATCTTTGGCGAAGTCTGCAGTTCCTCAACGACACCAGCCCAACCCTTGCGATGAGGGCGACCAGTATTCTCATTGTGGCCGATAGCATGGGTGGTCAACCTGCGGAGTGGCGGGCGCTTCGCGTGATCCTCCGCTATAGTGGCGGATCGCGACAGCGGCGGCTTAGACGGTGTACTCGGGAGTGTGCGACAGTGAGCCTGCTGCTGGTGGTGCTGTTGCTGCTGGTTGTGATGACTGCTGTAGTGGCCAGTGGGCGAGTGGAAGGTCATCTTCTCCGGATCGCCGCGAGGCAGAGGTGGCGGCGGCGGAGGTTGCTTGTCGGCGATGGAGGTGATGATGCCCATGTAGACGACGAGGAAGCGCATGCGCAAGAGGTCGAGGCGACGAACGCGATCGTCGAGGGAAGGGCGGCGGTAGGCCCAGAGGAGTCGCGCCGACGTGCGCAGGGTGGTGGTGGCCTCGTCCATGACCAGGCCGTCGAGGTCCTCGCGCAGGTCGTCGCCGCAGCGCTGGATCTCGCGCAGCAGGCGGCCGAGGCGGATCTTGTCCTCGAGGCGCTGGACTTTTGCGACGTCGCGGTCGTAGCTCTCGTTCTCCTGGATGGAGAAGTCGACCGTGTCCATGTACGTGGCCACCTCCTTGGGGGCGGCGACGTAGGCGGAGGAGTAGGCGGCCACGGTCTGGGCGAGGACGACGGTGGCGAGGAGGAGGGCAGTCAGGACCAGGATTATGGTCCACTGGAGGAACCCGGATCCCGTGCTGTCGGTCATGCTTCTTGTTGTCGTTGCTGTTGCGCGTTGGAGAAGAAGATGATGATGGTCGATGGTGTTGATAGACGGTTCATAGTCGGGTTGGGGTTGGTGATGGTGATGGTGGAGGAGGGAAGAAGTCGTGGAATAAGTGTGTGCGACCAAGAGGGCTTAGATGGGGGGGGGCAAATGCGGCGGAGGCGACGGGCGGCTATTACACTACTACGGATAGTACTACTACCTGCATGCATGTACTACTACTACTACAGGTAGTAAAGAGAAAGAAGAGAGAGAGGGAGAGAAAAAAAAAAGTACCATCAGCCCATGTAGGTACGCTGCAGTAGTTTGTTTAATTACAGCTGCAAGTACGAGTTGCTTTATGGGCCTGGTCTCATGTACGTACTTTAATCGATTCTCTGTCTCTCTCTGCTGATTTTCCTGTCTATTGGCTCTCTGTGCAACACTTTTGAAAACAATGAATTCACTGGTTACCAAAGAAATCTCGATGATCAGATGAGGGCGTACATGCTGTGCATTCATCTCGATGGTACTCACCCAACCGTTTCGGCCTTGATCATGACCAACCGCAGCGCATTAATACCTCTTGGTGCAAGAGCCTTGGCTCCCAACAAACATCCCCATCTAGACCCTCTTCAGGGCCAAGACCTGGGGAGGGGGGGGAAGATTTCGTCCATCGCACAAACACCCTCCCCCGCCTGCGCATTTTGCATCGCAGTCAAGGCGCATTACCTTGGGATGATTAAAATACATTCACCAATATAGTATAAGCTCTCATCGACTTTCTTGCAGTCAAACAGACTTTCCAACGGGGTTTTTCGCCGCTTGGCGCACGGGCTGAACGGTTCCTCCCGTCCCTTGTATACGTACATGGATCTACAGCTTCTGCAGTGCCATGCAAGAGGTACATGATACATTTTCATCATTCCATGTGATGGAGGAGCCCTGTTTTCTGTACGAGTACGTACGGAGTAACTGGGTGACAAAAGAAAAGAAATTTTTCTGAATCATTTCGTCATAATAGTAGTCGTTCAATAGATTCTAGACTTATTCTCTACCGTTTGATCTCTCCCTCTTACCCCTCGCCTTACCCAACAAGACATTCTGCCGTTGACGCTGCACCCAGGCTCTCCTACCTTGCCTGTAGCACTCGTAGGCTGCCCCTCCCCCCGCCGAACTGACTCTTGATTTTTACCCCGCCAAAATCCTGGAAAATCATCATTCACTCCATCTCTGCCGTCCCTCTTAGAAACCACCAACCACCACCACCAAAAAGTGAAACCACAAAAGATCGGTGAATCAGGAACAGGACATACAGAAAGAGGGAAAAGAGGGAGAGAGAGACACACACAGACAACATGGCGACCACAGCCACCGCACCCCCTGCCTCAGCGGGTGCCTTCCCCCTCCCCACCATCCTCACCCACCCCTCGTCGACCGACCCCACGCTCATCGCCCAAGGCGCCGAAGGCCGACTCTACAAGACAACCTACCTCTCGCCCGACACACCGAGCGCGCTGAAATACCGACCCGCGAAGCCCTGGCGACACCCGACGCTGGACCAGCGCCTGACCCGCCACCGCATCCTGTCCGAGGCGCGCATCCTCGTGCGCTGCCGCCGCGAGGGCGTGCGCGTCCCCGCCGTCTACGGCCTCGACGAGGTGGCAGGGTGGCTGATGCTGGAGTGGGTGGCCGGCCTGCCCGTGCGGGCGCGCATCAACGAGGCGCTGGGCGCGCGCGTCGAGGGCGGCGCCGAGGGGGCCGAGCAGGAGACCATACGGGGGAACGAGGCCCTGCGCGCGCTGATGCGTCGCGTCGGCGCTGCCGTCGGCCGCATGCACCGCGTTGGTGTCGTCCACGGTGATCTCACCACTAGCAATATGATGCTCAGCCCTACAGATGGTGGTGGTGATCATCCGCTCGACGGAGAGATTGTCATCATCGATCTTGGTCTGGCGAGCGGGAGTACACTGCCCGAGGACAGGGCGGTGGACTTGTATGTGCTTGAGCGGGCGTTTGCGAGCACGCATCCTCGCGCTGAGTGTATCTTCCCAGATGTCCTGGAGGCGTATGCTGCGTCGTTTCCGCAGGCTCCGGCTGTTCTCAAGAGGTTGGAGGACGTCAGGATGAGGGGCAGGAAGCGGAGTATGTTGGGGTGATTTTGCATTCAATGTAATAAAAAATAAAGGTCTACCAAACAAAACAAAAAAAGAAGCATATCAACCTTTTTGTTCCTTTCTTTCTGCGTTCTTATTTCCTCCCTTATGCAAAAGACGTGTCCGAGGTAGTGATGATGCTGTTCGCTATATATCTAATCCAACCTAATCCCATGCTCCCAAGCAAGAATCCTTCTTCTTCTTCCTCCTCTTTTTTCTTTTTTTTTTTATGTATGTATGATGCATTTATGGTATCGTATATGGCACGGGCAGCAGCAGCAGCAGCAGCAGCAGCAGCAGCAGAGACCTTAGTCCCTGAGCTCTGCACCAGCAAAGTATCCCTTATTCTCAATGACGCCCCTGTCGCGCACAAAGGCCAGATACCTAACCACCCACTGAGGCACTACATCGCCACGCAGACCAGGACCAGCAGCGGCAGCATCAGCCTGGTCAGCCAGGACACCTGCGCCGCCCGAATCCGCGGGACCCAGGAGCTCCCTCAGGGTTCCGTGGGGCAGGATATCAGTGCAGTCGGAGTGGACGTTGAGCTCAATGCCCTTATCTTCGGCGAGCTTCTTGAGCGGCGGCGGCACATTGCAGCAGTTGGACAGGTTGACCTGGTCGACGGCGGGGCGGACGTCTGTGCGCTCCATGAAGTCGGCGAGCTTCTGGCTGCCGAACTCGGAGACGCCGAGCCTCCTGACCAGGCCGCGGGCGTGGAGGGACTCGAGGATGCGCCACGTCGCCACCTCCTCTTCCAGGTCGCCCTGCGAGGCGTTGCGCTTGTCCGCCTCCCACTCGCAGTCGCCCTCGAACGACATGCCCGGGAACGAGACGACCAGCAGGTCCACTGTCGTGATGCCCAGCTCACGCCGCACCAGGTCCAGAGCCTCGGTGATCAGGGTCGAGCGCTGCGATGCGTCCGTCCCCGGGAGGAGGAAGAGCTTGACCGTGATCTCGTACTGGCCTGCCTCGTCGCGGAGTCCCGCGCCCCGCCAGTCCACCCGCGGTATGAATAGGGTGGAGTCTGTCTGCTCTGTCCACGCTGTCACTGGTGTGGATGTGACGCCGTTGCCGTTGCCGTTGATGGCTGAGGGGGCGTAGTCGGTCTGCGCTGCTGTGAAGTTGTCGCGCAGAGAGTGTAGGAGCTCTTGGTTGGATCGGCCACCGCTGCCGCGCTTGCGGATGAAGGCTGGGCCCGCGGACATAACATTGCTGTGAGGTGTTAGTCAATGCGCTCTCTTTTTTTTTGCATTTCTCTCCCAATCCCTCTTCTCTATGCCTTGGCGCAGCGCGCACTATGGGGATCTCGAAGTCTCGTGTTTTTTTCTCCATGGAGGGGTAGTACAGGAGGGGTTCGTTCGACATACCCCGTAGATAGCACGAGCTTTGTCATGGCGGCTGCTGTTTCTTTTGTCCCCTCTTCTCTTTTTTTATGATGTTTAGACAGATATCCCAAGAATTGAGCGAAAATAAATCAGCTTCTTTGTCTGATCTACTCCTCGATTATAGTTCGGTTGTAGAGTAAAGGGCGTTTGGCGGTATTCGGATTTCGGCGTTGGCGAAGATAGCAGAGATAAAGAGATTACTAATTCCACACAAGTCGCATGTTCGTACGATTTGCTTGCTGAGTAGGGTCGTGTTCGTAGCCACCAGAGTAATTATGTCGGATGTAGATGAAATTGGATGGTCGGATTGTTTGTTTGAAGATGTTTTATGGAATGTCGAAAAAACAAAAGAGAGATTGAAGAATAGGATTGGGTGGGAAAAAATTGAGTTGAAAGCTACGCCACCATGGGAATAGTATTTGGTTTTAACGAGTGAGAGTAGAATTGAAGGATGAGAGTAAAGAAATACTACTACGAGGACTCCGCACTTGGAGCATAAAACTCCGCTTAGGAAGAAAATAACATGGGTAGAGGGATTGAGCGTGACAAAGCTATCAATATCATGCATTTGTAATTCAAAGGCCCATCCCCTCTTTCGGATCGAAGCACCTTGCATTTTTTTCTCTTCTCTCATTAATTAACTCATTGTAGTATATTATCAATGCATGTAGGTGAATCAGGAACTTTTTTTCTCTCTTGCAAATGTAGAGTACAGGGTAGAACCTGTCGTACTATTTTTTTTATCGTAGGAGGGGAAAAGGCTACCTACTAACAAGGAGAGTGGAGAGCAGCTACAGTGAGTGAGTGGTGTTACTGGTGTATTATGTGTCCCCAGCAGCTCCTCCTTCCTCCCTGAGGGCTGAGGCTCCAAACGTGCACCCAAACTGCGGCTCGTCACCAACCCAAGCAAAATTGTCTTGTGTCAAATCAACAACAACCAGCTGTTCGCTTCCCCTGTCCCCCAACTTTCCGAGCATCTCACTGCTCTTTGACCCCCCCCCTGACACTCCGTCGAGAAAAGCAAAAAGTCAACACGTCTGGCCTTTGCTGGCAAAGGGTGCTACTCGATTGATGACAAGATGGCTATCCAGTACGCCGCCACCGTTACCCCCCTCTGCCGAAATGCGCGGCCACTGATGTCGGGCCTCGCAGATACCTGATTCTCCTATCCCGCCAGGGCAAGGTGGTGCGTGCAACACCCCGAGAGACCTATATTCTTCACAAGCAGCTTCTGTGAATCACGGGAGAACAGAAAATGCTGACGAGATTTACCCCCTGGGATTCAGCGCCTTGCCAAGTGGTTCACTACCCTCTCGCCCAAGGACAAGGCCAAGATTGTCAAGGACGTTTCACAGCTGGTCCTCGCCCGCCGAACACGCATGTGCAACTTTATCGAGTACAAGGGTCAGTGACGGAACCCTTTCCAGGAGTGGGATGATGGGTCGAGCTGCTGCTACTGGAGTACAAAGAGGGAGGGAAGAAAGAAGAAAGCTAACACACGCGTTTGTTTCCTTGCAGATACCAAAATCGTCTACCGTCGATACGCCTCGCTCTTCTTCATCGCCGGCTGCTCCTCCGAGGACAACGAGCTCATCACCCTCGAAATCATCCACCGATACGTCGAGCAGATGGACAAGTACTACGGCAACGTGTGCGAACTAGACATCATCTTCTCCTTCACAAAGGCCTACTACATGCTCGACGAGCTCCTGCTGGCCGGTGAGCTCCAAGAGAGCAGCAAGAAGAATGTGCTACGCTGCATCGGGCAACAAGACTCGCTCGAAGATATGGAGGTAAGTGGCTGAACAATGTGTTCTCTCTCCTTTCTTCATCTGATGCATGGTGCCCCCACACGTCCCCTTCCCTTCCCACATCTCCACGAGAACACACGTGCCCTTCCTTGCTCGACAAGGCTCCCTGGTACTGACGCGAGGGTGATTTGCCGTCACAAAAGGTCGAGGACGAGGTGACGAGGCTCATGTAGCATCTTACGCCATGATACACCAATGTCATTATCCACATGTCGAGGGGAGCCGTCGGACCTGGTCGGTCGAAAAATATATATATATATATATACATATATCACATAGCCAGGGGGTTGTGCATGGACAGGGCTGGTTGTTGGCTGCTGGCGCATCCCTACTTGGGATGCATGCTCCCATCGATGCCTCCTCACACCCCGGCGATCGAATCACGCTGGACACTTTCACGGGAATACGAGCGAAGCACAGATTATTGACCATAATGGTGCCAGCAGTCAGAGGAAGTGTTACACCGTCTCAAGGATGCGGGAATTGTCTGAACGGCAGAAACGACATTTCCAGGACCGGGGCGGCAGCAGACGAGAAGCATGGCAGGGCGGACGACAAATGATATTCAGCCGGCAATTGTTTTATTTGGTTCACACGCAAGAGACGGGAATGGACCTCGCGTCTGCGCACATCGCAATGGCGTGGGGACAGGTCTGGTCTGACAGCAACGGGCGTCTGGTGTTATTCAAAGGGGAAACAAACAACAAACAGTCTGTAGATCTTGGAGGTGGACCACCATCCTCTTTTATATCAAGATACTCGCTTTTCACAACAACGTTCCAAACAAGAAACCACTACTACTACCGTGTCCCATGTCTAGGGGCTGATACTGCCAACCAATGCCCACACCTTTTTGGACTGGCAGGACAAGAGAGCCAAACTAATATTGACAGCGACTACCACGAACCTACGTCATTGACACAGACACTATCGAAAAACGAACAAACGGACGAGCGGATTGATGCAATACAACGAGACACGACGAGACGAAGCGAGACGTGGAATTGTCGGACGAATTATCACAGCATGACGAGAACAACATTAGCCCCACGAAAGATGTCGAGCAACAGCAGCGACGCCCGACAACGCGTGCCGATTACGGGAGCCACGATTCGTCGTTGGGCTAGCGAAAAAAAAAAGATACCAGACAAAGGCAAAAAAGAAACAACAAGAACACGAGGACACACAAAGGGGCGGGGGCACCGTTTGAGGAATTCCGGACGGGCGAGGGAGGAAGAATGAGAGGCCAATCCGGAGGCCACGCTACGCTATGCGTCATGCCCAATGGCGCATTTGAACAAGTGGAGCAGTGGAGAGAGCCAGCTGGCCTCGAATGCGGCCGCGATGAGAGCCAGCCAGACAGCACCGTGCCACCACAACAGGCTCGGTAGTATCCCTCCAGGCCTCTACTAGAGTCCTGAGAGTTCCTTGAGTTCCTCGAAAGAGTTTCTGTCCCATGGAACTAGTTCTGGGTCTTGATGTGGTTCCAAGTCGATTAGAGGAGGAGCAAGCAAGCAAGCAATCGAGGAGAGAGGAGGGGGGTGGGCCATTGGAACTCTGTTTTCTCTTTGTCACAGGATTACAGGCCAACCTAACTTACCTGGAAAGTTGCAGGAGGTCACTCCCCTAACTCCCAACTTTGGCCTTCCCCCCTTCCGGCGGCCCCCCCTCCCCACCAAATCTCACCGCCGCCGCCATCGGCCCAATGCGGGCTACTGGGAACTTGTTAGGCCGTGACCTCACGCCAGAAAGTCACACCTACTAACCAGAGGAGAGAGTCGCTGCGCTTCTCCTTCCCGGGTCTTTGCCGAAGTTCTGATACTTGTTACCTCACTGGTATCCTGATGACGATTCCCGTGATTAGCCCACGCATTCGAGCCCCCCCCCCTCCCTCCTCACGATAACCACACAACAGATAATAGCCTTTGTCATCCCTCTCTCCTCCCTCTCCCCCCCTCCCTGCATCATCACCACCAGCATCAACTCGCCACTACTAGTATTCTTCTCTCCCCAACCATCAACCACAACATCTTACATCCATCTTTGTCGCAGCGCTGCGGGTCTCCCCCCTTTCAATTCTAGCGACGCGCAGCAGGCCTGCTAATAGCACTGCCGACAATCTATACAAGTACAGAACACGACCTTATCGCAATCCGAATCGCGCGCGCTCCTCCTCCCCACCACCACCGCCACCCCCCCTCTTTACGCGCCCGACTCGATGCACCATACGACGACTGATTGCGACACGAACCATTTTATAATATCGCGATTCATCGTCTCGCGCACGTTGCGTCATTGTCGCATCCCCGCTGCATCGAACCCGAGCCTCCCGCGCGCACCGGTGCATTGATTACGTTTGAAAGCCGACATTCAATACCACACTGTTGCATACTGGAATTGTCTTGCGACTTTTGCTGCTGGAACCACCCCTCCTCTCTGCAGCCACGATGAAGGTGCGAACTTGCACTGGAGAATATGATAATCCTCCCTTTCACTGGCGCTGACATGAAATGATTTTTTTTTTCTTTTCCCCCTTTTGCAGTATCTCCCCGTTCAGGATTTCGAGGCGGTGACGAGCGCCCTCAACTTCAACACACCCGATTGCAACGTTACAGGCGGATGCGATCTGTACACGACCAAGTCGACCGGGTCGGACAAGAAGCTGTACAAGAACATTGACAAGGACCTGAGCTCCCAGCATGCGGCGCTCCTCAAGCTGGGGGCCAGCCTGTCGCCTCCGGACCGGGAGCAGATGCTGGCGACGTCGCCGAGCATGCAGCTCTTCTCGCACTCGAGCGCGTTCGGCCCCCTGTCGGAGCTGTCGAGCCGCCGCACTTTCGCGTACCTGATTGCGACGCTCAACGCGAGCCACCCGCACTACGACTTCTCGCACGTGCTGCGCCCGGGGGACTTCAAGCGCGAGCGCAACCTGCGTCGCGTCATGGTCAGCCTGGACTCGATACTGCAGAACGTGCGGCCGGGCTTCGAGCCCAGGTCGGTCGAGTCGTCCTCGCTGGGGAGCGACGCCAACGGACCGTGGGGCCCGCAGTGCTGGTCCCTCATCGACAAGGAGATGCGCCTCAACGAGTGCACCATCTTCGGGTACCACCCGGACGTCGACCCGTTCGAGGAGGACGAGAGCGCCATCTGGGCAGCGCACTACTTCTTCTTCAACCGCGCCCTCAAGCGCGTGGCCTACCTGTACGTGCGTGTCGTGCCCGTCGTGTCGTCGACGACTAGTCCCACCCTCCGACCGACGAGCTACAAGATTGCCGCCAAGAATTTCGCCCGCAGCGGTAGCGGTCTCGGCAACAGCAGCAGCGGCGGCAACAACAACAATCACAGCCGCAGCAGCAACAGCAACACCCCGTTTGGCGCGTCTTCGCTACCGTCATCGGCGTTTATGCACTCCTCGGCTTCATCGGGGAAACGAACGGATTACTGGCTTGGAGACCGGGATGCCAAGCTCGTGCCTGCCTTTGACGACGACGACGAGGGCAGTCCCCATGATGATGGGCTGTACTGGAACCGTGGCGAGGACGGCGATCTCGTCATGTTCTCGGATGACGATGTCATGGAGGACGATGAGCCTGAGGAGGAGGAGTTTGACGATGATGATGATGATGACGTTGTCATTGATAAGAGGAGGATGAGGCTTATGAGTGAGGACATTGCTGGGCAGATGGAGATTTAAAGGGCTTTCTCCAGAATAATCTGTCTGGTGTGATTCTTCGATCATTATCAACATGTGGTCAATCCAATTGGGTCTCATCTTCGATAACCATCAACCTCGACACTCCTCAACGCCTCAACACGACTCGACATTCAACACACGGTTTATATTCTACCAACATAATCTTTGTTTCTCTCTTTCCTTTTCTACTTTTTGTTGTCCATTTTTTATCTTTTTATCTCCTTTTTCCTATTGTTGTCCTTCTTCTATTTTTCTTCTTCTATTTCTTATCCCGTCTAACTGCATTTTTGGATTAAGCGCGGCGCTAGGTTCCTTGTTCTTGGTCGGTGAGAGCGGCAGGAACAGCGTCGCTATTCATGTTTTTGTCCTCTAATTCTTATCCTTGTTATGATTCTTGTTCTTCTGATTCTTCTTGTTGTTAGTTTTACAATTTAATGTTATTCTACTTCTTTTATTAATCTGTTTGTTCATGAGCTTGTTACTCTTCTTGCTGTTAATATATGTTTGTTACTATGCCTTTTTCGACAAGTACAAGCTGTCTTTTTCGTCTGGAGTTTTTACACCGAACGTGCACCATGGCATTCCATATGTGCTTGGTTTAGCTGTACTGCCAGAGCCGTCATTATACTGTAATTGCTGCTGTTATTGTCAAGACCATTGTGATTGTACTGTACTGTTCACTGTCAAGGCTGTCTTCGCTGCTAAGTGCTAAGATTATTGACATTGACTATACTCACTGTGACTGTTAAGACTGTAATTGTAATGACATTGATTGAAATTGACTGTACTATACTGTTGTCTGAATATTCAACTATTCACGCTCGCGCGCAACATGCTCCTTTTTTTCTTCTCTCTCTCTTTGTCTTCTTCTTTTATAACCCAAGGAACTTGTAAACCCAAGGAACTTGTATTCTGAAAGACAAAAAAAGGCCATCCATCCAAATCACAAAATGTCAAGCACAAAAACAAATGAACCACCAAGTGATGAAACAAAGTGCCAACAAAACGCCATTAAACAAAAACCCCAAAAAGGAAACCCAATCCTAAAGACACAACAAAAAAAACAAAACAAAGCGAGTGAGTTGCGCTTGGGGGGTATCATCTGTCAGACCAGAGAGTTAATAAACGAGGGGGATGATGGACCAAAGTGGTCAGAACAGAACAGAAGACAGGGTCAAAAGACAAGACCAAAAGATGAGGAATGGAAGACAGAAAAACAAAAGACATGATTATGAGAACAAAGACATGATTATAGTAAACAGAAAGAAGAGAAATTGATAATGATGGAGAAAAAAGAAATCCCATTACAAGTTGAATACTGCAAAACCGTGCGCCTAGATGTATATGATTTGTCTTTGTGTGTTCTGTATTATGACAAAAAAGTCGTGACATGTACTTTGACATGTATGTTAAAGGTATGTTAAAAAGGAATAGTGAGGTATAGTAAAGATATAAGATGTGTGAGGAGTGGTAGTATGGGTGTGAAGAGGTGATGGCGTTAATGTAGAGGTGATGTTGATGTGTGGCAAGTGTGGTAAGTGTAAGTGTAAATGTGGTGATGTGTGATAAGTATCAGTGGTGATAAAGTGATCAACGATCCTTGAAATCCTCTTCTCGAGTAGTAGGCGGCGGAGAAGGCGGCAGCTCCGTCCCAGAAGGATGCAGCTCGGCATCAACGCCGGCCGGCGTAGCAGGGGGTGACACCCCAGCGACTCCAATCGACAGCGGCCGGATCCTGCTCGACGCCGCCGAGGCCGACAGCACCGGCGAGGACGGCGACTCGGGCTCCTCGGGTATGGTAGCGTACCGCTGCAGGACCTGCTTGAGCGCCGGACGTCGTATGGGCTTCGAGAGGAACTCGTTCATGCCCGAGTTGATGCACTCGCGGACGTTGCTCTCCTCGGAAAAGGCCGTGAGGGCCACGATGGGCGACGTGAAGCCCATGCCGCGGATGAGGCGGGTGCTCTGCAGCCCGTCGACGTTGGGCATCTGCACGTCCATGAAGATGACGTCAAAGGACTCGTCCGTCTCCATGGTGCTCTTGACCAGCTCGTACGCCTCCTGCCCGTCCTTGGCGATGGTCACGTCGCTTATGTCCTCTAGCTTGAGCATGCGGCGCACCACCTCGATGTTGGTCGAGTTGTCGTCGGCTACTAGCACCCGGAGCTTGCTGCTCTGCGCGTCGTCGTCGTTATTGCTGTTGCTGTCCCGTGCCGCTGATGCTGCTGCCTTTATCACAGAGGGCAGGGATGGCTCCGATGTACTCGTGGTTGTCGGTAGGTTGACCGAGAAATATGGCTGGCTCAGTCCTACTAGGCGGGGTTGCGAGTTGAGCGAGCTAGACGGTGCCCGCTCCTCTAATGAGCGTCTGGGCGTTCCTGAGCCCCCAGTCCGGGATGCCAGGTCCAGGGCACTGTTGCTGGAGTCGACTTGCGTCGTCGTCGTAGCCGCCTGGGGCCCGGAGCCTGCTCCCAGCTCCAGAGGTCCACTGTTGCTGCCTGCTGCCTGGTCCACAGACCATTTCGTTTTTGCGAACCGGAGCGGGATGTGCATGGTAAAGGTGCTGCCAGCGCCCTCGACGCTGCTAAGGTCAATGGATCCGCCCATCAGGCTCGCTAGTTGCTGGCAGATGCTGAGACCGAGTCCTGTGCCTCCAAACTTCTTGCTGAGACCCGGGTCGCCCTGCACAAACGGTTCAAAGACCTTGTCCTGCAGGTGCTGAGGGATTCCGGGACCCGTGTCGCGCACGACGAACTCGAACATGTACGCCTTGGACCCAGGCATCGAGCCAGCGTCGGACATGCTGTTAGTCTTGGGCTCCATGGGGTTGATGGTGAGTGCCGTGCGTCCGAGGCTCGATCCGCTAGCAGCCGGGCCGGCCGTGGCAGACGTCGTCGACTGCACCGAGCTGGAGCCGCCACGGCGACGTGCACCCTTGGAATGTGCCTTGGACACGGATGAGCTGCGGCTGACGTCCTCGTGCTGCTGTTGTGACGACGTGTCCTCGCCCATGCACCTAATGTGAACTTCTACTGTACCCTGCGAGGGCGTGAACTTTAGGCTGTTGCCCACCAGGTTGATGATGACCTGCAGGATGCGGTGCTGGTCACCCCAGAGGGAGAGATCCTCGAGCTTGGGCACCTTGGGAAGGTCGGGTGTTGAGGGGGAGGACGCGGAGCTGCTGTCGCCCTCAAAGAGGCTGCACGCGCTGGAGAAGCCGACCGAGAAGCCGATCTGGCCCTCCCTGGCCTGCTTGTCGAAGATGGCGAGGATCTGCGAGCGCACGTCGGCCAGACGGAAGACCTTGGGCTCCACCATGACCTGGTGGCCGATCTGGTTCTTGGAGAAGCTCAGCAGGTCCTCGAGAAGGTGCAGGAGTAGGTCGCCGGACCCGTAGACGACCTTGAGCGACTGCTTGATCTTGGCAATGTCCGTCTCCTCCATGCAGACGGCGCAGAGGCCCAGGATGCCGTTGAGCGGCGTCTTGAGCTCGTGGGAGATGTTGGCGATGAAGAGCGTCTTGCTCTCGTTGGCGGCCTCGGCGGCCTTTTTGCTCTCGTTGAGCTGCTTGGTCCGTTCGGCCACCTTTTCGTCGAGCGAGTTGTACTGCTTGACCAGCTCATCGCTCATGCTGTTAAAGGTGTCTGTGAGCTCGGTGAGCTCGTCCTTGATCCAGTGCCTCCGCACATCCACCTTGCCTGGGATCTTGAAGGTGCGTCGGGTGATGTCGTGAGACGTGGTGGTGTGGGTCGGCTTGCCGCGCCAGATGAGGCGGGAGATGGTGGTGATGATGTTCTTCTTGGACTTGTGCGACGCCGTGGGCGGCAGGTCCGATGAGTAGTCGTCCGAGTCGGTGAAGCACTCCTCGTAGCCGGGAGGGCTGATGGACTTTTCGGTGGCGGCCTTGAGCTTGCGGATGGGCATGACGCCGACGTGGGCGCAGGGGAGGGCGATGAGGGCCAGGAGGGCGGCGGTGCCGAAGACGGTGCCGAGGAGGATGTCGCTCAGGGTCGATATCGGGCGGTAGGCCTCCTTCTTGGACTGCTCGACAATGACGGTCCAGTTGGCCAGCGGGGTCTGGGTCCTCGCGTAGCCGACCGAGACCTCTACGTCCTGCTCGTTGCGGGTATGGAGCATGGCGCTCGCATTGTTGACCGTCTCGGACCTGCCGCTGAAGGCGGCCAGGGCAGCCGGGTAGCGGGCTACGGGAAAGGGGTCGTCGGCGGTGCCCTGGGAGAGGAGGTGCTTCGAGTGACGGTCCAGGGACTTTTGGTCCTGGGCGTTGGGGGGCAGGACGAAGTGGACGTCGAGCTTGGCGAACTCGCCCTTGGGCGGGGTGTAGGTCTCGTTGCTGGCGGGCAGGCTGGCGCTGAAGCGGTTCGAGGCCTCGGTGGGGCCGACGATGAGGACCATGCCGCTGTCGCCCATGCCCTCGCGCGAGTCCCTGACGTCGATGATGGACGAGGCCATGGCGAGGACGGTCATGTAGCCGAGGATGAACTGGTCGTCATTGTCCCTGATGGGGACGGACACGGAGACGAGAGCGGTGGTCTCGTTGATGACGAGGGGGCCGAGGAGGAGTCCGCCATTGCGCGAGATGACGACGCCGGGAAAGGCCTCGGCGGCGGTGGCGGGGACGTCGGGGCGGATGGTGTTGCCGCGGTCGAGGTCGACGTAGGTGATGTTGGGGTAGAGCATGGGGGGGTATCCGTAGTCCGGGTCGCTGAGGGTGATCTCGGAGCCGTTGGGAGCCGTGTAGGGCAGGACGACATGGGGCACGTTGGCGGCGGTGACGTTGAGTAGGCCGAGGGAGCTACCGGTCTCGTTGCGAGAGTAGATGCGGACCTGGAGGAGTCCGGTGGTGGCGCCGACGCTGAGGGCGCTGGTGATGTCGATGGCGGCGCCCTGCCAGTTGGACTCGCCCTGGGCGTAGAAGTTTCCGAGTGCCTCCTGTATCAGCAGGCGCGAGCCCATGGTGTAGCAGCTGGTCTGGATGAGCTCGAGCAGCGAGGTGATGCGCGAGGCCTTGAGCGAGGCCGTGAGGGACAGGCCGCTCCGCAGGTTGCTGGCGATGTGGTTGTTGACGTAGAGCCATGTCGGGACGGAGACGACGGCGAGGGCGACCAGGATGGCCGACAAGACCAGCAGGGCGAGCTGCTCACGGATGGCGATTCTCATTGTCGGGGGCTGCTGGGTTGTGTAGGAGGTCGAAGCGGGATCCGGAGAGGCATGGCTGCCTCTGGGCGGGCCGGATGACTCTCTTGTCACACAGCACACACGCAAGGTACCAAAAGAAGCATAAGCAGTGAACAATTGGGGAGGGTGGTCTGCTCGTATTATCGAAGAACGGAAGGGGGGATTGTCGTCGTGGTCGTCGTGGTTTGGTGATTGCGAGACGAGGATGGAAGAAAATATAGATGGACGGGACGTGTGTATATTGGTCGTATGCCGATCTCGTTCGTTCCTTCCCTCTTTTTTTTTCTTGCCTCTCTACGCCCCAGATCGTAGTAGTAGCAGGTTTAAGTTTCGCGTCGGAGAGATGGGAAAGACGGGACAGGGACAGAATCTTGCTTGGGTAGCAGAATGGGAAGGAAAAAACCCAGCCCGGAAGCACGTCGACCCCGGCCACTACGGGGTAGTGCGAATCTAGCAAGTCTAGCTTGGGCAGATTAACTCGTTAAAGAGAGGCTCGGGAGGGCAGGGTGGCGGAACAAAGAGTGGGAAGGAGAAGTACTAGAATCTCTAAGAGTCTCAGTACAGTACTCGTACTAGTAGTACTACGAGTACGGAGTACAGGTAGTAGTAGTGATTAATACTAGTGACGAATACTAGTACTTCTATGCCTCGTAACCCCCCTTAGGTAGAGTAAGTAATGTACCGAGTATGAGAAAGAATTGAAGTAATAAGGAAACTGGGCTGAGAGAGACAAGACGGAGTAAAAGGAGCTCGGACCGGGGGTCAGCAAGTGCGGGTGGGACCACTCTACTTTGTGCTGCTTGTTTCGGTCTCGACTATGAAAAAAAAAGAGTGTCTCTCCAATGCAGGACGAGACAAATGACTAGAAGACCCGAGGGGGGGCAGGCGGAGGAGGGGAGGAGGGTCCGGTGGTGTTGGAGGGGGGGGATAGCCCGAGAGAGAGGGAGAGACTCAGAGAGTGGAGGG
>FYEV01001801.1:104508-120328 GCA_900188565.1 Geosmithia flava
GGGGGGGGAGAGAGAGAGAGAGAGAGAGAGAGAGTGAGAGAGGCGGCGAACGGATCGAATGAGAGGCCGGATTGTCAAGGTTTTGGGTGTTATGCCGAGAACGGTCTGGAACCTGGGGAGGCTTGCCAGGGACCGGGCGATCCGTGCAGGGACCTTGTGAAGGGGACCTTGTGATGGGCAAGGCAAAAGCCCGATTCAGGATTCAAGGTCAGGGCTAACGCGTTGGGTACGGAGTTTTACTAGTAGGAGGTTAGTGTTGATTGGGTGTTATTATCTACGGAGTAGGAGCAGTACTCGTAGTACTACAGGTATCAAGAGTAGATGTTTAGAATGCTAGAAGGATGAGGCTAATTGTTTGGTATGTTTGTTTGGAGATGATTGTGGGGAGAGTGAGTGAATACGAGCAGTAGTAGTAGTAGTAGTAGATGAGAAGGTCAGAGAAAGAGAGAGGGGATAGAATAGTTGACCCGAAACGAGGAGAGGAGAAACAGAGAGAAAGAGAAAGAGAGGAGAAAAAGGCACAAAAGTGGTCATGTCAATTGATGGTGTGCAGCTGTCTTTTGTGGGTGAAAAAAGAGGGTGGGTTGGGAATTGGGAATACTGGTAGTACTGGTAGTACGCCGTATTACTGGCAGTATGAGTTGGGTACGAGTAGATGAAAGTAATAGTACGACTGCTGAATATGTGCTCGTACATATGGATACAAGGCCATAGGCATAGGGTCGTATATATGTATGTATGTATGTATGTACGAGTAATCATTCAAGTTTCGACTGTGTTTATTTACTCGCATTCGGTAATACGATTGCTAGGCTCTAGGCTCTAGGCTCTAGTCCACTTTACGAGTACAGTACGAGTACTTATGCTAGTAGGCCAATGTCGTACTCGGCAAAGGCCGTCAAGGGTTCGAGGAGTACATGTATTATTCAAGGGTTCAAGACTGTGTTCAGAACCGTGCCCGGCCCCAATTATCATAGCCATACGAGTACCCGTACATACAGACCAGGGAACAGGGAACGGACATGTTGAATCCAAGCGTACTAGTGCTTCATTTACCGTCACTCTCGTACAATTGAGTCCAATTACCTGTATTACTCGTACGAGTAAACACTGGTTGATACCTGTATCGTATGGGTGAGGTCTTGGGCAGTACCCAGACAGCATTCTTACTTGCAACTACCCGCCCCGTACTCCGTACACCCGTAGACGTGTCCTGCAGAGCGGATGCGGTCGATGAGAATCCCTGTACTCGCATTAAAGTATCTTGTCTATACTTTATCCCGTCCATGACCCGTCCAATGCCTTCCAGTACGAATAGCAAGTAACGAGCAGCGGGCACGGGCAAATCTGCAAACGAGTAAAAGCTAGGATGATGAGAGTTTGGCCCCGCCCTCTGGCCTCTTTTTTTTTTTTTTTTGTGGTGCCGTCGTGATCCGCTGTGGTCCTTGGGGTGTGGATATTTCTCACTGTGGGACTCTCTGGTACGAGCCTGTAGGTGCCTGTAGGTATGCCCGGGGGGGGGTTCATCACTGTGAGGTGGATTCCATCCAAGCCCGTGGCTGTGTTTGTGCCGCTGGCAGTGCAGAACACCTACAGGGAATTAATGCAGGTGTTGTACGAGTGCTTTACAGTGGTCTCAGTGCTTGTACGCAGTAGACTTTCATTTAAATCCAAGAACAACCGACCTGCAACCTGCAAGAATTCCCCCGTCGGAGTCGACGAGTCGGACTCTTGATGCTCCGCAGTGATTGCTCCGTAATAGGCGCTTCACGGTACAACCCTCTGTAATAATACTCTGTAGATTTGTGCAGCCACTCTGTAATTCCATTCGACATTTACGGTAGTACTCTGCTCCGTTCATATCTGTACGAGTATTACTCCGTATGCAATTACTCCGTATTCCTCGTCTACTACTACTCCGTAATACTCCGTATGAGAGAGAGAGAGAGAGAGAGAGAGTCAAGCACACGACTCACGTCCGTCTTTCGTCTTTTCTCGGTTGGAAAAAACCATCCTGACCAAGGTGCAATTATTACTGTATACTGCAGTCTACTACTCCGAACTGTCTCTTGTGACACCCAACCAGCCCCATTCAACCGGTTCCAGACCCTTTTTCATCCAACGCCTTTTATGCTGTATTACCTGTATTCTGTACGGGAGTAATATGGACTGCTAGTCAATTGTAGTACCTGTATACTAGTACGGAGTACTACTATTACTAGTAAGTACATGTACTACTAGTATCAATTCAAGGTCCAGTCAGCAGTCGAATGTCAACTCTCCCTGCATACGGGATATCCTCTGCAGGATTCACCACTCCAACATCCCCAGATACACGGAGGCTATCACTAGTAGTAGCTGGTATTACTCCGTACACCGTAACCAACATCACTCCCGTGTCGACTCCACAACATCAATCTTGTCCTCTTGTCTTGCGAGTCTTGACAACTTGACATTCGACTTGACAACCTCTGCATAGCATCAATAGTGCTACTAACCCAGGTACCTATTCCTATTCCCTGTATTAGCTCAATCGCCCCCCATGTTCATGTGCCGTCCCCCCCTTACCCAACCCAACCCATGACAACCTTTTTTTCCCCTCCAAATGTTCCAACACACACACTTTGACACACACACACACACTCTCTCTCTCTTTCACCCACACCCAACACAATATGAGCAATCACATCCGCCATCTTCCGCCACGTTTTCCCGCCGCCGCCTGTCTTGTTTGACGGGCTAAACCTGTCTCTCTCTCTTTCAATACCTGTTACTCCGTACTCCGTACTTGACTAGCCTGTGGACACTCTTAATCTGGTTTGACATGTCTTTCATCTCTCTCCCCTTCCAAGGCTCTCCTACAGGCCACAGGCTACAGTGTATTGCAGCAACAATCTGACAATCCAGAAGCCCTGACCAACAAAAAAAAAAAACCTGGTTCAAATAAGCATGTCTGTCTCATTCTGGGCATCCCATCCGTGTGTGTGTGTGTGTATGTCGCCGTGTGTGTCGGCTTGTCCTCCCCCCCCTTTTACCATGGATGTCTTTTGTCTTGCCGCCACGAGCGGACACAACATGCTCCGTTACTCTTCTCACGGCAGGTCGCATACCACACATGCACAACCCTTGGGGGGTGAATGTTGCAACCTCGTACAAAGACATGGTCAATTATCACTTTTTTTCCCTTTCTCTCTCTCTCCTGTACTACCTGTGCAAATACCTGTGCTCATACTTATCCACCGCCATTAAACAGAAAAAGCCAAGCAAAATACCACGACGGCATCTCCTTCCCCCCCCGCATAACATACATCGTTCCGTCCCGGCGAGAAGAAACCCTGTTTGCATCTAGTTACTAGTGTTACTTTGTACTATTCTAGTGCATTGCCACGACTAACTATCCTTGGTAGAGGCGGTGATATTGTTATTACGACTAATACTGCCCTGTATCATGATGTGCTGCACTCATACAACCAACTCTTATGTTAGTGCTCGTTCTCGTACGTGGTATTACACTCGCAGTAGCAGTGCAACTATATGCTAGTAGTAGTAGTAGTAGTAGTAGTAGTAGTAGTAGTAGTAGTAGTAGTAGTAGTAGTAGTAGTAGTAGTATATGTATTCAGATGCATAATAGTAGTATATCCAATATTGACGCCGTCCCCTATTCTCATCACAATCCCATTAAAAACAGTCCCCATCCCACCCATGCCCCCCGGCCATGCCGCCAAATGTTGCATCTTTCATGTTCCGGCAGTTTCACCCAAAAAAGAGACACCAGAATGTCTCTCACGCCATCTTATTTGACAGACCATCCCGGGGGGAACATGACATCCGAGGCACGGCAGGTAATAATGTAGGACGGGGGTGGAGGCAGGGGGGGGGGGCACAAGAACCATACTCGTAGTCTTTGTTTCCTCTTTTCTTGTCCTTCAACCCATCTTCAACTCCTTCATCTCTCTCCATCACTCTTCATCATTCTTCTACCCTCTGCTTCATCTCTCATGTCCTCCCTCTCCCTCTCTCCCCATTTGCCAACCAACATAGCATGGCAATTCGAGCCCATTTATCAATAATTGGTCGGTTAGCTCAGTTGGTTAGAGCGTCGTACTAATAATGCGAAGGTCATGAGTTCGACCCTCATACTGACCATTTCTTTTTGCTGTTTTCCGGTGCTGATTTCAAGCAAGCTCTACTGTCTCTCAATATTACTTTTTTTCTTTTTCTTTCCTTTCTCTCATTCTCATTCTCATTTGATTCTCTCTACGGAGAGTGCATCTGTAATGTGCTAAAGAACCCCACCTCATCTTGGCATCCATTTCCTTTTTTTTTTTTGCCTCAACTCCACTTCGAAATCTTCCACCCACATAGTTGGCATATCGTCACACCTTCAACAAGAAACAGGTCGGTTAGCTCAGTTGGTTAGAGCGTCGTACTAATAATGCGAAGGTCATGAGTTCGACCCTCATACTGACCATTCTTTTTTGCTGTTCTGGGTACTGATCTTGAACAGTAGGGTCATCATTTTTGTTTCTTTGCTTTCCGTTCTTTTTTGCTGCTGCTGTGAGTGACCCTTTGCACATGTTGAAATGTAAGAAGTACAATCGGCTTTATCGGTAAGGGAAACGAAGACTGGCGTTTCACAATACTAAACTTTACACTGTTACTTAATACTCATAAAGTGCTTTGAATCATGACATTGGTGTTGTAATAGTCGACTACCAAAAAAAAACATGTGCCATGTGCCAAGTATGACTATGTTTATATAGAGTGAGTGAGTGCACATGCCGGCATTTGATCATCTAAGAGCACATGAGTATAAATAAATAAAGCCACGCAAAAAATATAACAAAAGTACTTTAAGAGCACATGCGTGAGTATAAAAATAAACCTACCATGTAGAGGCATAGATAGACATATGACAAGAAAAAAAAAAGCAAAAAGAAATGGTCAGTATGAGGGTCGAACTCATGACCTTCGCATTATTAGTACGACGCTCTAACCAACTGAGCTAACCGACCAATGTGACTGTTGGAGCCATGTTGAACATTATATCCTGCCTGCCAGTTGATCATGTCCTCACTTTTTCTTCCACCCGGTTCTCTACAGCAACTTGTCATCACTGCATCCATCTCACCTGAGAATAGGTGATCCTATCCACAGATCAATTAGGAGTCAGAGTTCAAGGACTTCAAGGGCTTCAAGGTAAGCCAACCAACAAAAGCAGTACAAGGCAGTTCATCCTAGCCAAAGGTATTCAAACGTGTTCAAAGTTAAGTAAAGTATATTGGTATGAAAATGTCAAGACTGTAGTCGATAAATAAAAACATATAAAACATTTTGATGACATCCAAAGACGTGGTCTGGGAAAATGACTCGAAGACTTGACAACAAGTCTTGAACAAGAAGAATAGATAAAAAGTCCTGACCAGGAAGACAATGAAGAAAGAAGGAGAAGACAACAAGAAGAGAAAGAAGAAAGCTAAACGGCCAAAAGTAATACATGGGACTCGTCAAAGTGGTAAAAAAAGCATGGCAGTCCAATACCTGAACAATTCGAAATAACAGTTTTTCAATCCAAAACGGAACTGTTTGAAATCATCCATAAAAAGACATGATGAGAACTGTGAAGAGATGATATAACAGTGAAAAGACATGGTATAGCAAGTGGAAGAGTTGTAACAAAGAGATGGTAACAAGTGGAATGAAGTGCCGAGGTAGAGAAGTGTGACAAGGGAAGAAAGCAAAGGTGAAGAAAGTGAAAGTAAACCTAATACACCTTCTTAGACCTAAACATCTTGGAAAACCCCGAGTTCCCAGCACTCTCATCCCCGCCAACCGGATCCCTAGCAGCACTACCAGCCGCCAGACCCCCCGCATCAGGCGGAGGAGCAGAATCCCTCAGGAAAGCAGCCAGATCCGACGTGCCAGATCTAGAACCGACAATGGGCGTGGCATCCCTAGGCTCAAACTTCTTCATGGGGACCGCGGATCTACCCGCCGGGCCGCCAGCGTTGGAAGGCCTGCGCGGCTTGGAACTAGGTGGTATGGTCGTCTTTGTGCTGTTGCTTCCACCACTCCCGTTCCCGTTGCTCCCATCGATGGGTCCGTACCGATCGTATCCTGGTGGCATGTTGACCTGGATGGGGGTGTGGCCTGTGCTGCCTACGCGGGGTCTGCTGCCACTGCTTTCAGGCATGACGTTGTTTTTGCTGATGGGGGGAGGCGCAGAGGTCTTGTGCTCCTTGGACTCCTTTGGTAGCTTGGGAGTCTTGGGGAGTTTAGGTGTCTTGGGTTCCTTGGGCGTCTTGGGCTCCTTGGGTTCTTTGTCCTTGTGGGAGGATGAGCTGCTAAAGTTGCCGCGGAATCGTCCAATCAGACTAGGAGCGCTGGCCTTCTTCTTGGGAATCATCTGAGAGGGAGGGATGTGCGGCGCCGGAGGTTCAGCCGGGGGCTCGTAGTTGCGCAGAAACTCTGCCAGACTCTCCTCCTTCTTGGCCGGAGGGGGTCTAGCTCTAGGTGCCGCCGTCGGCGCAGACGACATGAGGAGCTCCTCGTCTAGCAGGTCGTCGTCCTCGTCGCTCAGGTCGATGGCGTAAGGGTCACGTACGCGGCGCTGCTTGCGCTGAGGCATCATGCCGCCATCGTCGTCTGTCGTCACGCGGCTGCTCGTCGGCATACCCATCCCCATTCCTAGACCTTGGGGCTTTCCACTGCCACTGCTCTTGTTGTTGTTGCCGACAAGTGCTGATTGAGAGTTGGCAGATGACTGTTGCGAGTTTTCCGTTACGCTCGTGGATGCGCGACTGTTTCGCGTACCCGTTAGGGATCCGCCGTCGACGACCGTGCGCGCGCCCATGTCTGAGTCGCCTGCGCTAAAGGGGGCGACGTGGCGCGGGATCTGGCTGCTGCCGGGTGGACCGGGCGGGCCCTGGCGGATAAAGTCGATGAGATCAGACTTGTCACCACCCTTGCCGTCTGTCACGGCGTCACGAGCCTGGTACCGGCTGCTGTTGCTAGGTGTGGCTGTGGTGGCGGCGGCAGCACCCCCACCATTCTTGATGAGGGTGGATGTGCGGCGTTCGCTGCCAACCTTGGGGGTGCTGGCGGTGCTGGCGGGGGACTTGGGCGTGCCCATGGCGACACTGGCGCTGCGGCGGGGAGGGGGAACCGTGTCTCCGGGGGGACCAGTCGACTTGATGAACTCGGCAAAGTCGGCTGTGGACATATCCGTGTCGACGCGGGCGTCACGGGCCATGGCGGCCGGCATGCGCGGCGACTTGGGCCCGCCGGCGGGGGAGATGGCGGGGGCCTGCATGTGAGGCTTGGGGGAGTTGGTAGACCTGGACGTGGCGCTGGTGGGGCGAGAGGGAGGCGGGACGATGACGGGCGCAGGTTTGGGGGCCCTGCCCATCGTCTTGCCGGAGGTGGAGGACGTCTTGGTCGGTTCAGACGCCGACTTGGGGATGCTGCCCGTCATGGTCATGCGGGAGCTCCTGTTGTCGGCGGGCGAGGCGAATGACGATCGCACCTTTTCATCCGACTTGGTCTTGACGGAGTTCTGGTTAGAGCGAGGGGACTAAATTGAAAAGGGAAGAATTAGCCATGATTCACAACAGGTGAATATAAAAGGTTGAATACTTACATCCATGTTGCGCATATTCTCCGGAGTGAGAGTATAAGTGATAGTTTGGTTGCTCTTCATGAGCTCCTCAAAGTTGCGAGCGACATTCTCGGCGCGCGTCGTAGAAGCACCCTGCTGCTCCTCAGCCGAAGTCTTGGTCGCCTTGTGGCGGCCGTTGGCAGACGAGTTCGACGAGCCCGACGTGTGCGTCCCGCGCTGCGACGAGTTGGACTGGATAGGGAACAGAGTCGAGTCATCCGCGTCCCTCGTCGCAGCCGCCGCAGCCCTTCCAGCGTGCTGGCTGGGGATAGGAGGTGGGACCTCGGGGATTGTCTCCTCGACCGAGTTGGTCTGGCTGATGGGCAACGAGGAACTCCTGGGCAGGCTCGCAGCGGGGGTCCGGCGGGCGCGGGGCACAGAGACACCAGAGATGCCGTCGTCGCTGCGCTCCTCCTCCTCTGACTCGGAGATGGAGGCCGTCTGGAGGGAAGGCCTGACGCGGTCGAGCGGGAACTGGAACGACGGGGGCGGGGCGGGACCCGTGGCACGTCCGGTGGGCTCGGGGGCAGCACCCCTGGGCTCATCGGAGACGACTTGGACAGGGCTGGGGGCGGAGCGAGGCTGGCTGGTGGAGCGCCTGTGAGGACGATCGGTCGTGTCTGTCGAGGATGATCGGGACCCGTGACTCCTGGGCGCGGGGACGTCGACGATGCGGGCCGAAGATCGCGGGGTGAGGGCGTCCTTGTAAGAGCCGTCTGAGCTGCGGGAGCTGCCCACCGACACCCTGGGTGACTTGACAACCTCGGCCTGCTCGTACGTTGCGTCGTCCACGTCTGAGTGGTCAAAGTCCTGTGTCGAAGAGATGGCTGCGGCGGATGTGTCGATGGGTCCCGGGGCAACACGACGACTCGATCGCTTAACATCGTCGCTCTCGCTCACTTCAGTAATGGTCGGCATCTCCACCTGGTCAGATTCGACCTGGGCAACAGGAACGCCAGTGGCGATGGATGGGTCCTCAAGTTGCTGTTCCTGCTTCTGCTGCGCTGTCGTGGCCTGCTCGATGTGCTCCTTGTCGCCATCAGTCTTGCCACTGGGGGATTCTTCCTGGGCATCTGCGAAGCGCGTGCCAAAGACGGGTAGAGAGCTAGATCTCTGGTGCTTCACTCGGCGGCCCAGTCCAGAGGGGCCGACAAAGCTCTTGGGACGCTGGGGGAGGTTGTCGGATTCGTCAGAATCGACGTCGCCCTCGTCGTCACTGTAGGAGATGAGGCCGGGGACCTCAATCTCGTTGACATCGTTGGTGGAGAGGGGCAGCGGGATGTCGGCGGCTTCAGGCTCGGGCCTCTGGGCAGCGACTGCGGCTGCCTCGGCCTCCTCCTCACTGGCAGCCAGCTTCATGGAGACGAGGTCGGTGGCGCTGCTGCCGTGCCTCATGTGGCTTACAGAGGCCCTGGAGAAGGAGCGGTGGATGTCCATGGTGACGGGGCGGATGCGTTTCTTCCAGCCCCTCCAGAGGCGACCGAGGGTGCGGTCGAGGGCGACGCGCTCCATGTCGGACTCCTGGACGACAACCCTGTCGGCGAGGTCGGAGGGGTTGCGGGAGCCATCCTTGAGCTCCTTCTCATAGACGGTGCGGAGGCGGAGGTAGGCGGCCTGGCCGGCGACGGTGAGGGTCAGCTCGCCCATGTACTCGAGGACTGAGGTGAGGAAAATGGCGACAGCAGGCGAGATGACGTCGGTAATGGACTCGTTGGCGCCAATCTCGAGGTGTTCCTGCTCCATGTAGTTGTCTTCCTCCTCCTCCTCCATGTCGCCGAGGGACGAGTAGACCATGCACCTGAGCCTCGTGCGCTTCCACACGAGCTCGAGGTCCCAGTCGCGTGAGGGTGCGGCGCCGTGGGGCTGCACAAAGTCCTCCTCGTCGGCCCCGCCCAGGTACTCGCGCAGCTCCTCGTCGGCGTTTCCGATGGCGTCCTTGGCCAGCTTGGGCTTGAGCACGTCGGTCACGGCCGGGCGCAGGGCTGTCAGAGTGGTGGCCTTGGCCACCTGGAGGAAGTTGAAGAGCAGCTGATCTAAGAAGCTGTTGACCAGCTGCAGGGCCTCTTGCGACACCAGGGCCGTCTCGCCGGCCGGGAGTACCCCGGAATCGTCGTACCACGAATCGGCGTGGGCGTCGTGGTCGTTTGTGACAATCTGTGAGGCGGCCGAGGCGGCAATGAAGGCTGGTCGGGGGGAGACGGATAGAGGCGGCGACACCAGGCCGTTTCCGACCGTCGACGGTCGGTCACTGGAGATACTCTGGGTCCTCGACCTCGACCTCGCCAGTCGCGGGGACACTACTGAGGTTGGCCGCGGTGACCGCAGCGCAGACCAGTCTGGATTTGGGCTGGCCATTGTTTCGTTGTGTTCTTGTTGGTATTATTATATGTGGTACGGCCCGGGGTTTGGAGATGGGTGGTATGTTCGTATGCGGTCGTTGGGGGTATCTCGGCGGCTAAAGAGGGAATATCTGGATGGGGGAAAAACGTGTCGGGCCGAAGAAGAAGTAATTACGTCTCCTACCGAGAGGAGAGAAGCGCAGATGGTGTCAACGACGCTGTTGAGCTGAAGTGGTGACATGTTAGCGCAAAGCATCGGGATGATGAAACAAGCTCCAAGAAAGCCTGTGCGACTTTGCTTGTCTGGATAGTGGCAACCGTTGATGACAAACATCCACGGGGAGAGTTCGCTCTTCCTGCCTCGCCACAGCGTCCGTCGACAGCCTGGGCTTGTCGGGAGCGACGATGACGAGGGGGGATTGATTGCGATACTATGTATGCACGGGGGAGATGGGCCAAGCAGATGGAACTCAGGCAAACTGAGACAATCAGGCGACGAGAAACATACCTGCTGTTATTACGTACCCGACGAACAATTGAGGCGCCGTAGTAATAGAGGTCGTCGCGATCAAACGTCGTAAAGCATGACGCTGATCATGTAAATAATTCGAGGGAGAAGAAGAAAAGAGGTAGGGAAAGAGAGAAGGATAGGAGGAATAAAGACTGGGAATAGTAAAAATAAAACTGGGGAGAGTCGGGCGGACGCACGTAGCAGCGGGACCGCTGTCGACGAATGCTTCTTTTTGTTCTTCTTTTTCTTTCTTCTCTCGTTCCGTCACTTTTTTTATGTTTTTATTTTAGAGTCGTAATAGTAATGACAAGGACAAGAGAGAGATGAGGGGAGTGAATAATGGAAAGACGACAACAGCAGAAACGGAAAGAGCAAGAGGCAAGGAAAGAGCAAGGGCAGGGCAAAAATAGAGGTGAGGCACAGGTAATCAAAATCAAAGCAAGTTCAAAGGGTAACAGGCGTACGACGTTACGGAGCAAGTTGAATGTTACGGAGTAGGTAATAATAACAAAACGGGGAAAATATCAGGGAAAATCGGGAAGATCTGCTGGGATTGAGATTGGGATTGCGCTCCAGACGGGGGGTGAGGAGGGGGGGGGGGATGTATTCAGGGGTTTCGACGCACACTCCACTCCCCTGTCAGTATGTACTCGTACAGAGAGAGGCTAGAGAAGAGAGACTAAGAGAGGAGAGGATTAGCCATCCTGGTCCATTTTCTACTTTACTCGTAGGAGGGATAATGGTACATAGAGTCGAACCCTTGGTCCAGGTGGTCACGGTGGATAAGCCAAGCCAGAAACGATTTGAAGTGGTGTGCCGACCTACTACGACTGCTGCTGAAATGCTCATACTCGTCGTTGTTTGTATCTCTAGACGCACATGGAGGGCACTTTGCTACCGTCGTACCTCGTAGTCACTAGTCCCGGATGGCCCATGGTCTAATGGTCCGCCCACGAGACTAGCCGGTCCACTTTCTCTTTTTCTTCTTATTTTCTCTCTCTCTCGTGGTAACTCGTACGAGTAATAGTCGTAGTAGCCTGTGTCACTAGACTAGCAGATGGCTGGTATTACTAGTTGTACGGAGTATTATTGATAGTGATGGAGACCATGGATGGTGATTGATGGCAATGGTGATGACGGCACGTACTACTAGTAGAGTCCAGCTAGTAGTAGTACTGCTTTTCAGCCTTCCAATTCTAGACGTAAAAGGAGGGGGAGGGATACATGTACGGAGTATGCATGTCTCGGACCTGGAGCTGGACACACCTTGAATGCCATGAATGCCATGAATGCCATGAATGGACAGGAACAATCCATCTCTATTGAAGCAGGGCGCCACGACATGTACATCCCTACGTCTTCTTGTCCCCCTCCTCTCCAGTCTCTTGCCTTCAATAGTGGCGGTTGCCTCTTTACTCCCCTCCATATAGTCAATCGACATGACCATCAAGTCATGCTGTGCTACTCGTACAGGTCGGGTAGCACTCTCAAACTGTATTACGACAGAACCAGTATTACAGCGTCTAGAGTAATACGTTTATATGCAGGTGTGCACTCCCAAACTTCCGTACAAGTAATTATTGTAGGCCAGTCTTTCTACGAGTAGTCGTAGGATTCATTGAAATACTTGTACTGTGGATCACCACAACGCACATGATGCAGGCGACGTGCGCCCACGAGTTGAACTAGCGACCAGCCACATACGCGATACTCGTACCAGTAAGGTCAATGGTTTGCCTCTTTGGATTTGACGTTGCCTCTCACTCTATTCGACGTGTAGCAGACGTGCCACATGGGTTTGTAGATTTCTTGTTTGAGGAGCTGACATGTGTGTGTGTGTGTGTGTGCCTCCCCGTCATACTCCTCCCTCCCTTGCAGTCTGGTATTATGCAACAACGCCTTGAAGGCGAACCAAACATTCAAGACTTACGACTCTTTTTTCCATCTCAGAGAGAAGACGGAGCACTCGGCTCTTGTCGCTAGCTTGTTGAATTGGACACCCCTCCCCTTAGACCCCTGTGCCCTGCCTGGGAGCCACGAGTCTTTTTACTCGTACTCATGGCACCTCCACCGAATAGCGAAACATGATACATCATATTATCCCTTGTTCCAGAAGAAGCGAAACAGACTCGCATGGTTTTCTCCTTTCCGTCACTCCTACGGTCAAACTCGTAAGAAAGAAGAAGAAGGGGAAAAAAAAAAAAAGATGAGGTGACTGGCTTGATTTGACGGGCGCGCTCTGCATGTTCCCCTGCTCTGGCCTCCTCCCGTCGTCACACCTGTGCATCGTGTGTACGAGTAGTACTCGTAGATGTATCTGTGGCGAGCAAGAGATGCAACCGTTATAACCACCCTGCATATCACGACTCCACCTGCAGCAGACGATGGAGCCATGGGATATGAGGGTTGAGGACTGGAGTTACCGTTGCCGTTGACTCTGCTTTGCCACTGTCAGCGAATTTACTGCAACAGCCCGTCATAGACACTGAACGCATCCATCCATTCATGAGTTCCAAGGGCGACTAGAGTGTGATACTGATGTGATCATCTCTACCTGACGATTGATACTACATGTACTACCGAAACTTCAACCTCAACTTCTTGCCTCCAACTGTCCCCCCTGAAAGCGACATCCTTGTCTCAATGGCCCCCACTCTTCATCTCCTCTTGGAGGCAAGAAACGTCAGAGCCACGAGGAAGTGAAAACGTGTGTCTGTCGGCAATTACACCGTATCTGTACTTTGTACTCGGCAGTGTCCTTTTTTCTTCTCCTCCGTGCAAGTTCCCAACACCGTAATTACTCTACTCGTACAATGTACATGTATGCAGCATTGCACATACCCATGGACCATTCCCCTACTGGCGTTGCGTTAGAGTGTATCGAGCGGGCGGGGGAGGGGGCAAAAAGGAAAGAAGAAGACCACCCCTTAGAGTAAGGGGGGGATAGCCACGAGGACGATTGTGTCTCCGATGAAACAGAATACCACGAGACGAGTCACCAGAGATATCAGACAAGCATTCAATGCCCCGGATAGAGAGGACAGCTTCTTTCAGTACTCAAGACACCATACAAGGACGGCACTCGTGTCATCAACGCATCAACCACATGGCGCACTGCCACTAGGAGAAATGATATTTTAGCTCGGGGGGCCCAGGAAGAGAGAAAATAGGGGATTTAACGCGGATCGGTAAGTAAAGTCGTCAAACTAGTAGTTCAATGTACTCGTACTTGTACAGGGACTAGAGAAGTGGCATAAGACCCATTCAAATACTCCATATTCTAGTCTTGTCAACCACCGATACTTCAAGGTTCTGTTCCACATGGAACTAGCAAAACTAGCAGGACACACCGTTCATTTTGGGGGCCAGAAGAATTCACAGTGACCAGTCTACGAGTATATATGCACTCTGACCTCTGTACGAAGTAATAATACCTGTGGCTACACGTTGTGCACATGTAATGTTGGTTGCTAGTTGCGGATAGTTGCAGAGTAGAGTAATCAATGAGAAGCTACGAAAGAGCGTTGGGCTATGTACATGTATGCTTGGAGCCTTTTGACCTTTCAGCAGTAGTCATACAAAAAGTAGTACGACATGAAGTATTGCATGAGAATGGAAAATGTCGGATTCCTTTTTCTTCAATGGCTCGCGAGCAGTACTCGTAGTCGTGAAGAAGCGTTGAATACATGTGCGTATGCACGACTAGCTAGCAGTAGGATTGACCATCGTAAGAGGATGGATCAATTAAAGGCTGAAAGTGACAGTGCACGATATGGTCACATCGAGGGCCGTGCGCCGCTAACCCAAACCTCATTTCTACTGTAAATTGCCAGCTGAGGAGGTTGCGCTCTTCTCGGTATTGTACGGTTATGGCTCTGTCTGGCTGTCTGTATTCGTAGATGCACGTACAGGTATCAAATAAATATGGCTTCTACATGTACAAGCAAAACTACATGTGCGACCGTCAACCATGTATCTATCCCCGGATCATGGGAGATGCACGCCCGGACCTACCGGCTTTATACATACACTGTATATGCAGTGCATGCAGTGTGTGAAAGTACTCCTTACATGCACGTACTCCGTATTAGTATACGACATGTAGGATGCATTCAATCTGACTGTTCCGGCTGGCAATGACGCCCAGTTGACGTGAGAAGATGAAAGGATGGATTCAATGTCACCTGCTAATATATCATTGAGAGCAAGAAAGCATCTCGTTTCTTCTGCCGGTGCCAATTGCCCTTTATAGACATTCCCCGTCGTCTTATCATTCAATATTCTGTGTCTGTTATTACCTAGTACTCCTCTGGTAGTATAACTACTAATAATGTGTTAGTACGGAGTACTCTCCCATCTGCAAGGATTAACCACGACAACCTTGAACGTAGCATCTGCCGAGTATCAATTTGGTGATAATGAATATTGATATTGCCCCAGAATTCATCTAGAACAATATCCGAGAATACGAACACACACAATCTTCTTCTTTTCAAGACATTACTCCGTATTATTCCCACGCGACACACAGAACCACCAGTAATGTCTCCTCTCGAACCGTTATATCCTGCCCATCGGTTGTCCCCCTTTTCCAACGGCTGTGAACCCTTGCCCGTTCTTTTTCGTGTATTATATACAGGCCACTCATATTATGATCTCTCTTCTTCTTCTTCTGAATGATTCCGAACCTGCGGAAAACTCCATGACCAATGAACCTCCGTCGACCAAAAAAGGAAAAGCCATGTCATTGCACCAGGCATATGCCATTTTTCTCCCATATCCATGTGTAGTAATACACTTCTCCCTCTGCATGTCGTAGCACTCATGTCGTAGTATGTCATAGTCGTGTGAGCTCGAAATCCTTCGTAGCATCAAAATCGCGGTCCCAGCCAGCCAAGGCCATGACGTCTCCTCACCCAGATCTTGTCCGACCAGTTCGATCCCGTAGTACATGTACAGCGCATATATATATATATGAATGACTCTGTTCTCTGTTGTGCATCTTCACGGGAAGGACAAAGACTGCGAGGCGCGCGCGGGCACCTCAGTAATATCAGAGAACTCTGCCTGTGGGAACAAGAGTCCGGTATTGAAGTCAGGCCACAAACTTGAGAACCCGCCTGCTACCAAGCCGACAGCCAAGACACTTCTCCTTGATGACCCCCGAGACAATCTTGTCGTAGCAGAACCCCGCCACCGTTGCCGCCATGCAGAGCCGCGTCAAGTGGATGCTTATGTGTCCGCACATGGCGCACTGCACATGTTGACCAAAACACATGATGTTGAACGGACCAGCCGTTTGTATGCGTATGG